>OY731408.1:25481337-26081337 GCA_963425845.1 Sphenostylis stenocarpa
GCAAACACACTAACTTTTCTACTCTTCTATCTTAGTGACTTTTGTCCACTGCAAAGTTGCTTTTGACTTCATCTTTGACTTCATCAAATCAATGAGATCTTTGCCAAAGTATTTCAATGAGATCTTCATCACTTTCAAAAGTAACAACACAATCAAGAGAACAAGTTAGACGACTGATGGACGATTGGTTAAAAGGAGACCCAGGGACATAAAGAACATTAGCAATGGTTAAAGAAGGAAAAAGTTTAACCGTTCCAACACCATGAGATGATACTCTAGAGCCATCAACCAGTGTAACAGAAGGTAAATGATTAGGAGAGGATAAAGAGGAGAACAAAGATTTGTTACCAGTAATATGATCAGTGGCTCCCGAATCAAAAACCCAAGGACCAGGAGAAAATGATTGGGTCAGACCAGCAAAATATGTATTTGTATGTGTGATAGATATAGTGGAACTAGAAGACTATTGATCCTTATACCATTCGAGAAATTTGTTGAACATAGCAGGCATGTCGGATGCAATAGAAGAAGGAAGATCCCCTGCAGATAAAGGTGGGGAAAGATTGGTGTGAACAACTACAGTAGATTGAGGAGGACGACCATGTAATGTATAACACTTGTTAATCTTATGACCTAGCTTGCCACAATGTTCACACTTAGGACGCCCTTTTTCCTGTTTGTGAGGGCGAGCCCGGTCATCACGATGGGATGTCAACACAAAAGAATTGTTAACAAAATTGGAAATAGTGGAAGTAAGTGGAAGAAGTCATGAAGAGCGAGAGAACAAACCCTAAAACAATCCAAAGTAATCCAATTAACCCACGAAGCACAAATCCAAAATGAGAATACTAAAAATAAGTTCGCGAAGACTAAACGGCGCAGGAGACAATAGGACGACCAACTCCGATAGTGGTAATCTCAATGGCACGGTGGTCACCTGACCGAGACAAGCAAAATCATATGTCACCGGTAAAAAAAAATGAAACTCCGACGAATTCTCTGGCAGCGGCGGATCCGGTGACTGCTCCAGCGGCAGCGGTGACAGCAACGTGAACTAGTACACCAGGTAAGTTCCCAGGAAAGAGAGGTGGGTCACTAATAGACACACTCAAATACCAAGTCTTTTCTTGCCAGAACTTTCCTAAACATGCACTTTCACACTACCAAATAAAATTCAGTAACAAAGATAATTCTTTTCTGATGTGGAGGATCAGTTTACCAGCAGCGGTGGGGCGACTCTAGTAGCGGTGGGGCGGCTCCAACAGTGGATAAAAGGCGGAAAAAAAAAATTCAAGATAACCTTAAGCTCTAGATACCATGTTGAATATAGAGAAAATAGGGTTTGAAATTAATTTCCCTTGTGTATAAATCACACATAGGGTGGTCTATTTGTAGTAGAGAGATACAACTAAAAGAGTAACTGAAAGTAACAGAATAAACAGAAGATATTGTTCGATATTGTGGTTACCAATATATAACAATATCTTAATAATATCTAACAGTATGTCCATATCTTTTTCTTCTATCATAGGTTTGTGCCCATTTTCCAGTGGATTTGATTCAATTGGTCAAAAGTGAAGTCGTACTACGGTCCAAAGTAAAATCATTTTTGCTCAGGCAACTTCCAAGAAGCGTTGTGCTACCTAGCACGACTTTTGTGTAACCTAACATTAGATTCCTCTTAGTACACTGTTGATTGTTAAGACTAAAATGAATGTTTATTAAATGTATGGAAAAGAGTAGCTCGGTCTATTTAACATGTGAATCCCTAGTTTTCATCTTATACCTATTTTCTTCATCTTTTTCATCACATTTCAATTTTTTTCTCCATATTTTAGAGAATTTGCTTGCCTCCATCACTTCTTTCATTGTAAACCAACCAACCATCCATCATTTCTTTCATTACAAGTCAATTACTCATCCATCACAAACTAATCACAGTTCTATCAAATTTTTTTTTTAGTTTTACAATAATATTTATTATAGTATATTATTTAGTTTCTTATTATTTAGTATATTATTTATAATAAAATTATTACTCTATTAAGTCTATATTATTTAGTATGTAATATTTATTAGTAATATTTGTTATAATATTATTATTGTATTATATTATAATATTTATTAATAATATTTATTGTAATATATTATTTAGTTTTATGTTATTTAATATAAGGTAATGTTTATTATAAAATTATTTATGATTAAATTATTACACCATTATAATATTTAGTCTATATTATATAGTATGTAATATTTATTATAATATTCTTATTGTATTATATTTATTATAATATTCTTATTGTATTATATTTATTATAATATTTTTATTGTATTATATTTATTAATAATTTTTATTATAGTATATTATAATAGTTTCATATTATTATTTAGTATATGGTAATGTTTATTTTTATAGTTAAATTATTAATAGTCTATCTTATTTAGTACGTAGTATTTATTAGTAATATTTATTATAATATTATTATTGTATTCTTTATGATCCAATGAATCTAGATGAGTTTCATTAAATAAATTTGAGAGATAAGATAAATACATTTTTATCATAGTATCATCAACAATGGATTGTGTTATGTACTAACGAACGTAATTGATTAATTTCAAGGTCAATTGTTAAGTGGAAATGGACATTTAGGCAAAAATACATTTTATATATTCTGTAACATCAAGTTGGATCTATGGATTCTTATAAGTCAACGGTACCTACACCACAAAATTTAACCCAATAAAAAAGACATGATAATAATGATACAAAATCACGACAAACATATGACCCTCAACAAAAAAAGTCTAGACAAGACAATTTTATGAAATAGGCTCCCAAAATTAGATTTTTTTTTAACTTTATATTATATTTTTATATCATGTAATTATTTTTATTAATATTAATATATGTTATTTTATTAATTATTCTTATATTTTAATTTTTTTTAGTTAAAATATGATAAATAAAAAAATTACAAAGTAATATTATGTTATAATTAAATTAAAATATAAAAAAAATTAAAATTTTTATAAAACATAAAAAAAGCAAAGTCGTCTTACACGATTTTATAATTAAAAAAATTAAAATCAACATGACTTTAGAATTAAAAAAAATTACAAATCAACGCATGATAACACGACTTTTTGTTCTATAATTCATACCACAACTTACTTTTTTTCTACAACTCATCCTTCCTCCCTACCACAACTTACCCATTTTTATATAATTGAAAAAATTTATATCAAATATTCTAGTTAAATTATAAAAAAAACTCGGAAAAAACTATTATATATCATCTTTATATATTTATATAAATGTCATGTGATGTGTTTATTGGATGAATGATGAATAAAGTGCCCATTTATTAAATTAAAAAAAAGAAGTTTAAGATTGCTATCAAAACAATTTCCCTCTAAAAAAACGCAGATTTAAGATTTCTCTAAATTTTGTCCAATTCGAAAACTTGGTTGCCGCCGGTGTTCAAAGCCACCAACAGGAGGCGCGCCACCGGTTTCATTCATTCATCCATCCATCTTTGGCCACAATGGACGACGCAAACGCGACGGTGACGACTCTGGCAGAACTCCTTCACTCTCCTCGCCCTCACACCGCCACCGCCTCCGCCTCTTCCCTTTTCTCTTCCACGCCCCCGCTGCACCGCTCCACCACCCACCGCGTCCTCACCGCCCTTCCTCGCCCAACCGTCCTCGTAGGAACCCTAACACTCCCCACCCTCCCCCCCCCCCCCTCCCTTCCCTGCTCCTGCCTCCGCTTCTCCGACACCTCCGCCACCCTTTGCTGCGACCTCCTCCACTTTCGCCCCGCCGCTCTGAACAGGGAAATCCGCGTCACCTCCTGGAACTTCGTCCCTTTCAAGCGCCACGGCCGCGACGTTGCCCACGGCCTTTTAGAGATCATCAATTGGCGCTTCTCCGACCCCAGCCACGGGTCCAACGCCTTGGAATCGCTTCCGCTGGCACTTAATTGTGGCAGGCAAACCGGCGCCAGAACGAGAAGCATACACGGCGTGGTGGAGTCCGTAGGTCCCATCTCCGTCGTGCCGTGCACCATGGCGGCTAGTACCTCTGACTTGAATTCAGGCTCCAAGGTGAACCTGCCAGGGTTTTTAGTGCAATTGGTGTGTTGTGAGTGTAAGTTGTGTTGTTCCAAGGAGGTTTTAATTGACAAATTGAGTGAGAGTAGGAAAGGACACTCTTTTACCAAAACGGTGATTGTGTACTTTTGTGGCAGTGCTTCCTCTTGGCACCCTGCAATCACCAAGATGATTGGTGTCCGCGTTGTGGTGTCTGGTTTGAAGAAGAAGGTGGTTTACGTGACGAAGGAAGTGTCTCAAGTTATGTATGTGACTGTAGATGAGTCGGTTCTGCATGTTGGGTCTTGTTCTGAGAATTGCATTCCAAGCTTAAAGAGTAGGATCAAGGGAAAGGGTGAATCTGGTGCTTATACTGGCGTAGTTAAAGGTGTTTACATGCAAGGGATGGTTCTGGAATTGGACCATGATGTGTGGCTTCTTTTAACTGATCAACTGCACACCTCGATGCATGGTCTGAGAGTTGGCTCCATTGTAAGTGAATCAAATTTGCTCTTTACTTGCATGAGATATCTTTTGGATTGTGAATGTAGCACCATGTTGAAGAACACAGTTCTTTTGCACTGTCAGGATAAATTTCATCACCTGAGATATCTGCTGGATTGTAAATGTAGAACCATGTTGAAGAACAGATTTCTTTTTACACAGACATCCAATAGGATGTGCTCATTTATCACAACATCTCAATTCGTTAATATGATGTGGCAATAGGGTGAATTAATGTTAGATGTCCGTGTAAAACTGTTTTAATTAGCAGTGCTTACAAATTAAATTCGTGAATTATAGAATCTGCAACCCATTTTGAGTTTTAAGTTTTGACTCCAACAGTCATGCCATTTGCAGTTGTCAGTGAGAAATGTGCATTTTGTGAATCCGAAGTTTTCGTGGACAAAAATCATTATTCTTGGGGCCTGCATCAAGACCAGCATTGTAGTGCAATCCTTCTCCCCTTCGGAAACTGTGTATGTATTGCTACTATAATTGCCTTTGCTTCTGTTCAAATTTGCATCGCATAAATGCTCAGAGTACGACAGTACACCTAGAGATTGGGCGAATGCAACCGCACGTGACTGAAATCATGCATGGTCATGTTCTGAATTGTTGAACGTCTTGCATGATATAACATACATTGCTCCTTGAATACTAGTTATATGTTTGGATATGCTTTTCTGAAGTAAAATAGCTGCATATTTTTCAAAAGCTCTATCAAGAGGGCAGCCAAGAAAAGCAATTGTTTCCTCGAAATAAGCTGAACCAATTATGCACCAGTTGTTCCTTAAATGTTTCTGACCTGTCTGATTAGTCTAGTTGCCTATTCATATCCTTTGCAGAAAAGTGATAATTCAGTTCAGTATTGCAGGTGTAATGTAGTTTTTCCATCTACCGGTATGTTAGGGAAGTTCACTCAATCGTTACCATTTTCTGCAAGACTCTGGTATTAAATAGTTTGCTTTACTTTTTTTGCAATTAATTTGGAACTTAAGAGATTTCTGGAATATTATGTTATTCCTTTTTATTACTTTTGCTTGGCAGGGTATTACTTCTTGTCTCAAGCTTCCGGAAAAAGTTTGCAGGTGTCTTATCTGACAAGGAGATTTTGGGATCAAAACATGTAATCTTCTTCCTTTGAGTTGAAGGCGATCTTAGTTGGGCTGAAGCTCTTTGTTCTGTTCCATTTCTAATAAATTTATTTATGCAAGGTTTTACCAGAAAGAAGGGCTAGTTCAGATGTATGCTTGTTCATTTTTCCCCTCTTCAATATTTAAAACTCAGGTTTGTCAACAAATTGACAGCTTGTAAAGTTTCGTTCATACTAAGTTTTTGCTGCCAATAGTTTGGTAATAATGTTTTCCTTTGGTAGCATGGTGCTCTCGTGGGGCTGTGTACACATGACTTGAATGGTTGTGGTAGAGTACTGCATTGCAGTTTTCTGAAATTGGTATGCTATTTGTGT
This sequence comes from Sphenostylis stenocarpa, assembly GCA_963425845.1. NCBI lineage: Eukaryota > Viridiplantae > Streptophyta > Magnoliopsida > Fabales > Fabaceae > Sphenostylis > Sphenostylis stenocarpa. Next base: position 25,487,410 of record OY731408.1, read on the forward strand.
TTATATTCTGGTACTTTATAAAGTTTGGATCCAATATGGTCATATATAGTATACAGTCTTTATTTCATCCAAAGAAATAATTTAGTTGTTATGTTTTCATAGAAGGAATTTGTTATTAACCACGGAAGGATATAAATTACTTTATCTGTTTTATTACAGGTACTACCAATGTCTATCTTCATCTGTCACTGTATAGACACCTTGCTAAGAACTATGAACACAGAAAATCACTGTAAATTATTATCTGTTGGCAACCATTTCAGTATTTTATCACGTGAAGCAAGATATAATGGTAGATCAGTTAGAAGGATCATTCGAAGTGAAGATGTAGGTGTTGTTTTGCTTGGATTCCTAACGGTTAGTAGTTCAATTTATATTTCATTTCAATACTTGCAAATAAAAAACAGCTTGCAATGGTTGTGTTACTTCTGTTTTACTCTTTTTAATGTGACATACAATGATTTTATTTTATCTTTTAAAGGAGACACCGGAAAATTTTTAAATGAATCTTGGAGATTGTCAGCATAACTACTAATAATTGGTTTCTCGTGTTTTTGGCTTTTTGCTTTGACTAATCAGATTGATCCTTCGACTAGGAGATTGCGGCTGGTTGATGCAACTGGTGGCGTTGATATTTTTATACCAGACCTTCCCTTAACTTGGAATCCCAACGAAATATATGAGGTTTGTTGTGCCATATGTGATACATATTTTCATAAAGAGGGACTAAAATGAGACTGTTAATTTTGAGGGACTAAAATGAGACTATTAATTTTGAGGGACTAAAATAAGATTATTATTTTGTGAGGGACTAAAAATAAACGTTGCCTTTTTCAAGGAGAAACATTTTTAACCCTTTAAATTTAATAAAGAAGTTCTGCACCACTGAAAAGTGGCTTGGTTTCGTGGACGCAAATGAGAGTTTAACTGATTTCATAATTTTGTGAGAACTTGTAGGCCAGTATTGAATTCTTTTGGAGTAAGCTTATAAATATTTAGAAGTTTGAAGTTGTATGGCAATGCTAACCGGGAGCTAAAATTTGTGTTTGTGGTGACAACTGAATTAGTGTTTCCTATATAACAAATCTATGAATGTTTCTATTTACTTATATGATAAAATATCACGCTATATTTGATTTCTAAGCCTAGTGTTGAAAAACCATATTCATTGGTGATCACCTCTAGCCTGCATTAGTTGTGGACTCTTAGGAATCCACCACTAAATTGCAGCTTCAAGGTGGTATTTAGTTCACGTTAACTAGAAATATGACTTAAATAGAACTTAAAAATATTGAGTATTCTTTGTAAGTTTGAGTTCGAAATTAAATTTAAATTCTAAGATTTAGTAATTTTTTTTTTTTGTCCGTTTGAAAATAGTACTTATAAATTCGTAAGTTGATGACATAATAAGTTTTCCTCAGAATTATCTGTTTAAACTTAACAATCATTTTGGATTTACAGGTGACGGACTATGAGGTTTTAGTGGACAGCATAGGCGAACCTATGGATCAGTCCAAATTTCTTGGCAGCGAGTCATTATCATGTAGAACAATCTTTAATTGCTCCAAAGCAGAAAGAGAATTAAGCACATCATTTTTTGTTTGCTGTCATTGGAAGAATGCTAAATGCAGACATATTCCCCTTTACACATGCATAAATAGTAAGAATGAAAGTGAGACACTAGAGCCTGGATCCTACCATTTGCTTAGAGTATCTCATAAATTTCCTCTTCAAGAAAAGGTTTGTTTTAACTTTATATTTAACCAGAAATTGCAGTCATTAATTTCATTGTGAACTGCCATCAAATGTTCATTAGAGCAGTTGCATGGTAAAAAAATAAGTGTAGAGTTAAAGAGCTAGTAGGATTAGTATCAGCTTAGACTAATATGTTTGCCCTTTCAGATTTTATATGTGTGGAAGTTTTTACTTTCAATGTGAGTTTAATATTACTGTTTGACAGACTGCTAGGTATTATATTTTAAGTATTTTTGCTTATTTGTGTATAATTAACCTTTCTTGGTTATGATAATTTCAAATTCATATTACATAATTAAATGCCTTCAAATGGTCAGTTAAAATTCTTTCTAAACCCTGTCTATTAGGTGGGGCCGAAGATGATTATTCTCTAGCTTAATCTCACGAGTTGAAATCTTTGGGCTTGACTTGAAGTATCAAGCATGGTCATAAACACATGCTGACTAAAGTTTATAATTTAACTAGCAGATAGGAAATAGGTACTGCTAGATTTGAAGTCCTGACCTCTGTTTTGATGTCATATCAATACCAAGGAAGGATTAAAAAGTTAAGCTATTACGTTTTTGCTTAGGAACGGATTTTTATATTTAACAATATAAAAAATGCCTTAATCCAATTATGTACTCTAAAAATCAATCTTAGATGCGTACAATATTTAGACACTCAAAGCATAACCTCTTCCGGTGTGCATATCTATTGAGTTGCTTGCAGATCCATGCAAGAACTTGCTGAAGTATTTTGACGTGATAAAGGAGGTGTTTTTTTGCTATAAATCTTTACATGTATAACATTGCTCATCCTAAAATTATCCATGGTTGTATAATATCCGCATTAGTTTTCAACAATTCTACGCTGCTAAGGCTCCTATTTCAATTATTGCAGTATTCTAGTAAAGCGGGATCTAGTAAGTCAAGTACTTTTGTTGAAGCCATACTTTTTCCATTCATTTTATTGTTTGCTGGGAAGAGTAGAATAGCGCATCCATGCAATGCTTCTTGCGACAAGACAAAGGAACTTCTGAAATCTTGTCTGAGTAGTAATAAGGAAGATAAATTCTCCAATAAGAGGCAGAAACTTATTAAGGAATCAGTAAGTTCATCAAAGGATGGATTTCAGTCTTCCATCTATGGGCTGAGTGCGTGTTCTAATTCTTCCAGGAAACCAGCAGAGAACAAAAAATGTGTCAGCATGAGATCTTTTCATGATTTATCTTGTCTGGTTACTTTTAAAATCCTTCAAAATGAGAGCGAGGTTTGCCCAGCTATCTTGCGCTCTACATCACCTATCAAAGATACAAGTTTTAATTCAAAACCTTCTTCAAAGAAAATTTTGCTGGAGTTCTCATCAGATAGATTTTTAAAGTACCAGGTATCTTATTGTCTTTGGCTTGCCTACCAAGGACAGTAGGCATTAACTGATTTTCTATTGTAGTGTGTTCGCTAGTATTAATTTTCTGTCTACTGCATTTCAGTTGCTGCAGATTGGTGACTATTACATCATAGATCATAACAGAAATGATTGCTTCGGCAGTAGTACAAAAGATGCTGACTTTGGTATCAGTGACAGTGCTAAATTACTTGTTGATTCTGGAAAAAATATTTGGAGCCTTTCATTTGTTTATGATAAGAACCTTTCTGATCATCTATCAGAATATACATCTGCAAAAGATTCTTTATTTCCTACAATAGATGGAGTGTTACATAACCATCAAAAACTTCTGCCGAGGTCCAAAGGTGAACCTTCGGGTGTCTGTTCAGATGTTTGTCTGTATCTCCCCATCAGTCTTGCAAATATGTTGGGGGATAATGTTATGGAATTGGAAGATAGTCAAAGCTTGCAGTTTGCAATATCAGAAGATAGTGCCAACCTTTCTTCATGTACTGAGACTCTAGTGGCTAGGCCTAAGTCTTGTTTTGGAAGTCAGAGATCAAACAGCTTGTTCCCCGAGGGAAATTTGATATCTCTTGAGGGAAATGTGATTGAAATTCATGAAATTGGCTCTGGTTTCTTCAATTCATGCTCAAATGGTGCAAACATTGATGCCCTCCAGTTGAAAGGCCTCATTGAGACTAGAAGCAGTTTCTGCATTCACGTTTTAGTGCATCACCATATTGTAACTGCGATCCCATCTCACTATATATATATATATATATATATTCATATTTTCTGTGCTTATTTCTGCAACATAATCTTGTTAATTTATTTCTTATTAGGTGAATATTTGTGGTTCTGTAAATAAGCATACTTTCCCTACTGGATTTGGACCTGGTGTAACTGCAACATTTCATAGAATTCTCAATGCACGGTATGCATTGGATACACAATAAGAAATAATTGGAATTCAGTTTTTGTTTCACTGTACTGTTACAGAAAAAATAGTAATATTGACAGTTGTGAACTGTTCAATGAAAACGAAATTTCATTGATGAGTATGTTGCATGTATTCTTGTATGCTAGTCTGTTCTGTATACTCAATTTTGCTCTTCCATTTTTTCATATGCACTTATATGAAGGACTTATCTTTCCATTGATATGTGAAATATCTTTAATTTGCAACATAATTGATTCCTTATCTTCTGTTCTGCAGGGCACAAAATAAATTTATGTTGGTGCCTGTGTCATTTATTGTAATCAAATCCATAAAAGTATGTGATAAACAATGCAGTGACAAGCCCTCTTTCTTAAACTCTACTAAAGATGCTGACAATGCATCTCAAAATTCTATCTCTTGTTTGATCTTCCAATTGCCCCAGAGCTTGAGCCACAAGCAAATAGTGCTTCGATGCAGGGTAAATTGTTTTTACATTTATCCATGAAATATTTGTGCTCTCAGAGAACATTATTTTTGCTGCTGTTGTTGTGAACAGGTAGTTGCAGTCTTTGTTCTAGTTATAGAGAGAAAGAGTACAAATTTAATTGCAGAAACAAAATCTAATGCTATGGGGACTCTTTTGGACATTCCACTTGCTAGTTTTTTGTTGGGTAAGTTATTTATGTTAAAAATTAGGTTGAAGTATTAATCAAAAAAAGTCAGCTAACAACTTAATCACTTTCTATGTCTTGCATGTGCATATATTGTTGTTGGTCAAATGTGGTTTAACCTCTGACAGTTGTTTTACTTAGTGTTCTATACATTATAAACATTTTTTATATATTTTAAATAATTCCACATAATTTATGTCTACTTGGTTCAGTTTCTATTTCCTATATTCTATTATTTAGTTTGTGTTGCTCTTTCATTTCTGACATGGACTCCTTGTTCAATTATTTGTGTTATGACTATATCTATTAGCATTCACTTGGGAGCATAATACATGAAATTTCTAATCAATTGTGCATTCCGTCAATAAGTTGTATTTAGATGTTTGGTGGTAGCAAATCTTAAAGGAAACAAACTTCTTTTAGACTATGGAATTACACAACATTTTAACAAAGGCGGATGGTGAGGATTCTAATATATTAACATGGTTAACTTGTGCTTTATTATATGACATGTAAGCAATACTTGACCAAAAACAATAATTTGTCATAAAATAAAGTAGCTCCGTGATCCTTGATTTGCAAAACCTAACCAAGCATACTCATCATCTGCACTTTTCTAATGTTTTGGATCGCCACCTCTTGCTAGCTTCTCTGTGACCATTTTTGTTTGATGATATTTTCTTCGGCATTTCTTGATTAACGCAGAAGATGGGTCATCATCATGTTGTTGCTGGGCTAGAGCTGAAAGGGCAGCAACTTTGTTGAGACTACCTGAAGAACTCACCACATCTCATCATCTAGGGAGAATTTTGAAAAGGCACAAACGAATTACTGTGAAAAGTCATGGATTATATATTGATTCTCCTTATCAAGATCATATTGTTTCTGTTACTTCTGGTAATGCTCTTTGCAGTTCCGATGAAAACATCCTCAAGTTGATAATATTCAATGCATGTATCGGTGGAATATGGGTAAGTTAACAAATATTGATTGGAAGTAGTCAGAAATAATTAGTTTATCATGAAGATTTTGAACGAGAAATATTGAGACTAGTATCTTGTGTCAATTTTATAAAAACTACATTCTTAACAGGAAAAAATAAAAGATAAACGCCATTGGTTAATAAGTAATATTAAGTTTAGTGATGTGATATTTGTATGACTTTCTGTGATGTGTTGCTCACTGCTTCTTCCCCTTGTTTATTACAGGTTAATAATACATTTTCCATCTAGTCTCATCTCATTTCAGTTTCTTTGGCTCTTAAATATTTATCTAAATAATGCTTTTAACCTGATCTTGAGCAGAATGTTGTTGGTAGTGGGATGGATGCAGAGGAAACAAGGCAGTTGGAAAAGGAATACCTTACAGACATACTAAATGTGCAAAACATGCGGAATATATGGGCCGAAGAAGTCTCTTACTCACGCACTCTGGCTGAGGCAAGGAATATGATTCAGGAACTTTTGAAAAGATAATGCCTATTGTCACACAGACTGTCACGAACTGAAAGGATTACATGCATTTATTGAATAAGTATACACTAATATCTGCGTAAAATTTAACAGAAATTAGCATACTGAAATAGGTGTTGTAACTAGGTTGTGCCTGGCACTTTTTTTTGGCTTCTCTTCTATGTAAAAGTAGAAATTGTACCCAACACATTTTTTGAAAATCTTGTAAAAAGGTTCGTTCCATTTTTATAGAAGAATAAATGTAGTTTTTTTTCTTTTTAAAATAAAACTATTATTGTGGCTTAAGAAATGCAGTGATAAAAGCATGTTATAAACAAATGCAGTGATTTCAAATTAATCCTTGACTCTGGCTTCATGTTTAATCAAAAGGTAATGTTATTTTCACATAACACATTCATCACTTTTCTTGTATAATACAGATCTTGTGGAAGGTCTGGAAACTCCACATATCATGTCCTTAAAATCCATAATTATTGATGTTACTGTTGCAATACCAAATGGATTCAGAGATATGAGAATAGCTCAATACCTTATTGATTCTCATTTTATTTCATAATATGGGATAATTAGTCTAATGTTAGCCGTTTCAAATTAGGCTATTGTTTCATGCATTCTCGTACCTTTTTCTACACCCTTGTCATTAAATTAAATCTCATTTTACATCTTGGATTGACCTTTTTGGAATACCTAATTTAGAATCCATTTTTTAAAAGGTTTTTTTAGAGATGCATCCTGAAACACTTGATCGGAACATGCTTCTGGAAAGGTTTTTTCAAAAATGTATTTTGGAACACTCAATTTGGAATGTGTTTTTAGAAAAATTAATCTGAAAATGCATTCGGATTGGGTGTTCTGCAATATGTTTTTGGAAAGGTCAATCCAAAATTGGATTGAATGTTCTAAAATGCATTTTCAAATTAGTTTTTTCTGGAAATATATTTCAGAACACCCAATTCGAAATGTATTTTTGGATTAGTTTTTTGGAAACACATTTAGAACACTCACTTTGAAATGCACTTATGGATTCATAACCTTATTTTCGTGATATTGTTTTGAATTGAGTAAGTTAGATCTATTTATAATTTGAATATAAAAACATGTAATTTATATATAATATTAAGATTATTTACTTTTAATGGTTAGAAAAAGATTTTAATGGATGTGATAATACAAAGGTATCAAATAGCTAAAAGATGGAGGTGTGAAAGTTATACATAAATAAAAGAAGAGATAAAAAAAACAAAATTATAAAAAGTATTTTAGATATTTCTTATACACGGACAAATTACATGTTGCAAGAAACATGAGCTTTCAAATTAACAGCTAAAAATTGTAATTATAGTCCATCTAGTCTATTACTTCGTAATATCAAACTTTTATTTTATTTTATTTTTATCTCTTGTACTATTCGTTTAAACAAGATGTTCATTTCATCTATGTTCTTATCTTGTCTTAAACCACCCATCCAAATGTTTTATCAATGTAACCATGATAATTATTTACTAAGAATCTCTCCTCCATACAAAGAAATATTATTATACATACGTCTCGAAGTATATAACAAGTTCTTTCTAAAAAATATTGAAAATATATATACATTTGGAATAATGGAGTTCTTTCTATTAATTTTTTAGTGTTTTTACATCTAAAATCGGACCCAATGAAATTAGCTTTATTTTGTTCAAATTCTTATTTTAATCAAATTTGATATATTTAAAAAAAATGATATTATCGAAACCAATTACAAATTAACTTCCTAGTATAATTATTTAACAATACTATAATTATAAATATTTATAGTTACTAGAAATAAATTTCTATGTTATTTTAATAAAAGAATTAACACTTCAAAATTGTCAGTTAACAATTAAAAATTTCACAATATCTACATAAATTATAAATTATTGAAAATCAATTATTTTAAACAACGACAACTATTCAATCTATTTTAGAAACTAAAAAGAAAACAATTCACAAATACAAAATATTATTTTAATAGATATTATAATACAATTTATTTAAATAAATTAACTTGTTAAAAAAAATTTGTATTTTTTAAAATAAAATATTTTTATTAAATACATTATTAAAACATCCTTCTGTCTTTGTTTTATCCTTTAATTTCAAAATGAAATATTTCAAGAAAAACATTATTAAATACCAATCATTCAGGTTTGTATAGATATCATTCCTGGGAATATAAAATGGTACCAGAAAACGAACGCCCTCTTTCTGTCTTTCACTAAGTTACTTTTTGAACATCAGCACATAAAAACCCCTAACTATATCTTGACCGGAATTCGCTGAATTGAAAAGTTTCCTTTCTTATCTTGTTATAAAGAGGAATCTGGAGATAAATTGATACAGTAACCTATTAACACGTAAGGAAAGAAACAGGCGCATGTAACGAATCTCCAAAATTCCTAAGAAACTTCAACAGAAGTCAATAAAATCAGAAATTAAGTGGCTCTAATAAATAATACAATTGGGGGAAGCTATAAGGAAACACATGCAAGGTAACAATTTAGGGATAGGTGATAAAATTATGCATCAACATAACTTATTCCACACTAATTCCTATGTATTTCAGTACACCACCAACTTGTCAACATGTTTTTCCGGTAAAGTTTATGGCACCCAATACCACTTCCAGTAGAATGGTGACCTATCATCACAAGTAAATTTGAATACACCCCACCCCACCCCTTGTATATATAATAGAAAGGGAACATGGGAATCAAATGTTCCTAAACCTGTACAGGCTAACCACTAAAAGTTTTACTAGCCACACAGTAACAAAATAAGCTCCCCTGTCATGTGAAAAAGAAAAGACAATAGGGAACAGATCAAGCCGAGTATATCATGATACACGGAGAGCCTGATTGCAAATATATCACAATGCTACCATCACATTGTTATGGCATTATGATAAATATACAAAAGGGGCAGAAAACTTTGCCATAGAAGCACCTTGCACTTCCACTTCAGATTACTCCATATATACTCAACAAGTACAGATGCAAGGTTGTACAGCTGATTGAGACCTTCGGCACAACTATTATATTTGGAGAACTTATCTCCAATCATCTATCAACTTAATACAGTCTCCGAGTTCACATGACCACCACTGCTCCCAGTATAATTGTTAAATCCAACCACAGGCACAGAGCGCTGAGCAAAATCTAGTAATAACTTCCTTTGGTGGTCATTGGTGTGAGGAAGACTTACCCGTAAGAGTTCAACAGGCATTTCCCTACTAATTGCTTTAGCAGCATCTGATCCAATTACAGCCACATTTGGCGTCCCTTGTACAAGCAGTGATTGCATGATACTCTGATATTTATTCATGCAATACATAGTGAGAAGGCCAAAAAATTCATCAAATGAGGCCTGCCAAAATGACCGATTAGCTATATAGCTGCAAGCACCATGGGAACCAGTAAGAAGTTCAGTGGCCCTCTCAAGAACACATACTAAGATTCGGGAGGCACCGTCTCCACCTGTACTTCCAAGGGGACGTAGAGGAGGCTGCTCTGAGGAACAAACCACAGCTGCAAGACAAGCACCTAGGGCACCAAGATCCATTCCCTGAACACTTTGACAAACAACCTTAGCAAGGTGACTTGTGGCCTCGGCAGCTTCAGGTTCAGATGGTAGACTACCAAATAAAAATCTCAAATGACGAAAAATGGCCATGCAGACTATCCGCATAAGATCACAACCAGAAACAAGTAGCTGAAGATACTTTGACAGTAGTTTACGCCCTTTAGGTATAGATACTAATCTTACGAAAACAGCATCATCCTTAGCACCAAGCCCAACTTTGTTTCCATTCTTTCCCAGTGGGTCTACAAGTTGGAGAGATGTTGCTAGACCTTCCAAAAGGACCTTCCGTCTTCGTCTTAACTGAGTGCCACCATCTTGCAGCTGATTACACTGTAGAAATCGATCAATATCCTCTACATCAAGTAGAAGACAAAGACCATCCTCAATTGTGACTCTGGCTGCAAACAGAGGCTCCTGTTCAAGGGGCTTCTCTGAAATATTTCGCTCAGTACTACCAGAACTGGAAGAGTTTGACGGATCAACTTCAAGAAGAGCATGAGGCCGCCGAATAGCCAAGAATGAAACCCTACCTAAAGTATCAACCTGAAGAAAACCATGTGAGTCCGTATTGCCACGGGATCGTGCAGGAAGTTCCTTTATTTGTGTTGGGCAAAATGAATGTTTCAACTTAGCCCCACTTTTTTTAGCAAGACAAGCTTGGTGATAATAGTCATCAACGTAGGGATCATTGCAATGAGTTACAGCTTGCTGCATTCTAAGAATACTCTCAATTTCATCACTAGTCATATACTTAGACCTAAACTGTAATGAACTACTTTCATTCTTCTGGCTAGTGACATCAGAACCTTGTTGCACAAAACGATGACTCTGTTTACCCTTATGAGTTGACTTTGGCCTGTGTTCTCTGGCATCAGCTAGACCAAGCATATGATCATATTTGCTGACCATGGATGATCCAGAAGAAAGCTGAGAATTAAATAAATGGGTTTGGAAACCTGACATGTAACCTCCTGATTGCTGAATGGGATGAAGCAGTCTATGCTGCTGTTGCTGCAACTGGGTCAATAAATGAGGTGATAATGATCCACTCTGATGGTGTAATTGTTGCTGCAGCATATTACTGAGGAGGTTTGGATGATCTCCAGAATACAACCCAGATTGGTTGACCCAGGGTTTCTGCAATTGATAATTTAGAGGGGAGCCAGGTGTAAACTGGCGCACATTTCCACTAAAATGTGACTCATGTTTTGATCCACTCAACTTTAGTGCAGAATTGAACAAATGAGAACGATTTTGTGATGGTAAAGCCACATGAGCTCCCCCAGCATGAAAAGGAATGTTCAAGGGACCTGTACTGTAATTTGGGGAAGACTGTTGGGACCTACCACCAGGGGGAGGATAGGAAGTAAATGAAGATTTTGGTGCCAAAATAGGTTCACTAGAAAAACGAGTAAGCTCCTGTCGCTTGTCAGGATAAGAAGATGTTCTATACAAGGGCTTTGATTCTTGTAAGTGGGCAATGGAGGAAAGTGACTGTGATGACCATCGCTTTCCATCCTCAGTATTTTCACTATCATAAAAATGCTGATCAAACCAGTTAGGAACAGGTTCACTAGAGCAATGTTGGAGTTGATGTTGCAGCTGTCGCTGCTGCTCAGGGTATGAAGATGTTCTGTACAATGGCCTTGAGTCATGTAGCTCAGTTAGAGAAGAATGGGGATGTGATGACCATCTTTTGCCATCCTGAGTGCCATGCCCTTCACTGTCATAGCTATGCTGATCAAACCAGTAGGGAATATCATCCCTTTGTGACCATTCAGAAGCAGATGAATCTGTCAAATATAGGAAAAGAAATAATTTAGTCAATTGCATGACGAGAAAAGGAGGATAGTACAACCATAGAGCAAAATATTTCACTAAGAACACTAAATATGCATCATCTCATGCACGTGAAAACATTGTGAAGCTATCTACCAATAAATTTCCAAGAACATGACTGGTGCAATACTTCATGTTTTTTACACCATTCTCAACATGCAATGATTTTTACACACATGCACACACACTAGAGACCTGCATGATCACAAAACCAGAGGAACCTCCTCTATAGATACATATTACACAATTTTGTATCTATTAGTGTGATTACTACTACATGACCCAAGAAAACAGCAGTTGAATCTCAACCAAAATGTTACTGACCTAACATTTCACAGGTCCTTTCTTTAACTGGTGGATCTTTCCCCACTTAAGATCATCAAGTTAATAAAAAGCTTCAAGGAGAAGCCAACAGATTCGCATAGTAATCAATGCATGTACATTAAGCAAAATATAAGACAAATTTCAAAGAAATTATTAGAAAAGGTTTTGTTAACAAGTGTCCTAAGGATATTGATTAAAACAATTCGTAAGGAACATGTAATAACACTATTAAAAGCTTCTAATTACTAAAATAATGTATTAAATGGGATGGAGATTTTGTCTTGTAAATATACACTAAATACTTTGTTTTCCAATAAAATATTTCTAATTTACTTTGTTAAGGGCACGGGAACTATTTATCATATGTCTAATAAAATAATGATACAAAGTAACAAGTTACTTTGTCACCACAAGATTATAATTTCCTATCACAATTTAAAGCCACAAATAGATGATAATACCATCTTTAAACATATTGAAATCCAATCCTAAGAACCTCAAGTGTTAAAAATATGCAATTTAATTTAACAAAATGATAAATGTTGAAAAGTAACATCAATTAGCTGAATTCATTGCAATTGCTTACTCACTTTCTCTTGATCCCCGTTCACCAATAACTCCTGGGCTTCTTGGTCCACTAACAACCTTGTTCAACTGGAAAAAAAAAATTTTAAAAAACTTAATATCTATTTGCATAAATAAAAATGTATAATAAAGGTTACATACTCAGTTGCTGACAAAATTCAAAGACGTTATTACAGTTAATGGCAGAAATTAAGAATGGTTATATACTACTACTAATAATGTGCATTGTTTTATTAGATTTACTTATGTGTTTTAGGTGATATTATTTTATATAAAGGTTTTTAGGAGAAGTTACTCTGCATTTTTTATGTAAAAAAAACATTGCAGTTAGAAAATGTAGGAATTGCTACAACTCTGGGACAACTTCCGCTGCACTTCTCTATTCAATTAGTAAACAAGAGACAATTACAAATGGATCTAATTCAGGATTTCATCATTTTATTGATGAGTATCAAATGACTATTAAAAAGGTATAATAACCTCCTTAAATAGAGATGATCACATAAGATGGATTACAAGGGAAGAAATTTATATTATGAGCAAAATACTACGGGGTGTATGAATCATGTTAGCCACGTTTAGTATGGCAGGTTCAACAATAGACTGGTTTTACCTATGGAGAGAAACAGAATAGCATTTCACTTGGGAAAATTTAAAAAGGCTATGTTGCAAGATTAGGAGAAAGAAGACCGGGGAACCTATACAGTTTTATCTAACAATCCCCAGCATCCAGAGAAAGCATGATATGTCAGAGTTTCAGGACCTTACCTTTAAAAAAGTGGTAGTGAGATCATCAATATCAGAAAGTGATCTTATATCCTCCACCTGCAATGTGGAAATATCAGTTAGTTGGAGGAAATTCTAGCACCTTAGCTGCAAATATTAATTTATGTCACACATTACTAGAAATTGAGATAAACCCGATAAAAGTCGTAAATAATGTTCTAGCAAAGACTAAGCAGTACCACAACTAAATATTCCAAGACAATTCAACATGTTAGAAAAAAATTATCATGAATGTTTTAGCAACTATAAATTCAAGTGCTAACACGGAATATTGATCCACCACCATCTCATTAACTACATCAACTACTCAAAAAACTTCTGTTTAGGGAGATCAGGCAAATGACACTAGTTTGCAGTAACCAGTTATGAAAAAATAATTTTATTACAAAAAGCACTCAATATGCAGGTATCAATATTAGTTTTGTCAATTCAAATGATGAAGTATGATATATATTTTTACTAAATTATAAGTCTCAGATAATTTAGCTTTGTAAAAATCTAGATATATAAGCCCAAACTTGAGGAGGAATGTTTGAAACAGGTATGACTACAATATGATGAAGTATGATAGATATTTTTACTAAATTATAAGTCTCAGATAATTTAGCTTTGTAAAAAGCTAGACATATAAGCCCCAACTTGAGGAGGAATGTTTGAAACAGGTATGACTACAATGTGTATCATGTATATTTAGTATAATTTAGTAATTTATCAACAAGCAAAACAGACATTGTATCACTATAGCCAAAAATTTTAAAAGATAAATTATAGATCAACATTTAAAATTCCTTTCATTTCCTTTTTTCAAGATTCTCTACTTCTACAAAACATAACTGCAATTGAAACTCTACGGTATGCACAAGAGAAGACAGGGGAAAAGCTTGCAGCTAAGCACCCAAAAAAAAATATTTTGGTCAACCACATAAAAGCATGAGTAAATTCAATGCACCACTTGATAATGAAAGGAAGAAAACATAAACAGTTAAACTAAATGAATACGGTCAAAATGCTTATACTTTAAAACATTGTATCCACATATAATGTAAAACTTCGAAAAAATGACATAATTCAACTGAATAATAACCTCTTCTTTATTGAGAAAGAAATCTTCCTCATTGAATTCAGCACCAAGCATGGACTTATATTCATCTTCTAACCCCCCCAACTCAACTTCCGCAGCAACATTTTTACCAAAGAATGCATATTGTGATGCATCAAATACTTCACCTTCTGCGTAAAAGAAGAAAACCAAATCAAAGACATGTCAACAGCTTCTTTCAACAGTTTTAACATATAAAAACAGTTTGCAGTTTGCACATAGAAAAGCCCACCAATAAGAAAGATTAACCACCTTGTAAAACAAAAGTATGGATGATGATGTTGATGATAGGTCACAAGATTTTCAGTTAGTATACAACAAACAACAAGGCTCTCAAATAAATTTGAATGAAATGGCACATGTGCAATCTTCTTGGCAGTTATACGTTGAAGAAATACTGATATACATTGCACTTACCTACTAAAGCAACCAACAACAGCATAAACCCAAATATATCCATAAATTTTCAGAAAATGATATCAATTCAGACTTTACAATAAGAAAGATAAAACTTTTCAAAATTACCAAGAATCTAAACGTTGGTTCAGACCTTACAAGACCTCATTCGTTGCAGTGAACTAAACATATTAAAAAAACAACTTGAAACGCAAAGAAGATAGTTTGATCCCCACTTAGTTTCTCACGGTCAAACTACTAAGTAAGACCAGATCTACAAGAAGAAGCAGAATCATAATAATAATAATAATAATAAAACAAAGGGGTTATTACATCAAGCACATAAGAAAAAAGGTCATGAGAATCTTGCAAGAAAACTAAAATTAACGCAGCGGAAGGCAAAACAGAACAAAGCAAAACAAAATAATGAAAAAGAAACGAACCTTTGGAAGTTTGTCCTAATTGTTTGTGATCTTCGGTGTTGGGAGCAGCGGCACTAAACCCATCCATGAAAGAAGACAGAAACGCGAACGGTGAAGAAGGGAACTTGAACGCACCCCACAAAGTTATGTGTGCGTAATTGAGCAGAGCTATGTGTATTAGGTCATGGGAAAGATTGAAGAAATGGGTTTGGGTTGAGAGAGAGGGAAGGGGAGAAGAACCCTACCAGAGAGAGTGTCTGCTAAGGTTGCGTACCTAATTATTATTTTTTTTTAATTTAACTAAGGAAACATTCAATTTTCGGTGAAATTGTGGTTTTTTCGGGAATTCCGTGAATATAATAAACTTTTTTATTATTTTTATTGGACGAAGAAAAGGACAAAATTACACATGATAATTTTTTTAATTTTAACATTGATAATCATACTTTTCTAATAAAAACGAAATTTCATTTTTTTTAATATCTAACTTAAATGTAATCTTCTTTATATATTTAATAAAGTAATATTTATATTTCTTATTTTATTTAAAAATATTATATTGACTAAAACTTAAGTAAATTTATTGAAAATAAAAACTAAAAGTTTAAAAATATAAATATTTTATAAACAAAGCCTAAGTTGTTTAATTTTTATTAAATTATATACAAACACTTTGAATCAATAAACAAAAGTTATTGGAATGTAAATTTGTTGTCTTTCAATGGAAAAGATTAGTATTAAGAGTATAATAATGATTTTTCATAAATAATTAATATTGAACATGATTTTTTCCTGTTACATAACTAAATTCGACAATTTTTATAATTAAATAATCCAATATTGATTTAGTATTATATTTGTCTTTTATTTTCATCTATTTATTAGAGAGACAAATCTAAAATTTGATTTCATTTTAATCTTTTAAATTAAAAAAATTTATTGCTATTTTTTTAAATGGAAGTTTATAGTTGTTAAATACTAAATTCAAGAAACCATTTTTAGTTTATGTACAGTAAATTTAAATAGATAAATTTACTTTTTTCAGATTTTTTTTTAATTTTTAGACATAAAAAATCACATTTCTTCATAATTTCGGGGACTAAAAAGTAAATAATAATAAAAACTATATTCTAAACAAGGCTTTAGAAATTGGCATGAAAAACCTAATCAGAAACGGGGGGCATAGAATACGCAATTGGAAAACGTTGAAAAGTGGATTATAATAGAGTGCGGCAAGAAACACACTGTATTCTATCTTCTCTGCGTGTGTTGGTGCAAGTAAATGGCTAGAGCAGCTTGCAATCACCTTCACATGGTTCCCAATTTAGTTCATCCATTGAAGTCAACCCTCTTCACAAGCCACACTCTTTCCACCACCCGCACTCGCTTCTATGACATTCACCGAAGGCTCTTTTCTTCTTCATCCAAGATAAGCATGAGCCTCAGGGCTGGTATCGTTGGCCTCCCCAACGTTGGCAAGTCCACACTCTTCAATGCCGTTGTGAGACACACTCTCTCTCTCTCTCTCTGGTTATTCTTTTGAAATGAAGTTTTATCCTGTGACTTTATATGAGGCATTGTAGGACACTAAATGTGGACACTTTTTTAAGCTGGGATTTGAACCTTAGTTTGCTACGCTGACTAGCCTCTTCTGCTAGATCAATTTCTAGTTGTTAAATTATAGGTCTTTATTCTCTTTGTTTTTCATCCATGCAGTTTAAGTATTGGTCATAAACTCATTTGGGTGTGTAGATGATTTTGCTACATTGGTGAAGACAAGAAGGCAATCATTAAATTTGCTCACGGGGGATCGTTCAATGGTCAAGTTTTGATTTTTATGATTTGTTAAAACATATTTCTCAACTTAAAAGTTTTTCAAGAAACATATCTAAAATTGAATTCAATGAGTTTTCAATTGTGCACTTTTGGTAGCAGGGAATGTTTGACTAAAGTGGATAAGTAGTGTTCAATGTGTAAGAATTCCCAGCTTTCCTTGATATCTTGAATAGGGTACATTGATCACAAATTGCCACTTGGCTTGATTTAAGACTAGAGATTCATAAATTCTGTGTAAAAAATAGACTGCATATACTTGGTAAACTTTTTGACATTAATTCTCTGCTCATGAATATTTTGTAGCTATTACAAAGAGGAATAGACGTGTACATCTTGTTTAATTCCTTTCTAATTGTCTACATATTTGTAGAGTACCAAAGTAATCTATATATGTCAATGAACGCTTTTGACAATGCAAACAAAAAGTACAGTTTAGTTGGCAACACCTTTTGGTGGAAATTTGGTGAAATGCTTACTAGATCCCTTAGAAGTTTGAAAAGTCGATGCCGAGGTTGAATCTAAGTGCACTGTTTCCAAATTTCTTCCTTATATAATGTAGAGAAGGCTTTCTTGTGATGCGGTGACTTTATATCAAAACTTTCTTAATTATACGAATACCAAACAGCAGAATACGTTTTATGAGATTTGAAAGTTACAGGTTTTGAAATTATGACATGGATTTATTATTCTAGGCAAGTGGATAGTCTACCCATGAATCAATTCGTAAGGTTCCTCTATGAAATAGCAAAGGACAAATATGAACTTGTGAATGGCTACTGTTTGAAAATACAAATTTCATTATTATATTAGAATTAAGTTTTGTGGTAACTGCATATGCGTGTGTGTAATCAACTAACTAGCAAAATAGTGTGCCGACTTTTTCATCTAGTTTGTTTGATTTAATTTCAATGTTTTGGCTGATTGATTTGTTAATGTTTTGTGTGTATCCCTAGTTCCCAAGCTAGCATAATGTATCAAATATTAGTTAATATAATGGTCTTGTATGTCTAGGTGGAAAATGGAAAGGCTCAAGCTGCTAATTTTCCATTTTGCACAATAGAGCCAAATGTAGGGATTGTTGCTGTTCCAGATTCTCGTCTCCATGTTCTCTCTGATCTCAGCAAATCTCAGCGGTCTGTTCCAGCATCAATAGAATTTGTAGATATTGCTGGGCTTGTCAAGGGTGCAAGTCAAGGCGAGGTTTTTTTAATTTCTCTTCTCTATGTTTTTGGTCTCAACAAATTGCTTTTATCTTATTTTTAACGAACTTTCATATATTTTGGTGGTAGTAAGTTGGCATATGCATTGCATTGATCTCTCTATTCTTACTTGTTGCAGGGGTTGGGTAACAAGTTTTTGTCGCATATTCGTGAGGTGGATTCTATACTTCAGGTGTTTATCTATCATCATTTCCTTGTCATATTATCTTGGATGATTACATCTAATCTTTTTGTTCCCTGTAGTTCCCTTATTTTATAAACCAATGTAGAAGCTATGTACAAATTGCAAATCTTAAATTGGAGTTTGGAAACATCTGTATGTGGTCAGGGTAGTTTTAATTCCCTTTTCTGATTTAAAATTTCCGTGGATCGATTGATTTTCAATATCAAATCAGGTTGTACGATGTTTTGAAGACAACGACATTGTTCATGTAAATGGGAAAGTTGACCCCAAGTCTGATATAGATGTTATCAACTTGGAGCTTGTTTTCTCAGATTTGGACCAGGTCAGCTTACTTATCCTTCTAATTGTGTTGGTGCCGCATTTGACTGTTTATGATATTTTGTCGTGGTCTATTGATTTGTTTGGACGATATTATATTATCTTCCTTCCTCGTGCTTCTGGATTTTTGGAGTCTATGTGTGCATGCACAAACACTCAGCTATGGAATTATATGACAAAATTTACTGTAAGCTAATATATTCCTTTTTAACAATTGCAGATTGAGAAAAGAATTGATAAGCTAAAGAAAGGCAAGGCAAAGGATTCACAATCTAAAGTCAAGGTTATAGTCTTCAACTGCTACCACTTGTCATCAACTTGTGTTTATTAGTTGAAATTCAACTTTATATTGAGAATCTTGATTCTAGGAAGAGGCAGAAAAGACTGCATTGGAAAAGATTCAAGAGGCGCTTATGGATGGAAAGCCTGCACGATCTGTGACCTTGACAGATTTCGAAAGGGATGCTGTAAAGCATCTCTGCTTGCTCACCATGAAACCTATTATATATGTGGCAAATGTTGCAGAAACCGATCTTGCAGATCCTGCAAACAATAATTATGTTAAAGATGTTACAAATGTTGCATCTCAGTTGCAGTCCAGAATTGTAACAATTTCAGCACAGGTATACATTTAGAAGGCTTTTTGAGTTCATTACACTGTTAGATAAATAGTGATGTTAGCCTCTCTTTTCTTTTCCTTTTTTTTAACGTCTGTAAAAGTTAATTAAGCTTCTTCAACAAGCTTTCTTGCTTTAATAAAAATGCCAGAAGTATTGGCAGGTCTCCCTCTTCAATGGTATCTGAAGGAAGGGGGGTGGCATCTGCATGCATTGCATGTCGTGATCATTAAACTCATACTTGTCATTCGAAAGAGAAAAAACGTAGATGGAAAGAGATGCTGAAAACTGTGCATGAACTACACAACTGAGTCCATTTTATGAGCTGATGACAATAAATACATGATATGATATGCCTATAAATTTTATTCTAATTAGATATTCCTATAATTATGAAGATCCTAATTAAATAAGAAAACAAATCAAAATATAATAGAATAATAAATCCTAAGAGATCATCTAAGATACTCCAAAATATTCTAAGATAATATTTTTTTATATTTCTATTTTTAACACTTATGAAGTGATAGAGCACATGCATGCAAGCCTCTGAGTTGTTCATCATTCTTGTGGTTCAACCTCAAGGAGTCTTAGAAGGTTATGACTGGTTACGATCCAAAATATTGCCACCAGATGTGCTTTATCTAGAGAGAAAATGGTAGAATCCAATTGAAAGTTACGAGACTTGAGCCCCATGTTGGAAGCATGAGATTGTGGTATGGGGTTTATAAGGCCTTGAACTCCAACCAACATAATTTTTGTTGTCATTAAAGTGTTCACTGGAAATAGTGTATATAAACTTTTTCAAGAACCTTTACTTGCCGGTATATCATAATCTCTGAATATTAAAGGAAGAATTATTGATACTTTGTAAAAGTCACCTTAGTGAATCAAGATGGGGATATTTGTCCTTGCAGGTTGAGGCAGAGCTTACTGAGTTACCACTTGAAGAACGACAAGAATATTTGCAGTCTCTTGGTGTTAGTGAAAGTGGTCTTGGAAACCTAATCAGGGCAACTTATGACCTTTTGGGTCTGAGAACTTACTTTACTTCTGGTGAGAAGGTAAGGGAAACCTGGAAATGTTTTTGAGAGAATACAGTATAGAATACCCTGTTAAACATGTATATAGTAACAAGTAATAGCATTCAAAGATTTGAATTTCTTGATTATTCTAGTACTCAATAATTGTTTTCCACAAACTGTAAAATTATTCACCAAGGCATCCGAACTATAACTCCCAGAGTTTAGATTGCATATCATATTCCATGTTCATAACTGATTTTATTTTCTTATGGGTACGCAGGAGACAAAAGCATGGACAATACTTGCAGGTTAGTTTTTTCCATGGATGAGACTTTTACATTGCACAATACTATAACATTACTTTGACTTGATTTTATCCTTTTTCTGAACTCTGCTCAAGTAACTAGTCATATATTATATTAAACAGGCTTTTAAATGGAGTTTTCTTTTTGTCTCTGGATGGTAATGAAGAGATACTGTTTTTCCTCTGCTGATAAATGAATATGTACACCTTTCTTTTAAAAGGTGTGCCCATGTTTTCTATTGAATACAGAACCTGACGGATTAACCAAATTGAATTAATAATAGTATTCTTTTAAAAGATTGATTGCCCAGTTTTTCTTTGGAATATGTAACCCGATTAACCAAATTGAATTAATAATTTTATAAGAATCTGCTTAGATTGGATTACTCCTCTAAATTTTAAGCCTCTTGTTGTACTAGGAATGACTGCACCTCAAGCTGCTGGGGTTATTCACTCTGACTTTGAGAAGGGTTTCATTCGAGCAGAGACAGTAAGCATCAAGGATATGATTTTGAATTCCTATCTGTATAACATATAATAGCATTTGACTTTGCATAACAAATATTGTAAAATTAAATGCAAACAGAAAAAGGGTGATGATTTTGATATTCTATTTTTAAGATAATCTGGGGCCTATATCTGAGATACTTTGATGGTAAGAATTTTTAGTTTTTGTCCAAACTTTATGTTAGAATATGTGAAAAATATCTCATCATCAAATCTTATCAGATTATTTGTTGGAAATCCCACATCGCTTACCTATTGTCATTTGGTATGGTCTAAATACAAGTTAGGCTACTCCATATATTGTCAATTGGTTTTATGTTGGAACCTTAACATGGTATCAGAGTCAAAGTCTAACATCTTTCCGGTTATTGTCTTGAGTCAAGAGTTGCCCTTTCGTTGTGGGTCAAAGTACCCTTTGCCTGGTCCGGCAGGCTTCATTAAAGGGGACGTGTTGGAAGTCTCACATCGTCTGACTCATGTCATTTGGTATGATTTAAATATAAGTTAGGCTACTCCACATATTGTCAATTGGTTTTATGTTGGAATCTTAACAACTACCGTTGTCTAGCAACCCCATCTTTGAAAGTGCATTACCCAATCTGTCATCCCTTGAAAACCCTCTACTAAACTGATTATGCACACTTGTGCAATTTCTGTCCAGCTGTTTGTGGGTTAAGGTTTGCACCCCCTTTTGTTAAAGGACTAGACATCGAGAGTGTAAGACTAGATATTTATCGGGATTTGATAATGAACGATAATAGGTGACAAAATAGGTACAACAAACTTCGATAGATTTTGACACCACATTAGAAAGTGGATTTGGGTTTACGTAAACCATACAAAACTAGCTTTTATGGTGAGATTTATACTCCACTTATATATTATAATTTGGTTATAAATGTGAGATCTCAAACACAAAATAAGTTATGCCAGTTATGTATTATATGTATATTTGGTAGTAGTGTGTAAATAGTATTTGTAATTTGTTGATAGAAAATACTCTTAGTAGGACTTTTCTATCTAAGGACAGCCAGCAAGTATCTATTGTAGGTGATTTCTGTACTCGGCATTATATTTTATTGTTTTTATCAATTGGTGTGCTATGATGCAGAACAGTTTTAGTAAGTTTATTTGTTCTAAATATCCTAGAATTTGCTCTCTGTATTTATTTCTGTTTCATGATACTTTTGTTCTATAATGAAAACTAGTTCTGACCGTATTTGGGCAACTGAATCAAGTGAGAACCGAAAATTTATTTATTTTTATTATTTATACAATTATGTTTATTTTAAGCATGTATGAAGCTTGCTTAATGTATTCATTGTTCTTGATTAAAGATGTTATTTTAAATTAGGTGTCTTATAATGATTTTGTTGCTGCTGGTTCACTTGCTGCATCACGAGAGAAAGGACTTGTAAGTTGCTTATATCAATTTTCTCCCAGTAAACTAACTATGTTTTATTCATGTATATGATTTCAGCATTTGTAAACTAGTAAGCACCTCTGTAGAATGCTGTGTCAACATGTCCGACACGTTTGGACATGATTCTTGATGGATACACCTTTGACATGCGTTTGACAATGCAAAACTGTGTCACAATTAATTTTTGTTTTTTCACTAAATCATCTGTTTAATACATCTTAGACACTTATTTGGTACGGTTTGAGCACGGGTAAAATGGCTGAACCAACACCTATTTTCAGCTTAACACTTTATAGACAATGTTATCATAAAAAGGTAAAAATGAAATTAAAAGAAAACAATTGATATTATAAATATTACAAGACTCAAAATATTTTTAATGAAGTTTGTTTCCATAAGACTTAACTAGTTTTTTTAACTATTAAGAGATATTATATTTCTTAGAACTCTATTGAGGGCCACTATTATAGGGAAACTGTAAAACAGCATTTTTTTTTTTACATTGTGAATTATTTAAATCTTAAATTTCAATTGTGATTTTTGTTATGTTATTTATATATATCAGCTAGGTGGTGTCTTATATTTTGGACATTTTCCATGGGCATTTGTGTCATGTCCGGTGTCCGTGTTGGATGGTGCTTCATAGTTTGTAAAATGTTCATTAACTGTGTAGTTGACAGTTTTTATAAAATTTGATTTTAATAATTTTGATCAAATGGATTTTTGTTCAACATGTCTTTAAATAACTGAAATATACTTCGTTTTCTAAGATTCTTGTGCCTATAAATGATTATCTGAACTGGTACATTAATGGCACATTAATTAGTTTATTTAATACTCTGCATAACATCTTTGTACCTGAGGTTGGAACTATTGTTTCACGATTTATTTTCCCTTATCTTCTTTCATTGAGATATTAAAACCTAACTGATCAAATGGACGTTGTTTAATGTTTACTTGCAACAGTTTAATGATAGTAGGTTAAGGAAGAACATGAATTCTTGAATAATCTGAATATGTTGAAATGAAAGGGTGTATATTGCCTCTCATGTATTCAGGAGATTAGTTCCCTTTGTTATGTTATTTGCAGTTGAGATCTGAAGGTAAAGACTACGTTGTACAAGAAGGAGATGTCATGTTGTTTCGGTTCAATGTTTAGCAGAATTTACTACTACACCAGTTAGGAGTCAGTGGAGAATTTGAGATATATTTTTGACTGAGGTCAGAATTTTTGTTTTCAGCCAATTGGTGATTATAGTTTGGATAAGCATTGTTTGTTTAAAGTGTCCATTGACAAATGCTCCTCTTCTAGGATAAAATGGAGAAGTTGAGATATCATTACATTTTGGCAAACTTGATGGCTAGAGGTCAGAATATTTTTTGCAGCCAATTCCTGGTTAAATTTGAAGAGATATTGTTTTGTTGTATTGAAAATTTTAAAATTTTAAAATTTTTCATTAGTGTAATACAATAAATGTGCTTGAATATTTATGATATAATAATTAGGGTGAAATGTCTCTCTCTTTTGTAAGTATTTGACTGACAATTTAATATATAAGAAAAAAATATATGCTATACATGCCATGTTCTTGTGCGTTGTAGTAATGTACACAAACAGTTCCCTTCACATGCCTCTTTTTTTAATTCATAGCTAATGCTCAAGTTATATACTAGAGTTGGCATTAGTGAATTATACAGATTTCATAGGTTTAAGAAAGTTATTAAATTTGTCACGCAAAGAAAAAGTGCTGAAATATGATCAAGAAAAATGTCTGTTGGGTTTAAGATTTATGATAAGGAACAGAACAATGTTTTGCAATTTTTTCTGACAAGGCTCAAGTAGTATATGATGTTATAGAGTGAATACCCATTTCAGCAGTAAGAAAAATTACTCTATCTAATTTAGTTCCTGAAGAAAAGTAGGTCAACAAATAGTCCATCAAGAGTACAAAAGGTGGAACATTTTAATCCTTCATCCATTTCAATTAATACTTTCAAACGTGTGTTTCGTTTTATTCTACAAAAAAAAAAAAAAAAAAAAACAAAAAAAAAAAAATCTGGTATGATGAATGTTTGAAAAACATAAAACCATGAGACAATAAAATATAAACATGGACATCAAAGTTTAACATTGATAACTATATTCTTGGTCGGTAAGGAAACAATTATATTTCAGCAGGATCATCATCGGTGATTGTCACCAATGAGTAGACAAGACCCATCCACCAGCTAATCTTGCTTAGGCATGTAATATACATTTTTAAATCTATTTCTGCTTAGCTTCCAAGTCATAAGTAATTTTTGGTTCAGCAAAGAAGCCAAAAAGATAAAAATAAAAATTAAAAACTAAGAATGAAAGTATATGAAGCATGATGAGAAGTGAAGAAGATATTCATTTGCTTTGAAGCAAAATCCCTGTGCATGACACACCAGAACAGTCACACTTCCCTAAATGTGATGTGCTACAAAAGCAAATATTCTTTCTACATGGTACAATGACGTTAACAAAACATTATCAGTCATTAAAGGGTTACAATCCTAATTTAATACTTAAGTTTTTGAGTTGAAGAGAAAACAAAATAAAGTGAATTTCTTGGTGTGTTCAACAAAATCATTTTATAAAGAATTGGAAAAAAATTGGATTTGTATATTGATTGATATGTTTGCAAGATAGTTTCTCTTCATGTTTTTTTTTCTTTTAATTTATTGATTCTTTTGATGAGCAATTCATATTTAACAATTAGATGAAAAATAATACAAAATACTCGAATTTATTGGCAAGAAAATGAAGCATCATTGAAGTCAAAAACATCATTGTGACGACTCCATGGTTCCGTGAGTAAGGAAAGAGAAAGCCATGCGTACGTAAAATGAAAGGTATTCCTCTCTGTCCTCATGCATGCTTAAACATGAGATTATGTCAACCTTAATAATGATAATTAAGGATAATTATGTATCAGATGCTTTTTCATTTTTTTAAGCACAAAATCGTACTAAAACTTTAAAATAATAATGTCTCAAACATGAAAATAAATCTTAAACGAATATATCCATGGTAAGACTCTTTTCTAAGGTTATGAGCACGAGTACATAATATAATTTAAGTTTTTACAAGAGTTTTTCTATTATTATTTTTGTCTTCGAATAAAAACCATTATGATATTATGTTAAAATTATATAAATGATAAATATATTATTTAATTAAATTAAGAACCTAAAAATCGTATAATTATTTAAATTAACATTGTTTATTATATTTTTATTTTCAGTGTTAAACTTTCCATAGTTGATGGTAACAATTAAAAAAAATATTTCAAAAGTTAGGGATTAAAGTTAACAAGTCCTTTACAATATTCAAATCAAATGGAGTTATGATTGTAGGAATTTATATATATTTAAAGTTAATAAAAAATTAAAAATATTTTATTATAAGTTTAATTATGATTTTATTCTTGCAAATATGATTTTGTTTGGTTTTTGTTGAATATAGAGGAAATACAGTTTGAGATAATCTCCCTTGTGTATAAACCACACATAGGGTAATTTATTTATAATAGAGAGGTACAACTAAGAGAGTTACCGAAAATAAACAAAATAAACAGAAGATATTGTTTGATATTGTAGTTAACAATATCTAACAATATCTTAACAATATCTAACACTCCCCTCAAGCTGGAGCACACAAATCGTATGTGTCAAGCTTGTTACAAATATAATCAATTCTAGGTCATCGTAAAGACTTAGTAAAAATATCTACTAACTGATCACTTGAGTTAACAAACTCAGTCTTGATGTCTCTAGACATAATCTTTTCTCGAATGAAATGACAGACAATCTCAATGTGTTTGGTCCTCTCATGAAAGACAGGATTAGAACTAATATGAAGAACAGCCTGATTGTCACACACAAGTGTCATTTCCAAATTGTAACTCTCCAAGCAATTGCTTGAGCCAAACAAGTTCACAGGAAGCTAAGGTCATAGCTCTATATTCTGCTTCTGTACTGGATCTTGCCACAACACTCTATTTCTTACTTTTCCACGAAATCAAGTTACCACCAATAAAGACACAATATCCAGATGTAGATCTTCTATCCGAAGGAGATTCTGCCCAATCAGCATCTGAGTAGCAAACAACTCTTGTATGGTTATTAGAACCATATAATAATCATTTTTCAGGAGATCCTTTAATATACTTCAAGATACGAATGACTGCATTCCAATTATCTTCACATGGGAAATTAAGAAATTGGCTTACCACACTGACTGCAAAGGAAATGTCAGGACGAGTAACTGTAAGATAATTTAATTTTCCAACCAATCTTCTATACTGCTCAGGATCAAATATAGGCTCCCCCTAATTTGGTAGAAGTTTAGTATTAGGATCCATGGGTGTATCAACAGACTTTGAACTCATCAACCCAATTTCCTCCAAAATATCCATGACATACTTCCTCTGAGATATAACAATACCATCATTGGACTGTGCCACCTCAATACCCGAGAAATATCTAAGTTTGTCAAGATCTTTGGTTTGAAAATGGTGACATAGATGTTGTTTCAACTAAGAGATGTCATGGTTGTCACTACTTGTAAGAACGATGTCATCAACATATACTATCAAGTAAACACATCCAGCACTCGAGTGTCGATAAAAGACAGAATGATCTGCTTCATATCGAGTCATACCAAATTGTTGAACAACCTTGCTAAACTTTCCAAACCAGACCCTAGGAGACTGTCTTAGGCCATATAGAGATTTGTGAAGACGACATACCATCCCAGAAGACTCTCCCTGAGCAACAAACCCAGGAGGTTGCTCCATATAGATTTCTTCTTGCAAATCACCATTGAGAAAAGCACTTTTAACATCCAGTTGGTAAAGAGACCATTGTTGAAGAGCGGCCATGGCGATAAATAAATGAACAGAAGTCATTTTTGCCACGGGGGAAAAGGTATCTCCATAATCCAACCCAAAAATTTGAGTATAACATTTGGCCACAAGACGAGCTATGAGGTGATCAATAGTATCATCAGGTCCAACTTTGATAACAAACACCCACCTACAACCAACAACAGATTTTCCAGACGATAATGGGACCAATTCCCAAGTTCCACTATTATGAAGAGCACTTAGTTCATCTAACATGGTCTGACGCCAACCAGGATGGGCTAAAGCTTCACGAACAGTTTTTGGAATGGTCACAGAAGAAATAGAGGAAAGACATGTATGAAAAGGTAATGACATTCGATGATAACTCAAAGAAATATAATGGGGAGAGGGATTACGTGTAGAACGGATACCTTTTCGGAAGACAATGGGAAGGTCAGACTCAGGTGTCAGATCCGGAGGAGACAGAGTAGTTGACACTTGAGTGGAGTTATATGGTGGTGGTTGTGATTGATTTCAACAACTATAAACCTAAAGAGGCGGTGGAGAAGAAGCTAATTGCGGAATAGGAACTAATGGTGAAGAAGACATAGTTAGAGGGTCACACACAACATGAACATTAAATATACTAGGAGTGTTGACAGGATTGGATGGAGACAAAGGTGAAGATTGAATTTTAAAATAAAGAGAGAATTCATCAAAGGTGACATCTGCAGATACAAAATAATGGTTAAGAGAAGGAGAAAAACATTTGTATCCTTTTTGTGATCTTATAAACCCTAAGAAAACACATTTATGTGATCTAGGAGAAAGTTTATCAAGACCAGGACTTAAATTATGAACAAAACATGTAGATCCGAAAACTCTTAAAGGTAAGGAATGAAGAGGTTCATGAGGGAATAAAATGGAATGAGGTATTTTATTATCTAAAATTGAAGAAGGCATGCGATTAATGAGATAACATGTAGTAAGAAGAGCATCACCCCAAAAATGTTGAGGAACCTCTCCATAAATTAAAAGAGTGCGAGTTGTTTCAATAAGATGTCTATTTTTGCGTTCAGCTGCACCATTTTGTTGAGGTGTATAAGCACAAGAAGTTTGATGCAAGATACCGTGAGAAACCATGAATTATTTAAAAGAATGAGAAAGATATTCACTACCATTATCATTGCGCAAAACTCTAATAGAAACACCGAACTGAGTTTGAATTTCATTGAAAAAAGTTTGAAAGATATGAAATAATTCAGAACGATTTTTCATCAAAAATAACCAAGTGCATCTGTAATAATCATCAATGAAAGTAACAAAGTATTGAAAACCTAAAGTAGACTTAACGCGACTAAGTCCCCAAATGTCAAAGTGAACCACGAAAAAAGGAGACGAAGCACCACGTGTGACATTACGAGGAAAGGAAGTACGACTATGCTTGCCTAATTGACACAACTCGCACGCCAAACTAGACAAGGCAGGGACAAGTTTCTGTAACTTGGCAAGACTTGGATGACCTAACTGAGCATGAAGATGAGAGGGAGACTCCATAACTGCATCAACATGTGTAGAGGGATGGAGATGATAAAGACCATGAGAATTATATCCTGTGTCAATCACCTGTTTCGAACTCCGGTCCTGTAAACACACAGAATTGTTGGTAAAAGAAATAACACAATCAAGAGAACGAGTTAGACTACTGATGGACAACAGGTTAAAAGGAGACTCAGGGACATAAAGAACATTATCAATGGTTAAAGAAGGGAAAAGTTTAACAGTTCCAACACCATGAGATGATACTCTAAAGTCATCAGCTAGTGTAACAGAAGGTAAATGATTAGAAGAGGATAAAGAGGAGAACAAAGATTTGTTACCAGTAATATAATCAGTGGCTCCTGAATCAAAAACCCAAGGACCAGGAGAAGAGGATTGGGTCAGACCAGCAAAATATGCATCTGTGTGTGCGAAAAACGTAGTGGAACTAGAAGATTGTTGATGCTTATACCATTTGAGAAATTTATTGAACATAGCAGGTGTGTCGGATGCAACAGAAGAAGGAGGATCCCCAGCAGACAAAGGTGGGGAAAGATTGGTCTGAACAACTGCAGCAGATCAAGGAGGACGACCATGTAATACATAACACTTATTAATCTTGTGACCTAACTTGCCATAATGTTCACACTTAGGACGCCCTTTTCCCTGTTTACGAGGGCGAGTCCGGTCATCACGGTGAGATGTCAACATAGAAGAATCATTAACAAAATTGAAAGTAGTGGAAGAAGTCATGAAGGGCAGCAGAACAAACCCTAAAAAAATCCAAAGTAATCCAATCAACCTACGAAGCACAGATCCAAAACGAGAAGACCAAAACAAGTCCGTGGAGACTAAACGACGTAGGAGACAATAGACGACCAACTCCGATAGTGGTGATCTCAACGGCACGGTGATCACCTTACTGAAACGAACAAAACCGTATGTCACCAGTCAAAAATGAAACTTCGACGACGGCTCCGGCGACTGCTCTGGAGGCGACGGCAGTGACAACAGCGTGAATCAGTGCACCAGGTAAGTTTCCAGGAAAGAGAGGTGGGTCACTAATGGACACGCTTAAATACCAAGTATTTCCTTGTCAGAACCTTCCTAGACATGCACTTTTACACTACCAAATAATATCCAATAACAAAAATAATTTTGTTCTGATGTGGAAGATTAGTTTAACCGGCAGCAGCGGCGATGGCGACTTCAGCAATGGATAATGACGAAAAAATTTCAAAATAACCTTAAGCTCTAGATACCATGTTGAATATAGAGGAAATACAATTTGAGATAATCTTCCTTGTGTATAGACCACACATAGGGTAATCTATTTATAATAGAGAGGTACAACTAAAAGAGTAACCGAAAGTAAACAAAATAAACAGAAGATATTATTTGATATTGTAGTTAACAATATCTAACAATATCTTAACAATATCTATCAGTTTTAATCCTCCAAAAGAATTTGTTATTTTTAATTTCTTGACATTATTTAGCTAGCAATAAAAAATAAAAATATTAATTAAGATAAACAATCAAATAAAAAATATTTCAAATTAAGATAATTATATCATTTTTAATTATGTGATTCAATTAAGTAATATAATAAGACATACAATACTAATTGAAAAGGAAATATGATTTTGCAAAAACGAATTAAAAAAATTTGTTTATCTCATTTTCAAAAATCAAAACTCAAATTTGTAAAATTATAAAATTATAAGATTTTAACGTAAGAACCATGACTAACGAATTACAAGAAAGGAAAGTTATTAAAAAATAATAATATATATATATATATATATAATTATCAATAATGTATTTTTTTAATAAAAAATCATTTATTAGTTTTTTAATCATTATTTAAAGATTATGATTAATCATCAATAAACTGAAATGGAATTGAGTGTGGTACACATGTTCATTTTTTATTGAAACGTTGACGCATTAACTTCATTCAATTGGTGGTTTGGTGTACAACATAAGCCATTAGTTTGCAACAAGTTTTAAGCTCAAAAATTTGTATTTTTCATTGACTAGTATAGAATAAGTTTGTGATAGATTACTAACAAATTGAGTGGTTAGACTAAAAGGGTGAAAAATAACTTGTTTGAAAGGAAATTAATTTATCATCTTGTTGTCGTTTGGCAGGTTATGTGATGGTTTTTCTCTATCAAAACATGAGATGAGTTATCATTTTCAAGATGCAATTATAGAGGACAACATCTCAGTAGATTTTCATTCTTCAAATTTACAGCTTTCTTTTTCTCTTTTTGACCCAACAATACAGTCAAAATGGCACAGCTAAGGATTATCAGTAATGGTGATTTGGAACTTGTTAAACAAATGAAGATAAACATTAACAGAGAACAACAGAAATTATTTTTAGTGTATAATTTTAAGGTCCTTGACATAGGTTTTGTATTGGTGAAGATATTTTGATAATGATAAAATTTTGTATCTACTTCTGTCGTGTCAATCCTTAGCTGGTTCAAATCAAC
Organism: Sphenostylis stenocarpa; assembly: GCA_963425845.1. NCBI lineage: Eukaryota > Viridiplantae > Streptophyta > Magnoliopsida > Fabales > Fabaceae > Sphenostylis > Sphenostylis stenocarpa. Next base: position 25,519,024 of record OY731408.1, read on the forward strand.
TAGATACCAAATGTGGAAAGCCATGGATTGGACTAAAGATGACCCACTTGTCTCATTGCTTGTTTGACTCTATAGAAATGGCACCCTATCATAAATTCCATTGCTTGTGTCATTCATTCACTTGTTCTGTTATGTCAGACTTACCTGGCAACCATATCTTTATCCCACCTAATTGATTATGCAATTTGCACCTGTTCTGTCAATTCACAATTGAATAAGGTATTCTTTACATCTCCCTAATCAATATCTTGTTTGTAGAACTTCGTGTATTATGTAAGATAAAATCAACTGGGAATTGTTACACTTTTTAAAGGACCAGAAGGAAGTGAAACCATTTAGTTGTCATTCACAGATTGCAGAGGATGCTGATATGTTATTGTTCAGGGATGTGCATCATCTTGTGTTGATAGGGAAGAAAATGTAAATATCTTCATCTTGATTTAAAGTTGAAGTTACAAGTTGTTGAGCTTTATATACTAGATTTGTACTGAGAGATCACTAAATTTAATCTGTATAATCATAGGAACAACTTGGACTTAAATAGTCAGCTAATTACTTTTTAGAATTTAAATCTTGAAGACTTGCATTGAATTTATCTTAAGGTAAAGATGGATATATGTTATCTCAAATAATTAAATAAGAGACATACTTTTCAAAGTTGGGTTTTCATTGATTAAAATGATACTTCACAGCATGGTGCAAACATTGAATCTGATACATGGTTCACTAAATTTGACCCTATCCCTATACTTCAAATATTAAAAACTATAAATAATGTTCAAAACAAGCAACCTTTATCAAAACCAGCAATGTTGTGATTGATATAGGTTTAAGAACTGGACAAAATTTAGTGTTATTGTTGGCTTTGGATGAGTTGTGCATGCAACTTGAACAATGATACAGACTGCAATAATTGTTCAACTAGTGCAACCTATTGCTCACTCCTGCCACTTTTGGTTGGAACAATTACAATTTTCTAACAAAAACCAAAAACAAAGAAGGCCCTCGAGTCAGAAAGAAAGAAGTGATATGTTCTGGGACAAATAGTTGCATGCACAACCTTAAGCATCTGCCACATAAGACAGAGAGCCTAGTCAAGAGTCCGTTCCTGTGGGACATTAGCCTCATGGCCCCCATTTTCAATTTTTGATGAAACCATGTAGATATTTAGAACAAAGATACAAAACATCTCTGTGAAATGGCGCACTTTCAATACATGTCAGAATAGTGACTCTTCTTATCTTGAATGTTATCTTGGAGTATCCATGTCATGCACAAATCTTATTGGTTTGTAAGTAGCAAAGATGATAACAGCTTGTGGAATGACCATGTTCCTTGTACCCCAGAAAAAGACTAGGTTCTCTGAACAGTCTAACCAAACATGTTTAGTAAATGCTTACAAAAACTACCGTATGTACAATAAAAATGAAAATGACACCACCACAATGTATTACTCTTACAGTGATGTTTTCTTCTTCTTTCTTCTTTGATAAGATTAAAAAACAAAATTGTTTATCTGGTGTGGGAATTCCTAATGAGATTTCCCAGTCCTTAATATGAGTGAATTAATTTAAAATTAGTTCTTTATCTTTCTGACTATTTCATGAAAATTGAAATTAAGATTCTCTCAAGCCTTCCTAATTCTGCTTATATGGTGAAGTAATATGTTTTCTACTCAGTTTAATTAGGAAGAGTGAAAATCTGATACTCATTTCTAAGCAACAACAAGCACCTTTTACAATTTATACTGAGTTTTCTCTCTAGAGTGTGTGATGTATCAAAAGTTATTTTCATCAAGCATGAATTAACACTTATGTCTGTCTGTAGTATTAAAATTTGTCAAAGCCTCTATGTGCCAAAATCATATTCAGTTTTATTTTATCTGAAAAATGTCATGAGCAATTTAACAAAATTTTCTTTTTACTTAACAGAACAGTTTCTGCAACCAAACATGCATAATTTGTTTATATTTAATTCAAGCTGTTCCTTTTGGGGTGACATGGGCACTGGTAGTGGGGTTCAAGTCCTTGCTAAGTAGCAGATGGTTTTAGAAAAACAATGGATGGGCTCTGTACTAGGGTGCCATGATCAGTGATGAATGACCAGAGCTTCAGTGTGTCTGTTTGTCTGTTGTGCTTGCAAGTTAAAACTATTATCCTCAAATTTTATTGAAAGATGACTTGTTTGTGTCACTAAAGATGTTTGGTTGCAAATTGACCCCACAATTGAGCACCGGAAAACAATGACTTTGCACCCACTTCTCTCAGTAAAAGTACTTCATACACTTTTTGTGAGTGTATTTTAAGTCTCTTTGTCCCTCTTTCTTTTCATCCCTTGGTTCTTCTTGATCAACCCTCTCCCTCTTTTAAATATGAAATAAACACACACACACACAAGAAAAAAGAAGCATGAAGAAGATCAATCTATTACTCAGAAAATGCAAGAGTTTGTCAAGGCAGCTAGGAAGATCTTCATCATACAGTAGCCTGAGGTCCAAATCCACTAAAGAAGACATATGGGGTGGTGGTCATGGCATGCAAGAAGATGAACATTGTGAAACAATATTTGTTGGTAGCACAAGAAAACGGTACGTGATCAGCAAGAAGTATCTGAACCATCCTCTTCTGAATGAGCTAATCAACAAGTCAAAGCCAAAGGGTAGTAATGAAAGTAGTGTATTGGTGGTCAACTGTGAGGTGGTTCTCTTTGATCATCTATTGTGGATGTTAGAAAATGCAGATCCTAAGTTTAGTTCTGAGTCTTTGGAGGAATTGGCTGAACTCTATGTGTTTTGATAGTTTCAAAGTGGCAGATTGCAAAGGCCTAATGTAATTAAGTATGTTGGGTTGTACCTGCATTTTGCAAAATCAAGGTGGAGTGTCCTTTTTGTTTGCTTTATTATAACTTCATTAAGCAAATGGTTATGCAATTGCATACTTGATCCATGTTCTAACTCATTGAATTTTTCAAATATATATGTTTTCCTTTTCTCAAAATTCTGGGGGTTCAAAGAGGAAGGTTTCTCAGGAATCTTAATTGAATCAGATCCAACAATTGGAAATCTAACCATTGTTGTGTCATAACTATTAAAGAAGATTAAATCTATATTTATTAATATTTTGACATATTACAATATATTATCAAATGAAAAACTTTTTACATTGAAAACTCATAATTTATGTAATGAATCATATTGGATTATGCGATGAATAAAGTCATTTAGTTTATGTTTACTTCAACATATATTGGAAAGAGATGAATTTGTACTAATAGATTCTGTTTATTTCATATGATAAGGTGAATATAGTTTTCGTATTTACATTGTCTTAGCTGATTATAATACTGAAATTTTGAATTAATTTTTATGTTTTTAGTGTTTAATCAGTGACACATACATTCTGATATGATTTGCAAAGCATGCAAGGAAAAAGAATTATAAAATTAATCTACGCTAAAGACAATAGAAAGCAACGGAAATATAATCTAATTAAATATAATTATAAAATTATTCTTCAAAAATTAATATAAAATTATATATTTATTAATAAAACATTGTAATAAAATTTCACACAAATTACATGTTTAGATAAAGTTTATTATTTTATTTTGATTAAAATATCAGATTATAATGTTTTACTAATTTTAATTATTTTAAATTTATAAAAAAATTAAATATTCATTTATTCCTTATAAATTTAATTTTATTTATAAATTATTATAAAATATAAATATGAATAATATTATAATTTTTTTATTTATATATTAATTAATTTTATTACTAATTATTTTATATTAAATTTTATTCATTCATATTTTATGTTATATTTATATCTTAATTTTAATTTATATTTATATTTTAATTCTACTAATAATAATAATAATAATAATTTTCACCAAAAATAATTTAATAATCTTAAAGAGATGTCCTTAACTTATCTAGAAAAAGTAAAAAGTAGAAAATATAATATCAATGTTCTAATAAAAAATAATTATATATCACCATGTAACAAGAAACTATTATTGATGTTAAAAAATTATTAAAATTTATAAAAGGATATGTTAAAAATAATACAAAAGGTAATTTTTAATTAGATAACAATACAAAATTATTTCATAATGTAAGTGTATAATTAAAATTAAAAATATAAAAATGGATAAACTATACATAAATTTAAATGAATAAGGTGGACTATACACATTTTTAAATGAATATATAGATTATACATGTCTATCTCATTAGAAAAGTATAAAGTATATGCATAAATTTAAATGATACATTATGTTTATTTTATATTTAATCACTCCAAAAAAAATAACCAATATTGATTCAATACTACTAAAATACTCCATAGTGATGATGAACTTCAACTCCAATTATTATATTCTGATTTGATTAAATTTATACCACTATAAGTGCTTGTATTTCTAAACTTTGTCCATTTTATAATCTATAATACTAAGAATTTTTTTTTTTACATTTTAAAATATCTTTCTTTATCTAAAAGAACTTGATTTTTTTTTCTTTAGTTCCTCTATCACTCTTTATTTACTTATAATAAAATGTATTTTTCTAATTTCTTAACTTCTAATATTGACAAAATTATTTGAATTTTTGAGTTGATATAAAACAAAAAATACATGTATGTATTATTATCAAAAGTAAACTCCAAAGATCGCCTACTTAAATGAAGATTTATTTGAGACTTTTTATATGTAATGAAATATGTTTAACATTTAAGCAGTGGTGTAATTATTTTTTTTAAAAATTTCCTAAAAATATTATAATATATCTTTATAAATATACTTGATTATTACACATTAATTATGTATTAGTTTTAATTTATTTTCATATATTTTTACATTCAACTTAAAAAATAACAATATATATATATATATATATATATATATATATATCTCAAATTATTAAAAAATTAATTAGATGTATCATAGTAAAATTTATTTTATATTTTAATTTGCTTCAATTTATATTAGTTTCTACCTGTCAACTGCACTGAATAATTAATTTTAAAATTTTTTAACTTAAAAAACTTTATATATGTATATATATATATATATGTATATATATATTGATCAATTCTTAATTTATTTTAATTCATTTTCAATTAATTTAATTTTCAATTCCAAACTATGAGTGTATTAGGAAATAAAACAATTTTATAATAGTCTCTATAGAATGAATATCACTTTCTCATCTACTCCTAGAAATAAAAGTGTAAAAAAGTAGAATAAAAATTAAAGTTATTACAACTCTTTCAATAAGCAAAACCAGAAAATAATTTATTAAAAGTGGTAACTAATGCAAGTGTTGTACATTGAAGGTGGAACAACCATTTTTGTCTTGCTCCACCTTCAACAGCAACAAACATCGAGTACCCAGCAGCAACAAATCGCAGCAACACTGAAAATTCATTGAAAACATATACATATTATAACATCAAATCATCCCATTCAATTCATTCCAGGAGGAAGAAGAAACCTCACCATCCTTTCCAAAACCCTTCACCTCTGGTTTTGGTCTCTACGTGTGCAGAAGATGCAGAAACTTCCATTGTAGGATACCCTGCTGGAGGATATGCCATCACAGCTCCTGAACTTTCTTCTACACATGCATCCCATGTTCACCATATTCATTATAATATTCATATGGATATAACTCAATAATGAATAAAAAATATAAAGAAACTAACAGAATAAAAGAAGAAATGTGTGCATGCATATTTGTATGTAACCTGGAGCTTCATGCTGATTGTGGTGGTTCATCATGGTGGCTACTGCTACAGAAAGTTGATAATCATAATATGCAGTGTCTGTGTGATGGATATATGCATATAATATTTGACTCACTGAAGATGCAGATCGAAGGATAAGTCAAAAATATCGACATCAGTTTTCATTTAAAAAAAATTTATTTCAATCATTTGGAGAAGAAATTGAGGTGTGGAAAATCTTGCATAATAAAAGTGTTGGATTTGGCCGGTAACAAGAAATTCCATGAGGGTTCGATACACACAAAGTTAAATAAAAAATAAACTAAATGTATTTAAAAATTGTACCTAAATAGTAGATATATGTAATTCTTAGATTTAAAAAGTTCATGGAGTTTTGTGTCATGAATTATTTATCTAATAATTAAAAAAAAAATCATATGAGAGGAATTAATTTTCCTTGAAAAGCCTTTAATTTTGAAAAAAAAAAATCCTTTTTAACTTTGACTTTAACATGGATGCCATAACTCATGTTGACTTTCAAGTTTCATCTAAACTGAAATGATGGAGAATCTAAAACTTTTTCCATGCCAGCCCAATGAGAATCAGATTTGGGTTAGCCAAATCAAGATGGGTGTTAGAGATCATTGGGCTTTTTGGTGGTGTTGAAGATTATTATTATTGCTAAACACACTCTCCCAAATACTAAACCCACTCCCCTTTAGATTTCTAAGAGCAACGTTTCCCATGCTACCAACATGACTGAACACCCACTTTAGTTCCCGGAATTAAAAAACCGAAAAAGTCCTCACCTCGCACGTGCCTATCCCACCGTCACCTTTTGTATTCTTCTCCTCAACGCTGCAACGCACGTGTTCCCTCCGTGGCCCCACTAACCTTTCGAATTCTTCTTTTTCTTCCTTCTTTTAAAGCAATGAAGATAAATATATAAAAAAATAAATAAAGAAATACGTTCATGACATTAATTGATATACATAAATAATATTTTTGTGTTGTTGTTTTAATAATTTAACTAAATGTTTTATCAAACATAATTAACAATTAATGATTTCAAATTAACGTAAAATTTGGATACTGAAACATTTATAAGAATAATTTTAGTGTATTAAAATATAAGTACTTTGAATAAAAAATTTATATACATTAATTATATATATTAATTGTGTGGGACAGTGTGGGAAAGAGAAAAAGAGTTGCAGAATGTGCCCACAGTTGCCAGTTACAGATTTGTCAGCTCAATCCTTTTATCTTTCCGTTTTTTTAATTCATTATTAATTCAAATTAATAATACATTCTTATTATAAATACATTAATAACATTAAATTAAATACATTATATATATATATATATATATATTAAATCTAATTTTCGATTTATAGTCTAATTACAAACTACAACATTGGTAAATTCATTCGCTATCATAATATTACATTTTAATATTAAATATACTTAATATTTACGTGTATGATGATATACTAAATTTAATTAAGTATATTATAAATTAGATTTAAGTAAATGTTTTTAAATATATTATTAATGAGATTTTACTATTAATAAATATTGTAGTAATGTTTTAGTAAAAGATACTTCTAATTAATTAATTAATTAATACTCATTCATAAATATTTGTCTCTTTTATGGCATGTCTGCATGTTTGAGATTTTCACTTTTTTAATTATGAATTTTATTTATTTTAAAGATTCTTATTTTTAGAAGAGCATATTTGTTAATAATATCAGTAACATGTAATATTTATCATTTTATTATTAATTATTTGATTAAAACTTAAACTGTAATAGAATGATTACATTAAAAAAATAACATAAATCTACACTGCTTGTACTAACGTATAATTAATTAAAAATTTACATATTCAATATAAAAGTTTAACATATTTATCTCAGCGGGTCAATTGGTCAAAGTTAATTTCTTTAAAACCAGTTTAAACAAATTAAGAAAAACGATAATTTAATTTAAATTTGAATTTGCATTAAAATAGCTAGAAGTTACTCATTACTAAAATTAATGTTTAGTCACGAATGGTCTTTTCAAGGCAATTTCAAAACTTAAGATGTGAACAAATTTTTACTTTTTTCTTCATGACACGCCAACCCTCACAAAATCAATCTTGATGTGATTGAAAGTTATGAAATAATCACACACCTCAATCTCTTTTATCAATTATAGATATCTCCAATTAAAAAATCAATTCTAATGATAAATATACTAATTGAATGCTTCAAAATGAAAGACAAATGTAAAAAAAAGACAAATGTAAAAAAGAGAGAATAGAATTGAAACAGAGGTGTAGTGTATAAGTATAGAATTATGAGAGGATCAAATGTGGGTGGGTTAAGTCAGGAACTTGGCACTCCATAAATAGACAAAATCTTGCAATAAAACAAAGTTACACACACACACACAGATACACACCTTGTAACTTTTTTCTCTTCTTTTTGATGTACCAATTTAAAATAGTTAAACATTTAATGATATAATTAAAATATAATAAAGTGTGGACAGAACCAAATCCTGAATGAATGAACCCCACCATCCAGCCTTGCTGCCACCTTATTTGCATGCTTTTGTTCATTACTCTCTCACACCCATTCATTCATTCATTCATTCATTCTTCTCCTTCACTCTCTCATCTTTCTTTCTATCTATCTCCCATTTTTCTTTCTCCATTTTCTCACCACAAAGAAAAATGGCTGTTGAAGCTCGTCACCTTAACCTCTTCCCTCCCCAACAACTCATGCCCAATAGGTGCATAAATCTCTTATACTTTTCTTCTTCTTATTCATGTTCTCTGTTTTGTTGTTATTATTGTGGGTGTTAATTTTTATTTTTATTTTGTCTTTCTTTGTGTCGTTTACTTGCAGAGAAATCATGAGCAACCCAATGGACGCGACCATCATGAACATCTACGCCACCCAAACGGGTAATTACTCCATGCTGCCTCTCTCTGGCACCACCACCGCGTCGGAAACTTTTCTCCCGGCGCCGCCGCCGCCTCACTACAACTCCCTCCCCCAGAAAACCGCTGTCTTGAAATCCGACAACAGTACTCTCTCCTACACCAACGTTGTTCCCGTTCCCAGAAAACGCTCCAGAGATTCGATCCATGACAACAATTTGCAATTCCATTCCTACCCTCAGAAGAAAACCGATTCTTTCTCCTTCCTCGGCGAAGACATTTCCTTTCACATCCATCGCCAACAACACGACCTCGATACCCTCGTCTCCCAACACGTAATTCCCTTTCCCTTGTTTGGAATTTCAAATTTTACCGCAACAAATTCTCCATTTTTCCACGTTTTATTTTTTTGTTTTCGAAATTTGCCATTTTTTAATCGCTTCAACTTCTTCCTACTTTTCAAATTCTAAGTGTACAACTCTTTACAAATACAATATTTCAAATTCCACAAGTGATTAAAAGTGTAAATAACTACTTTCTAACCATTTAGAAATTATATTAACATGATTTTTATTGTACTTTTTCATTGTTCATTTTCTCGTTCCATATTTGAAAAAGTTGGAAAGTGAAAATATTTGATATTATGAGGAGCGAGCAAGGTTATTTAATTTAATATAACAAGTGATTGAATTTTTTGAAATTTGTGCAGATGGAGAAAGTGAGGATGGAATTAGAAGAGAAAAGAAAAGGGCAAGCGAGAAGATTGATGGGAACCATCGAGTGGGAAATGGCGATGAGGTTGAGAGCGAAGGAAGAAGAGGTATTGAAGATTGAAAAATTGAATTGGGTGTTGGAAGAGAAAGTGAGGTCTCTGTGCATCGAGAATCAGATATGGCGCGACCTTGCTCAGACCAACGAGGCCACAGCCAATGCCCTCCGCAACAATCTGGAGCAGGTGCTGGCGCAGGCCGCATCCGACAGAAGAGACGGCGAGGCAGCACCGGCCACGGCGGAGGAAGATGCAGAGTCGTGCTGCGGGAGCAGTGACGAGGGATGGCGCACGGTAGGTACGGGGGCGCAGGATAAGGAAGGAGAAGGTTGCAGCGGAACAAAAGAAAATATCATTATTATCAATAATAACAACAATGAGAATGAGGATGGAAGAAGCGGTGAGAGAAGATTGTGCAGAAAGTGTGGGAAGGAGGAATCGTGCGTGCTAATCTTACCTTGCAGACACCTATGTGTCTGCACGGTTTGCGGGTCTAGCCTAGACTCTTGTCCTGTTTGTAAATCCTTCAAAAATGCCAGTGTTCATGTAAACATGACATCATAATTATCCATTTTAGATTATTAGATAATCTTTTTTCTCAATATAGAATTTTTAAAAAATATTAACTTCCTTTTTCTTCTTTTCGATTCCACCATTTTAATACTCTTCTTTTCATTACTAACGAAATATAATAAATAATTGAATTATCCGGGGTAAAAGAGTAAAAGGTGGTGGGGCCCAATGCGCACATATCCGACAGTTACTGATAGTACCCCAATGGAGAAACTAGGTTAGTGAAAGAGGCGCGTGGGAGGAAACGCGTGCGGAGGAGTCAACGAGTAGGTGAAAGCGAAAGGAGTGCGGCAAAATCTGACACGTAGGACGCGCGCAAATGTCGCTGCTGTTTCTCTCTCTTCTTTTATGCGCGTCCACAGTGTTTGGGACCCACCCAAACTGGTTGTTGGAAAAAAAAATTAAAACTATAGAGAAGTGTCTGGGAATGTGCAAAGTGTAATTATTGTGATTGGAATTCATTGATTGGCGAAGAGGCGCAGAAAACGACTGCGTTTGGAGCAGCAGATAGATGGTTCTTGACTGTTATTGGTACAGCACATAATTTAAAAAATATATTTTTTATTATTAAATATAAAAATTATTAGGGTTGAGAGTTATAGGGTGCAACTAATAAGATATGGTGGTTGGGATTTCACAGGAGGAAGTTAAAATAAGGTAAGGGTGGCATGAGAGAGTGAGTCCTCTTTCTTTTTTCAGCTCCCGAAACACTAAAAAAAAAATCTCTAAAATTACAAAAGGAGTAACAAATAGTTGATTTTGATTTGATTCGTACAACATTAAATTTTTAAAGCGTTGTTTGTAATTAATTAATCATGTTGGATAAAATAAATTTAGGGGTTAATTTCATAGGGATAGATAAAAAAAAAGGACACAGAAGAAAAGCATATGTTTGATGATTTGATTCACTTGGAGGGTCCACATCGTTTTGAAAAGAAGGACAACACAAAATAATAGGGGATTTTGTTTGTGTGGGGGAAGGGATCTTAAGCACTCCTGTGGACCCCCACAGGATCAGGACCATCTGTCCCTTTATCACCGGCATGCCCTCCACAACACGTGAATCTGATTCCTTCCCGTAGTTTGGTGTTTAATGTTGGCGTACGAGGAGTAAAAAAAATTAAAAAATAGTAAAGATAAATATAATTTATTTTAAAAATAAAAAACAGATAATCCATTATACTAAACAATAATTTTTATTAACATAAACATATTAAGAAAAGAAAAAATAAATCTAATTTAATTTTCTTCTTATTTATTATTGGTGGCCATCTGACTCTGATTCCGGCCATTATTTAAGAAAGAATTGATTTTTGTAGCATTTATTAGGATTGTTGAAGCACATTTTCTTTCGTTCTTTGAATTTTTCTTCACCATCACCCACCTCCCATAGCTAGTCTTGGCATGGGGCGTGCGGGTTTTGATTCCGAATTTTGTTATCCACTTTTTTAACTATTTTTCGGATATCAGTTAAGATTAAATTAAGATTAAAAATTAAATTTTTATCTTTATTTATTTTTATTAGGTTTACATTTTTCTTCCGACTTCGTATTCTATTTATATTATTTTTAAAATGATAATTATATTTATAATAAATTAATTTTATTATATATTTTTTATATATAAATAAATATTTATAATTATATTTATATTAAAAAATATATAATATTAAATTATTTTTTATTTATATATAAAATATTTATACTACTATTATTATTATAACATTATATACTTATTATATTATTATTATTATTATATTGTATTCAAAAATTTGATTATATTATATAAGTTAATTTATTTTTAAATTGTCATTTAAAAATATGAAATGTATAATTTATAAAAAAATATTTAATAAGTTAATTCTTATTTAATTAGTTCGAAGTAATAAAAGTTTAAATTATTGATTTCTTTTATTCCTTTAAAATACAATTATTTTATTAAGATAAAATTTGATATATGATAAATAAAAATAATAAGATAAAAAAAGATGACATAATAAAACCTAATAAATATAAATTATAAATAAAATAATATTAGTTAATGATCAGATTTATGGAAAATATTTAGAAAAAGATAAAGGAGAAAAAATTTAACTTTGTATTCATCAAATTGGTTGAAAATATTAAAAAATAAATAAACTGATGAGAGATTAAGGAAATGTAAAAAACTGAAACGTAAAAGAGAGAATAATGTAATAAATTAATTAATATAAAAGACTAAAAAATTAAAAAGTGGATAGAAGAAAAATATAAATAGTGAAATATAAAAAAATGACATTATTTGTAATAGAAAAAAAGAAATACTTTTAAAATATTAATATTTTTAAATTAAGATATAAAGTTGAAGCGGTGACGGGATCGATGTGAGAATTACATTACCCATCTCCGCTCCCGACCTTGCCCTTGACTTTTTAAAATGGGAAAAATCCGAACTCGCCTCCGTTCCCGATTAATTCAAATTTTTCCCGTCAAACTCGGGATAGAAACTAATCGATCCCCATAAATACGAGTTTAATTATCATCTTATCCACGTGGATCACTCTCGATGAAATTGACTAATATTTTTTTTTTTTCAATTATTTAGAGGTAGAAGCATTTAATTGGATAAAATGGACCTTTATCATCATGCACAATTATACTAAATTTAAGTAACTATTATCAAAATATTACCTTTTTTTCTTTAAATATTTATGTTTTTTATTTATTTTTTATCGGTACACATGCTTCAAAACTTAGATAGTCTCTTAATACATATGAATTACCTATTATATTTTACTAATTTAAAATCTTCCCAAAAATATCTTAAGAAATACGTAATATTCGTTAGGTTCCAACTTTTCAGTATTTATATTCTTAATGTTTTTAGTTTTTTTTTACCTCTAACAATATGTCTATATTTTATATTTAAAAATAATTTAAATATTTTTTAATAAAATATTTTTTTATAAAATATAAAATAACTTAATCCTTTATTTGTAAAGTTTTCGAAACAAATTATACATATTTGATCCTATAAAATCTACATCTTAGATCAAATACTTATCTTCTAACCATTTTATATATATATATATATATATATATATATATATATATATATATATATATATATATATAACCTAACCAAAGTTTTAAACTTATTAACAATAGTTTTAACTATGATTATGCTAATTCCAACTATAGTTGAGATAGTAATAGTAATGTATTAGAAGGATATAAAAAGTGTAACTTTCAAGTGAGTTAACACAGATGAGTACAATCCTTATATAGTGCGTCCAAATTGATGAATGGGACCCTTTGGACAGAGTTGAAGAGATGGTGACGGTGCAAAATTAATTTAAGAAAGAAAAACTAAAGGCATCATTTTTTTTTATGGAAGAAAAGGCAGTAGCTTTAAAAAATAAAAGGGATTTTTAAAGGTAATTGATGGGGATTGAGAAAGAGAGATTTGAAGTGGTTGAGTCTGTGAAAGGGAAAATTGAAGAAGATGGAATGATAATATCTAAAGTTGTGAAGAGCTTAAAAGAAATGATGAAGAGCGACGAATGAGACGCAAGAAAAGCATATATTATTATTGATATGGAACAAGAATAATAAATATGATTAGCAAAGTGAAAGACAAACCAACACTAACCCACTATGTTCAATGTCTCCTTTTTAAGAAAGAGACGTGTGAATAAACTAACCCACTCTCACTCATATTTGGTTTCTTTTGCGCATAGAATCACACATCAATTTCATGTGGGGTCTCTCACCTTCTCCGATGATGTTCATTTGGATAAACAAATTGTTCACAAAACATCATTATCTATATATAAGCACACATATATGCATAGTTAATTATGGCATTGAAAATACCAAGGGGACTTTAAATCCATAGTCACGTAGGCACTACGCACCTGGCCTCACCTATTACGAGAATGACACTTAACCTAATGACATAGGAAAAGGAAAGACTTTTCTAAGCATCTAGGGCCATGCTTGTTGGTTGCTTTCTCTATCTTTATGGTTCAAAAATGTGTGAAACTTGGTGCAAAAGGGTTAGGGATGTGTGTCACGTAAGTTGTCTTTAAGGGTGATAACATATTCCAAATTTTGAGTTGAAGGGTTGGGGTGGACCTACTCCTAGTATTTGGATAGGACAAAGCAAATAACATGGGTCTAATTAAAGAAGGCATAAGGACCCATGATGGGGACCCTAACTTTCTTACCTTGTGAAAAGGGGCACTAATGTTAGGCCATCATCTTAGAATTGATTTTGTTGCTTCCTTTTGTTCTATCCTAATACATGCTTCCTTTGGAGGGCCCTCTCTACTGTTCTCCCTCATATCACAAAAGTCTCAAAAGAAATGATAAGACCTTGGGTTAGATAGAGGTTGAAATCAAATCAATGTGCCATCTCCAACTCTTTCTCCAAAATAAATGTGACTCACAAAGTCCAAAGGTGCCATGGTGAAAAGGTTTTCACAAATTCAAAGAATGCATTTTCTTGCTTTATGCTCCTTGAGGTTGCCCTAATCTTAAGATTCACATTTCTTTCTCATCTTCATGCCTATCTATGCTCATACAATATTTTTAGGGTTTGTACCATAAGAGAGCTCTTCACTTCTCAAGGGATGTATGTTATTGACGACTTTTTAGAAGATTTTTCTTTTATCTCCACAAAAATGATTTTCATGTGCATAAAATTATGACTGAAAATGCATTGAAAATTCCTTCATAATTTGGGATGTTAACAAAAGTGGTAAATTCTTAAAAGATATCGTGAGAGAAGGATTTTTCTTGTTTTTTCTGTCACTTGTTTTTAATGGAAATGTCATTTAGTGTCAATTTCCTCTAAGTTTCTTATCCTTTTCCTTTTTGTGAGAATTATGCATTGCTTTGGAATGATGCAACCCTATTGAGAAGATGGTAACTTTTTCACATAGTTTGATTCTGGATTGAATTTGCGAGGATGGTGAGAGTGACATGTTTGTTTTTTAGAGAAAGGCATGGTGGGTCAAGAAACCCACAAAGTCCCAAAAGAAAGAGGGCACAAACCATTCACACAATGAAATTTACTACTTTATGGGGGAATTTCAATGACCTGCCATGAATCTACTTTATAACAATGGATTTGGTTTGATGGGTGTGGTAAGGCTAAAGATAGGGACATTATTTATTGCAATTTCGAAGGCACAAACACCCCCCACTATGGATCAAACATGGGAAAGAGAAAACCAAAGAAAATAAGAAAAAGATTACAAAGGAAGAATAACATTTGCCACCATTCTTTTTCTCTTCCCTTTAGACACATTGAAGTGTTCAATTGTAAACATCAACCTCCCACTAACATAATATCCATCTGTCAACACATTAATTGATTCTTTGGAATTGTGATTGCAAACTCAACTTCTCCATCTTGGGTAAAATCATTATGCATCTCTCTACCCTTTTCATTATGAGTGGGTGCATTGTCTAAAACTCTTTTAATAGTAACTTCTTGTCTACATTAGCCACTCCAACAAAAACTATCCTCTAAACCCACTTGTGATCTCCAATGTCTTCATAGATATGGTTTTTTAATTTTTATGTGGATGGTTAGTGTGTAAAGCAACACTAATATATATATATACTCTATTAGACACTACAATTATTAGTATCAACTGGTTTAATACTTATCAACTAGCTAAGTTAGTTTTCAATTTGTTTCTCTCACAATTATAAGGCCTATTCATCTCATGAAAAATATTTTGTACATAAAAACCTTTTAAATTATATGAAAATTTGTAGATTTAATCTATTTAATATGAAATCTCAATTAAATAAGTTGTATATGCAAAACTTGTTCTAAGAGGATTTCTACCCATGGTTTATTTTCTGCCATTACTTTATTTGCAAGTCATGTTCATGTTGGAGAGAATTGAGATTGACATCACAGAAAATCATACTGGTTTCACTCGCAGACAAAATATAGAGGGGAAAAGAAAATGTATTTGGTATTATCATCAATGTGGGAGTGCATCACAGTGTGGTGTCCACAATTCTTGTTGTAAACGAGGAACATTAGGCCCACCCCTTGTAATGGACCATAATTTTTTTGTTGTTGCGGTAGAAACTTCAATTGGATGAGTATGATATGGCTCTGTTGCTTTCTCTCTAGTTCTTCTATCATCACTTTCAGGTTTCTATTTATTCACTTCTCTTTCTTGAAATATAAGGAAGAAGTTAAAGGCACAGGGCATGACATTATTCTGGCCAAGAGCATGTGCACTATCAGTTTTACTTTTTCCTTCCTGGCAATTATAAAAGATAGTTAGTTGTGGTCTTTACACACCTCACACTTGTCTGCTAAATTTTCATTCCACTATTGGAGTATCCAATCAATTCATTATTCAATAATTTAGTGGAAAGATCAAAAGATGTCATCATATGAAATATCATGGACATTCATATTCAGACTTGGATCCCAGGTACACTATTCTGGGTGCATGTGGACTAAAATGGTAACATCTAACATGTTTCATGTTTCATGTTCCAGTATTCTACCTCAACAACTTTATGGAACTAGACCCTTAATTTTGGTCTTGGTTATATGCGTTTGTTTTGTTTTATTTTTCTTTTTAATGGAAAGTCCTGGTGGGGCCAAGCATAGGGGAAAGATATCTCAGAATGATTTATAGCTGCAATGAAATACACCCCATCTTGGAATTGCCATTTGGCTGAAGGTGTGTGTTTTCAATTTCCACCACTTTCATGGACCCATAATTGAGGTCTAGTCTAGTCTAGCAACTACCCACATGTCACTTGATACTTGTAATGATATTGCAGCAGCCTAAAAGGTTAGGTCATGTACTTCCATATCAGAGTCTCTAAATCTGACAAAATAAATAGGGCCACCTTGAAAATGGCAATAACAAGTTGATCCCTTTGATCAAGCAATGCCCCTATTTATCAAAGATGTGAGGGTTGCAACGGAATATTAGACTGTGACTACACAGCTGAGACTTGTCCCCACCTTACCTGGTGATAGCAGAAAGTGTAATGAGGTTTACACTCTCCATGTGGTTATCATTCATTGATGTAATGTGGGTGATATCCCAGCAATTAATGGTGCACGTACCTACGCATTTAATTGAATGAAAATGCAGATACTTGACCTTTTCTGTGAATGATTTTTTCCCACAACGTTGAAAAACACAGAAGCTGATATAATAAAAATACTAAGCCAGCGGTTGAAGTAGTGATGCAAACAATGAAATCATTGTACGTTGACGAAGATACCATTGTTTGATAGTAGTTTTGACAAAAAATCTGAAAACATTGTGCATGTGAAGCAGACAAGTGTGCCACAAAAACTCACAAGAATACATAATACACACGTAAATCAACCAACATGTCCTGTGTATATATTGCTTTCAACCATGACACTGCTAGAAGCTGAAATTTAGTGCATAACTCTTATTCTAACACCTTTGGTTTTTATAATTAATAACCAAAACCAATCACCACAAATGATCTTTCTAGATCATTTCTCATTGATGGTATAAATCATCTTTCTCTACATTTGCCAATTAATCTTGTTACATATGTCTAACTGATCTTATTCATAAAATTTACCTCATCAAAAACTGTCATGGAAGGGAGAAATAAGTACCAGAAAAAGCAAAAAATATAATTACATGAAGTTTGACTGAGATTCTTAAGGGCAAAAGGGTGTTCAGACCAACCACATTCATCATCTTGTTTGAACAACATTAATATTTTGGGCCACTGATGATGTACACTCCAAAAAAAGTCACGGTAGAAAGAAAAAACAACAACAACAACTTGGTTTTATACACTTTATTATTGGTGAATCAAAGAGTGAAGTGGAAGCTTGTTTTTCTTTTCATAATAGCAAAGAAAACACTCTTTATGTGTAGTTTTCTAATCATTCCTATTATTATTGGTATGTTAAAATAACATAATTTTGTATACTTATCCCAAGTCGTTGTCAAGTAAAATGATCCCAAGACAAACCATAATTCTCCAGTACATTTGCTGTTTGTTGTCTAGGCTGTAGTTGATATAGATATGTGATGAACTGGTGAGGTCCACTTTTTTGGTGATGGTGGAGGAGCCTTCAGCATCTGAATATGATTTAATATATATATATATATATATATATATATATATATATATATATATATATATATATATATATATATATATATATATATATATATATATACATATACATATATATATACATATACATATATATATATATATATATATATATATATATATATATATATACATATATATATATACATATATATATATATACATATATATATACATATATATATATATATATATATATATATATATATATATTACAAATTACACTTATCATATCAGAACCAAACTATGTAAATTCATCTCACCGATTGATGGATCTAAATAGATTATGGTAAACCAGTGAGAATATATATATTTTTTAACATATCAAATATACATACTAGTAAGATTTTTTTTATTTTTTATTTTCTGAAAAGCAGTTTGATGACTTTTTCATAAGGTTAAAAGGGTAATTGAAAAATTAAATACTCAACTATAAAGGTGTCTTTTTTATTTTTTTAATATTACAAAGCTTTTGTTTCCAAATTGTTTTGGTGTCCCACGGAACTAAAAGTTGAATTCATGAGTGGAATAGGGTGTATCCACTCAAATTAAACGGTGGAAAATAATGCAAATCTATGGATATATACCAAGTTAATAGAAAAAGAGAGAAAAAAAAGAAAAGAGTGAAGGAATATAGAAATTCCTTTATTCTTAGTATATGACATGAGAATCCGAAGTGGAAGAATTTGAATGACCACAAATCCACCATGGAAGAGTCCCAAGTTCATAAAAATAATCAGATTCGTCAAGCTTTTCAATCAATGTTCTACAAATAATATTCCAAAGTGGAACAACCTTATTATACACTCATATTCTTGTACCCTTTCAGGTTTTTCTTCTTTAAGTTTCACTCTCTTATGATAGAGTTCTAAAGACGAGATTTTTAGAGTTACAATGGATCCGAATAATTGCGTGGAGTTTACATTACTATATTTTCCCCTTTTGTTTAACTTTTATTATGGTATATTTTAGGATTTTAAAGAAATCTCTATTGGACTTAGGATTGTTGGGAACCTAAAAATTTTGGATTGTCTAATAAGTATTATAAAAAAGTTATAGTTTTTAGATTTGATTTAATAATATGTTATGTTAATGGGTTTTTAGAGAATAAGAAAGAGTTGAGTAATTTAAAAAATTTAATTAAATGAAAAATTTTTCCTCTGAATTTATCAATTCTTGAAAATCATGAGTTAGTGCATGAAGGTTGGATTTTGCAGATGAAGGGGGTGCTTATTATTAATTAATGTGTTAGGTTTGACTGGAAGAGGCACTAGAAAGTACTTTTGAGGTGACTTTATTGTTGGAGTAAATGAGTGGGTATGGCAGTGAGAGATGGTGTTATTGAACTTTTCATAGTTGAATGCAATTTTATTTTGGACCTGAACATACTCAGAAGGAGGACTTTAATGCTTCACTTTTACACGATCATGAATATGTCAACAACAATTATTACTGGCAGAGGTCTTTCACCCGTGGAATGGTTTGGCCATTTTCAACTTTGCTTCTTTATGAATCCATTATGCTGTCCTTTTTTGGTCCAATGTTAGGGTGGTTTTCATTGAAATTTTCAATCCTTAAATTAATTCAATGGGTGGATGATACTTTCAACATCATCTTCTCATTCTATTTACATTTGGAGTCATATGGCCAACTTGCTGACTATTTTCACATGCCATGATTTGTCAGAAAAAAGTAAATAAATAAAAAATAATATTATTATAGATCAAAATATTTTTATTTCTAAATAAAGACTATCATTATGAAGTTAGAATTTTAAATAAAAATTTACATATAATCTCATAATAATACCTCAAACATTAATAATATTATCATGGTAAACCAAGAGAAACATTTAAGAGATGAAAGGGATTCTTGAAAAAAGTTTGATATTGAAATCTAACATTTGATTTTGCTCATATGAGTGTATAATCAAGTTATCCACATTTGATCTTGTTCATTAGTTGGAGTATGATATCATTGTTGGTGAGAGATCATACTTGCATTTTATAGAGCAAGGAAATAATGTTTCTGCATATTTAGAAAGATTAGAGAGAGAGAGAGTTTTATAGTTTATACTAATCTTTGCATATCATACAATATAATCAAGTGTTAATGTTTATTTTTATAAATTATAAAATTTGAATGTATGCTACATCTAAACTAGAGGGGTTCTATTGATTCTTGACCACTGAATTTTTCTGATCCAATTCAAGTGCATTACAGCATGTGATTGGGGCAACATATCAGAGATTGAGTACAGTTCTTTCTCTCACACGTTCAAATCACACCCAAAGTTAATATTTTCTTTTCATATCAATTCACTGAGAAAACATTGAGTACACTAGCTACTGGTACTAATAAATAGTCCTTTTCAAGGTTCCAGAGATTGAGAACATGGGTTTCCTGCAAGTGGCCCAAAAAGTAGATACATCACTGCAGAAACAGTGCATATCTAAAATCATAACTTCAACTATTGAGGTTGCTGCCAATGTAAATATAAATCATTGTAAATAAGTTAGGAACATGTGCTTAAGGAGATACTGTAAGCATAATAGTAGGTATTATTGTAGTGGTGAGAAAATTTCAGTTTGTTCCTAATCCAAATTAGCAATGCAAGACAAAATGAAAGTACTTGGTAAAATGAGTCAAACTTTTTTAATATATGAAAGTTTAGTTAAATTGCATAAACATTAGATAAGAAAGCTTTTACATAAGTCAAAATGTATACATTAATTTTAATTTAGCAAAGTATCATTTAGTTTACTTACTTTTCTATCTTACAAAGTTTTGTTAAAAGTTCATTCAATTTGAATTGTGAATTATTCAACATCACCTTCCAAAATGATAGACTCTAGATATGAAATTTAACAAGTCTCATGGCAGCTTTGCCAACAGTAGCTAAAATAAAAAGTTTTTTTTTCCCTGTCCATATAGCACCAGCAAAAGTTCACATCCCTTTCAATTCAAGCAAATTGGTCCCCAAATTTTCATGTGTTAAAAGTCTGGTTCTGCTTTCACACCATGCAACTAAATTTAGTATAACAATGACACTGGATCAAGTTATTTAAATTTATTCTGAAATAAGTTATTAAATAAACATAAAAATAAAAATATACTTATTTTATTAAAATATATTTTAATATGTAAAAATAAGCTCAAACAACTCAACATTATTCGTAAAAATTGCATAATTCAATTAACAGCTACAAGCTATTCTGAGACATACTCTTACACTATATATGTGTTGACACAGGGTGTTAGATGATTGGGCTGTAATTTTCAACATTATATTTTTGGAAAGTACTATAATATGGCATTGTTAAACAAATAGATGAAGTCATAAGCAAAGTTATAATCCTTTTCAAAAGCATCAAATATGTTGATTACACCCATTTTCTCATAAAATCCTCGTCAGTGAGCCAAGAGGAAGCCGGGTCTTATTTGCAAATGAAATTGTTGGTCATAAATAATCTGGCCCTTACAGCAATTTCGTCTTGGATATTGGGTCTGCTCCTAGCAACACCAAATTACTAAATAAACCCTAACCAGATTAAAATGGCCCGGTATCATTTCATGTAAAAGTATCAATATGAATTATAATCCAAGAGTCAACTTTACTCACCACGAATTTAATCTAGGTTGAATTTTATTTGTTTCATTTCTATCAATAATAGATTAAAAATGAACCAAACTCGCTTAACTTAACTTATAGGTTAAACAAGTCAAGTTATATGATTTAACCCACAACCCACCATTCATTTTAAATTTTTATAATAATTTAATAATTCTAATTGATGTTATTTTTGTCTCTCCACCTCTAATAACTACAAGTTAAACTTTAACTCAAACTTAATATCATGACCAATAGCATCTGTCGTATTTGAGTCTGACGTTTCAGGCATCATAACATTTGTCATACCATCACCACAACATTTTAGTCTTACATTTCAATCGCACCCCAATATTTCTTATGTCATCCAATATTTGTCATGTCACCGCATTCATTGCGCCACCACACCAACATATTTCAATTATACCATATGTTTCTTATATTTCAATTGTATTACAAACATTTATTATGTTACAGCATCATTGCATTTTAGTATCGCAAAACTTACTTATTTTCAATTCAATTTTGTGGTGAATTAATGCATGTAAGCCAAATTGACTCATTTTGGCACCCTAATTTTATGTTTAGTTAAGATGTTAAGACTAAGCCACATTATAACAAATTCTGAATGACTTTTGATGATAATAACATGAATAAATACTAAACAAAGAAATTCTGTTATGAGAAAATGATCAAAGCTATATCATATTAAATATAAAAAAAATTCCGTCTTTGTCTTCAATGCTTATAAAATCGAAGATACATCCAATGGGTATCAATGTCAAAAGACCAAATGAAAACACTTACCTTCAATACATGTCTAAAATAAAGTATCCAAAGCATGTGTCCAAATCCATCTAAGGTGCATTACATTCAGATAAAACAATGGAAAAAAAGTCAAATCCTTTTCTCACATGCACCTACACCACCAATATCCAAAATATAATATAGACAAAGTTTATAAGAATGTTACCTAATACAATCCCACCCATAAAATTAAAGACCGAGATTTTGCTTTGACCAAGATGTAAGTAATGAATTATCAAAACCACAACATTGAATCCTCTAATTGATCATGGACCAAGAGGAACCAACTTAAGGAGTTAGGACAAGGTCAGTGACTAACTAAAATGAAAGAGAGACACGGGACAAATAAGTTTCTAGGGAATCTTCCCTAGGAACAAGAAAGGCTCTAGAGAAGAACTTCATAGAACCAATAAAACCATTAAGACACTGAATAGTTCGTTTATAATAATTATTCTTTGTATTCATATTTTAATTCTACTTAAGAAAAGGTCTTGTTTATTTACTAGGATAACTTTGTTATTTTTTACGTAAATATTTTCGTTCTTTGTTTGGATACAAGGGGAAGGAGAGTGTTTTTGACCACTCCTTCTCACGTCTAAGCCTCTCTTTAAATGAGAATACACGCGAACTTTTGTCACAACTTTAAGTTTATCCAGCAGTTTATGTAATTGTGAAGAAAGTTAACTTATATTTTTGGAGTGATGAGTGAGACTAAAATGACAATTTTCTCTCCTTTACTTATCTCCTCCATGAATGACAATAGGAAACTCTCTTCAAAGTTCTTGTGAGTTCTTGGTTAGCTTTCAAGAAGAAGCTAACCTATTATTTCTCAAAGATATCTACTTTGGCCGCACAGGAACCACCACAGAAACCACCAAACCTACCCCATAGTTCTTGCCATCTGCTAACGAACAAAAGCCCATGAATTTTGCCATCATTGGATAATTGGTTGCAAAGTCCCATTGAAATCTTCCTCTACGCTTTCACATCTACCATTGCCAAACACCATTTATGTTGTAGATGGTAGTTGTTCTTGCATGTCGACATCGGTTCTTGGATGGGCAGCTTGACCTAATCTATAAGTGAATAGGCTTGTCAACAAGTAAATTAAGTGCTTGTAGAAAAAAAAAAAACATGGTTAAAGGATGAGAGGAGATCGCCTATAACCTATTATGATAAAAAGTTTTAATTAGCCTAAAACATACACATATAAAGAGTTTGGATCCTCTAATGAGTCATTTCTGTTAAGTAGAAAATTTAAATAATAAAGAAAGAGATGGAATTTTGATTGTGGAGATTTTCACTTAAAATCTAAAAGTGAAAAGGTTCCAACTCTGCTTTGATAAACCTATTTGGTTTGCCTTCCCACTAGGCTTTCAAGTTGACAGTAAGATCATCGTAATGCAAATACTCACATTTATACAATTTGCTTTCAAGTTTATTGAGGAGAAAGTTTGGATCAACTAGTATCCTCATAAATATCACACACGTCTTTCCCTCTAAAAAAATGGGCTATAATAGGTTATAAATTTATTGTTAATTCATCTTATGTAAAATTACTTAGCAGTTCATGTATTGGTTTATAATAGATACAAGTATGTGTTACATCTTCTGGAAGTGAATCAAATTTGAAATCACACTGAATTACTAATCAATAGAGAAAAATGGCATCATGAATCCTTTCTCATTCATATATATATAAAGCATAATACTAATATATGAAGGTGAGGGGATATTACCTCAAGAACAACTACAACTCTCACACCAGCTCTGATGCCAAACATGTGGGAAAGCATTTAGAACAATCCCTACACCAAAACTCTGATGGTTGCTTTAGTGCACTTCAGGTGATTATATGTCCTTAACTTGTCAGCCACAAACGCATGGAGGAAACACATCCAAGGAAAGATCCCATCAAAAGAGTGCCAAAATCTCCGTTAGAAGCATCTTCAGATTAAGGCAAATAATTTACACTAAAGCATCCGAAACATAATGATTTTGTAAACCCTTGCATGCCTAGCACCTTCTTTGATGAACTCCTAAATGCCATTTTTTTCATCACGCTGAAAAGCTCTAAGAGCAATGATCAAGGGCATATATATTGGCCGAACTGTGAGCATCAGAAGTTTATACGGTACGACTTTTCTGAATGACTTCAACCTCAATGTCTGCAAGGACAATGAAAATATTCTAATTTGATGAAGTCAACTTTCACTTCTGATCACAGCCTTTCTAGCTGTAACCAATATTCCTAATCCAACAACAATTTTTATGTCGAATTATCAGGAGATCGTGCATGGTTTTTCTTCAAGTAAGGAATGATATTCTTACAGCTTCTTACTTTTCCAAATTAAAATTCCTTACCCTTTCCCAATTAAGAAGAGATGCAGAAATACCGTACCACTAAAAAATCAATCAAATTCAACTTCTAAATTACGGTTGGTAAAGAATTCTTGCAGTCACACAGATCAGTATTTCCTCTACCACAGAGTGCCATAAATTTATCATTAAATTGCAACAGAGGACACTTATCTATCAAGTTGGAACCCAGGTATGCATCTTTGAGGAACACAGTACTCCGTTCACCTTTATTAGTGAGGTAAAATATCCCTTGATGCTTTATCAAGCAAAGCAGCAATTGAGATGGCAAAAGACACTCTGCATGAAATGCCTCCAGCTGTGCAGATGTCATCCTCTTCTCCATGGTCAAGCTGAGGATCTCATGAATCACTGCCACAGATCGTTTTCGGGCCTTCGGATCAGCAGCATTGAACCTCCTTGCATTCAAATAAGGAGAAGGAAACTCCAACTTCTGCCACCTCTCAAGATGCTCAAGATAACCAACATTTGGCCTAAAACCAGCAGGAAAATTCATTTTGAAAGCAAAGGGACCAAGATAGTTCCCATCTCTTGAAATCTTCACCTTCCTCCTATCCCCGTTTGCCTTCAGGTCCACAACTCCTTCCTGTGCCAACCTAATTTGTGATAAATTAACTCATTTTGTACCCAAAAGAATTTATGTTCAAAGTCTCACTATTGATTCAATGTTAGGGAACACTTTCTCAATGATAAATAATCACCTTTTTTCATTTCAAAAGGTTTTTAAAAGCTGCAAAATATTAAAAATAAAAATTATTATCCAAAATAAACTAATTCTAACACAAAACTAGGATTTTTTTTAATATTAAACAAATCGAAACATGTATCTAGAAAGAAGCAACTTAAGAAAAAAAAAACAATTATTTTACTAAACATTAATATATTGTAAATAAAAACATGATCCGTGACATTATGAAAAGTAATCATTATAGTCTGTAATTTTCACAATGTTATTAAGGACCATATTCAGGGATGGTTACTAAAGTTAAGAATCATGTAATATGTCGGAGATCCCACATTCATTAGTGATGATATGATTAAATAAAGTATATAAGTGGAATGCAAATTTTACCTAACAAGTTGGTTGGTTTTATTGGATTGAGTTAGGTTCAAAACCAAATTCTAATATGACATATTACTTGTTAGCTTATAGTGTTACTCGCTATCTGGTTATAATAAGACCATTAGCAAATATCTATCTCAATCCTCCATGTGAGGGAATATGCTGAGATCCCTTGTAGAACAATGACATGGTTAAAACAAAGTATATCAATACGATTCAAACTCCACATTATAAATCAGTATTCAATTTTGACAAGTGATATGACTAAAATCGAATATGAAAGTGAGATGCAACTCTTATCTAATAAATTAGTTTCATAGAGTTGAATTACTTTTTTCACAATGTGATGGATGAATGGACTCACAAAAACCAAAGTCAACAACCACAATAACCTTTTTCTTTAGAGTTGTGTTCTTTATACAACAATACTTTTGGAGTATATAACTTTCTTTAATATTCCTTTTTACATATCATATTTGTCTCTCTTTCCCTCTTAGTTATGCAATGTGTTATACAAATTAAATTTCTCTTTTTCTAATTACAAGATCAAATTAACCAGCAGAGACAATTTTTGTGATCAAAACATGTTCAATATTTAATACAATTTAAAAAATCCTATAATTTAGCAAATTCCAAGACATGCAACTACTACAATGCCTTGTTTGGATAGTTTTTCAATACAAATAAAATTAATTTTTTCAAGTCAAAATTAGTTCAGGCATGAGTGAAAAAAAAAAGTACCTAGCCTCTCTTGCAGTGACAGCCAAGGTGGAATCCCAATCCTCCAACAAAAGACAATCCCTTCCACGGAAGCACCTAACCGCGAAGAACTGCGGGTACTTCGGAACCAAACATTCCTTAAAATCGGAGGGAAGGCCCAACTGAGGCCCAACAAGGTCCAACGTTTGGAGCGGCAACCGGCAATCGACGCAGAGCATGAGAAGCTTCCGCAGGTTGGTAACCAAGAGGGGTTCCATGGAGGCTCGAGCGTGGGCTTCTTCCTGGGCCAGCTTGTGGGCCCGGGCTGTGAGGGAGACGGAAGGGGGCGTCCCGGCGACGCGAAATACGGAAGGGTATTTGTCGATGAGGCCCATGAAGGCCCATTTGCGAACGAAGCCAACGTTCTTCTCGAGGTCCCGGAGGAAGAGGGGAGAGTGGTGAGGCTGGGATTGGATGAGGGAGGTGAGGTGGAGAATCATCGATGGCTTCTTCCGCAGTTCCATCACTCTGTCTAGTTCCGCCACTCTGTGGTACGTTTTCTTCTTCGGCCTTCTTCCGCCGCTGGATTTGTGCCTAACGGCGAAACGCGCGTTTCTAGAGGCGCGGAAAGGAGTGGCGCGGCGGAGCATTGCCGAGGGAAAGGAGAATTTTAAAACACAAAGGAGGGCTTCCGAACAATGAATGCAATGCAAGAGTGGAAGGGGGAAGGGTTTTAAGGTCCTTTATTAAAGAAAAATGTTTACTTTTTTTTATTAATATAATAAAACTTACTTATTAAATAAAAAAATAAGAGTTATTCAAAACAATTACTTATTTTTATTTTTGAGCCTTCTTGATTCATTAAAGTCTGCACTTTTTTTAATATTTTCTTTATAAAATATTTACTTATCATAGATTTTCATGAATGAGTGAAAGTGATTTTTTAGATTAAAAAAACTTTCTTACTTAAATTTTCTTAGTTTGCATGTGTGTGTGTTTTCTTTTTGTTAAACTGGTACTTGTGGTATATCGTATGCTTTTAAAAAAAAATTTGAACAATATTTTTTAAACTTTAAAATAAAAATTCATTATCGATTAAAAAAAATATTTCTCCGAAATTAAAAAAAAAATCCTAAGAAATTGAATCTTCTCCCTTTTGAACTAGCCTATTTTTCTAACAATTTCCATACAATACTAAGATAATATTTTATAATTTTAGAAAAATAACATAATTTAAAAAGGGTCTTAAATTAGGAAGAGAGATGAAGTTTTCAATTATTTCCACTCAAAGTTTGGAAGTACAATTAAACATACATTGAATAACATAACTCCTCCCACACAAATACAAGTTTTTATTACTCGCATGACTTTACATAAATGATTGTGAATTTGATGCGTTTAATGAAAAAAGTGAACATAGAGACAATAATAACGATCAGAAAATTTTGATGCTAACAGTGTTTAACAAACGGAGTACGAATAATAGTTACTATTAAAAATATATTTCTACCTCATATTTAATCTCTTTATATCTATTTTAGTTAAATATAATACTTGTAGTTTAGGTATTTAATAAACAAAAAAAAAATCATTGACAAGAATCTTTATTCTTCTATATCAGATTTTACTTTATCATTTCACAAATAAAAACAGTAAACAAGTTTCCAAAGAATCTTGATGCAACTAAAATGCTTGGAATCAAAGACAACTGAGTACACATGCAAACCTTCAAAAGAATCCTTCAAAATTGAATCACTCGACCAATACAAGTAAGAATTTGTACACATTTAAGTTATCTAAAGAAGATAAATGGCAAAATCCTGAAGAAGACAAAACTCAGCAACTAAACCTATGCAAATGAAAGAAAGTGAAATAAGCACTCATCACAAATACAACATGTAACACAGGCTTGGCTGTGGGTTGAAGAATGATCGTTAAAGCGTTGAGTGAACAGAAAAGGAAGTTACGTGGCCTTCTTGACAAGATTTGAGGTTCGAAACACAGCATCATCTCTGATGAAACTCCACCAAATGTAGGTTAGAGGAATAGTGGTGGCATGCCAAATAGCATGTGCATCAAAAAGTCCAACATATGGAGGGAAATCATAGATTTCTAGGAGCATTGCAAGGCTACCAGCAAAAACAACAAACCATAGCTTCCAACGCGAAGGATGCTTACTAGAACCAGCCCAAACTGCCCACATGGAAAGTTGTGCCACCGCCATCACTATGCAAACTATCATATTCCATCCTACAGTTAGGTTGACAATGTTATCAAAATCAGCACACAAGAGAAATTAGATGTTCGGATAAGAGAAATGAAAGACACAGTGAAGAAAGATACAAGTCAAAACTTATGTCTGCTCTCGTATTGGGAGACTAATCATAACTTCAAATTTGTTAAAGATGGTAGTTATTCAAAACCAAATCCAATCTTAGCATCCCCTCAAAACTCAGTCTCATATGCTTAAGGTCAAAAAATGGGTTGGGACTGGGAAGAAAAGTGATAAGCTAAGAATGTTATCAATAATCTTGTGATGGAAGCAGAAGCCACAAAGATGAATGACACTCATAATTAACAGACATCTCAAAATAAGTGTTTTTGTCAAGCAGAGAAATAAACAACACACTGGTCCAACATTCAACTCTCACTCTAGGCAATAATAATATAAAGATTACATGACAGAACATACCGTAATCTAGTAAATAGAAGTTGATGTACATTACGTGGGTTGTCACAAAAGCAATCAATGGAGCAGCAACCATAACTCTGGTAGCCTCATCCCTAACACTGAAGGTTCGTAAGATGGCTAAAATGAGGGAGTATCCAAGGAGAACCACTGCAGATGAGTAGTCTAGTTTCTCTGTTAGATCAACGTCTCTGCAGTACAAAAAGACGCAAACAATGGAAATTTAAGCTTAGAAAGAGGAAAGGAAGAATAGGAAATTTTAGGATACGTAAATTGCTATGTGCAACAATTAATGTGACATTTTTTGTTTCTAGTTCAAGGTTAAAGTGGAATTTTAATACAAGACTCAGGTAGTTTCTTGGAACATCAACATAATTCAGAACAATAAGGTAATGAGTTTAGTTAAAACCGGTTATAGATATTTTGGGCTACACAAAAATGAATTTTACATGAGGCTTTTAATTTTCAAGGAAGAAACCCCTTCAATGATGTTAATTTATCTTCCAAATGAGTAGTATTAGAAATATTCTTATAATAAAAATTAAATTAAGAAACTGTTTCTGCATTAAGATTTCATATGTATACACTGTGATTCAATTTGAGTCATATTTTTTGGCAGGTGATTCAGACTTTAAAATAAGAACTAAGGAGTATAACTTCATTAACAAAAAATAATGGACAGACAGACTGATTGACAACACCTAAAATTATACAAAAATTAAATTTAGAAACTGTTTCAGTAATAACATTTCATACGCATACATTGTAATTCAATCTTCACTAACAAAGACAGACTGATTAACACCACCTAAAATCAATCACTGTATATGGTCAAATAGCAAGGTATTTATTTGCAGAATAACCAAATCAGAATGACATTATTAAACACAAAGATATTCAGAATCAGTAGAAAATACTGAAATATCTGCATAAGTAGCTTACCGACTGTGGAAAACTGCACTCCAGAACCAGGAGTTCAGTGATAAGAGCCCATAAGCATGCCACAAACCAGCATACTCATAATATGCCTTCTTTCCATCTTTCAGAGGCAATTTATAGTATATAAGAATGAAAAAGGAGACCCAACCATGAAAATGCATTGCAAGATTGAGAGCAGAAAAAGCCACAGAAGCAGGCTCCTGGTTAAAAGGATTCATGGCAGTTCATTAAGCAAAAGGATTTAAAATGATTGGATGCTAACTCAAATGAAGAACTTAAGTTAAGGGTTTCGCTTTTTTGCTAACATACCTGCATCCCATATAAACGCCTGAATGGCCATTTGCCATGATATTTGACAGGGCCAAGGTTATGTGACTCCCTTTCTTTCTCTCTATCAACCATGCAGTAGTACCGACAGTCACATTGACAATCCCATTTTTTCCATTGTAAATAGAGTGGTCCTTGCTGCATGTACCATGGGCGATCAATAAATTCTCCATCCGAAGAAAATTTACAGTTTGAAAAGCATATTTCCCCAACACATCCAGTTTGCTGACATTGTGTTACACAACCCCTGATATCCAAACCAAACAAGAAACATAAATAGATTGGAGAAATCCAACTAAAAGTTCCACTTAATCATGGAGCAAATAGTAACTTAGAATATTTGGATGCAATGAAGATTTCCTAGGTACTACAACGAGTAAAACTGAAAAAAGTAGTAAAAGGTAAGTGATGAACCTATAGCGGGGATCAGCATCGCCTCCACTTGCATCAGTTACCTCCACAGACCATGAAAGCACCAAAAGAAAAGCACACACCCAACCATCTAACATCTGGTTACATAACATTTTAAACACAAAGGTCACACATCTGGTTCATACAAAATTGTACATCTTCTGCCCAAATAATTCTACTTCAAACATTGGTAAACAAAAAAAAAAGAGAAAAGGGAAGAAAGGGGGGAAAGCACAAATATTTACACAAAATTTAGTATATAGAGCGGCAATAAGATCTTCAAATCAATACCCACATCTCAAATCTCGTGAAAACGGAATCTTTACAGTTGTGATAAATCGGAAGTTCAAAAAATAAAGAGTCTACATGGTACAAGCAGACAAAATCCCATCTACCCAAAATTTACAATAGCAGTCGTGGTAACAGATTTAGCTCTAGTGAGGGGTAAAAAAAAAAAAAAAAAAAAAACTATCTTGGTACCGTTTTGTGCGACGAGAGAGTTGAGATGATGCGAAAATTTGAAGTGCTGTGAAGAGTCAAACAATGGGAGACAGAGGAAGGAGACTTTGGGTGTAAAGATCAGGGTTGCAGGCAAGCTCATGCCAAGAGGGAGGAAACCAAACAAATTACTTCTTCTGAAAAAAGTTCCTTGGACAAGGAATTTTACTGTTTATATAAGTGATGTTCTTGACAAATATGGTTGTAAAAACTGAGGGATTAAAGTCTCAGAACTATAGATGGATTATTAATTATGAGAAAAAAATAATAAATTTAAGAATTTAGCTTTTTGTTAAGCTGGAAAATACGATATAATAAAGATGATAAAAATATAAATATTTCTTAAAAGTTTGATGACAACTTTAATAATTAAAATGCTTTTGTTTTTATAATTTTTCTATTTGATTTCATAAAAATAATTATTCCGGTGAATTTACTTTTTATATATAATATAATTTTCATATTAAAATATTTTAATACAAATATCAAATTATGCAGTGTTGTTTAGAAATATTATAGTATTATTTATGATTTTATATTTAATTTTTAAAGTATAGTAGAATATCTTATTAATAATGTTTGTTTAGTATATAGATGTTAATATTATGTAGACTTAAATTTGCTTATTTTATAAAAACTAAAATTAATAATTTTAATTTTAAAGATATAAAAAAAAGTCATATATATTTGAAGCTGAAGACTGAAGATCGAATAATTCAGCCCTATAACAGGCAGATTGATTGCATATTAGACCAAACACATGTTCTATGGAAGAGGAATATATTGTTTAAGAAATATAATCAATATTATGTTATTCTTTAATTTATTTATTAAAATAAAATCAACTAAAATTAAAAACAAATAAAAATGTGTATAAATTTTAGTAAATTAATTGATTTTAATTTTAATATTATATATATATATATATATATATATATATATATATATATATGATAGATGTTATGAATAATTATGATGTTAAAATAAGTTTGATTTGATATATTAGAAAAAAATAAAAATAAAAAGTTAATTGGACTGAAAAAAATGTCTAGTAGTAATTTACATGTTTTTTATTTTTAAAAATATAAAATAAGAATTTATAATATATTTTTTTAAAAGAATTTATGTAGATTTTTGAAGGATATAGATCTTTGAAGAGAATTCAATAGAAAAAAATAATATCAATAAAACACAAGTACGTAAAAATTGACAATAACTTAAAAAAAAATTTAGATATTGGATTTATAAGTCTTGTTTAAATATTTTTTAATTTTATCATTTTTATTCCATGTGTAACTTTTGATGTATATTTAGATTTCTCAACTTCATTTATTTTACTCATTTATTTTTAATTTAAAGAAATTTTTTCTCTTTTCTTGTTTACTTTATTTTTTAAAATTGTATGATGCAAGAATTGTCAAAAAAATTTAACTAACTCATCGTATCAAATAAGATTCTTCTTCAAATAAAAAAATATTTAAAGAAATTAGTATTTTTCTTAAACATTCACTAAGAAACTCTTATTGGAGATGCTTAAAAAATTATAAAATAAATTAACTCAAATTAATTTTGATTTAGTCTATTTAATCATTAATTTAAATAAGTTTAAATAAAGTCAGTCTACCAATGAATCAATTTATGTTATAAAATATTAATTACTTTTAAATAAAAATAGCATGTATTTATTAATACATATATGTATCTTTTAGATTAAGTTGACAAATGATAAATTTATTCCAAAGATAATCACAATACCTAAGTTAGTGTGGAAAACATAATTTTACATCGGAGTAATTAACTAACTACTACTAGAAAATAGAGTTTTCACATTGGTTATTTTGATTATTGTACATCAATTTGACTATTGTACATCAATTGTGGAACAAATATAGATGTCACACATGAAGAAAGTGTGAGAGTTTTTACATTAATTGACAACCGATGTAAAAAGTAAATATATTACTGTTAGAATCGCGCAGCGGAATATTTGCGTTTATGGACAAAAATCAAGAGGGGGGTGAATTGGTTTCTTAAACAAAAATTAGGGTTTTAAAATTTTTCCCCAAATTTCATCGATTAAAATGCTGTGTAAAGTAAATAGATAAGGGATAGAAGATTACACAGTTGATTTATACTAGTTCGGATCAAAAGACTCTACGTCCAATTGCTAATCACTCAAACAGAGGATTAACGCTGTCACTATAATCACAATTTACAAACAGATTACAAATTGAAAAGATAAGGTAAAGAAAACACCTCTTTTGAGTCACACAAGAGATCAACACCTCCTTTGAATCCACAAAGGATGAAGAACAACTTTTCCTAGAGACGGCACAACACACAACACACAATCCACCAAGAAACTCACTCAGTGATTCTTATCGCTTCTAGCCCACACTAGGTTTTCAAAAGCCTTTTTTTCTTCCCTACAAAAGTTCTCTAGCAGTCACAACTCTTAACTTTTGTATGAAAAAGGTTTGTTCAATTTGCAGAGAGCCTTAGAGAACCTTAAGTAGAGAGAATAGGGTCTGAGAATTGGGGATTTTCGAAAACAGATGAATTGCGAATAGGGTTTTCGAAACTTGGTCCAAATTTGAATTTCAAAACACATAACAGACGCAAATAATCGATTATCTTGAGTGATAATCGATTATTCTAGAGCCATATTCGCAGGAGAACAAAACAGGGTCAGGATAATCGATTATCTGGCCATATAATCGATTATCAGCATGTGATAATCGATTATCCTAAGTGATAATCGATTATCACAGAGAGGATTTCCTGAAAATGGTTTTCTTGTTGTAATAATCGATTATCCAGGGTGATAATCGATTATCACAGTGTAATTTTGATAAAAATGAGTTTTTAGAGCTTTTAAATGATGATATATGTGCTGACTATCTTGGACTCTAATATTACAGACTCAAAAACATAAAAACAGAGTTATTACATAAGATTACAAGTCTTCAAATCTCTATGTCCTATTTTCTTGAATCATCATCAAAATCTACAAGCTTCATATCCTTGTATGTTCAACATTTATATCCTTGTATGTTCAACAATCTCCCCCTTTTTTATGATGATCAAAATTTCCTTTAAAGCCCTTTGTAATAACCTGTTTTATCTGTCACAACTAACAAAACATTAAACATACCAGACAACATTTAAAATTAATAAACATAAGAGACTTTAAATAATTTCTCCCCCTATTTTGATTATGATAAAAAATGAAAGCTTCCCCTCAACAAGTGCATAATATAGAAAATAACTCCCCATCAATCAAAGCAATAAATTTTTTATTCCATAAAGCAAATTGATTACAAACAAGAGATATGTTGAAGAGATTAAAACTCTTCACTTTCATCACTGTTAAATTAAGCATCAAATTTGTCCTCTAAATTACATACTCTATCATCTACATCCGAAATACGTTGAATAATTTCCTGATGTCATTCTTGAGAGATAGAAAAGAACTCTTGCATTCTTTGATTCATATCAAATAACATATCTTCCATAGACGGGTGGGATGTAGGATGAGCAGATGACATCCCAACAGTATGAATGTTTTCAGCAGACATTTCAGTAGTAGACATGTCCTCATCATAAGAATCTTGAACCATGTTGGCCATGTGAGGAACATCATTTTTATGAACGTAAATTCTGTTTACGTTCACCATCTGTAGCTGAGTGAGCGTGCCGTCTAGCATTCTGTTTGAATTTAGGGTCCAGACCCGTTGTTCTCCTTCAACATTTATGCCCTTGTATTCAAGAATTCTGGATATTAGGAGAGCGTATGGAATCTTGAATGTTGGGTGACGCTTCACCTTGAGCATTATTAAAGTAAATAAGCTTGGCCAATCAATGGGCTCATTATTCATGATGGAATGAATAATGCAAAGGTCAGCAGAAGAACATTGGGCATGGTTGATTGCCCGAGGACATAAAATCTAGACAAGAAGATGCAACAAAAGACATTCTTCTTTCTTTAAAGGCCCGACCAAAAGTTGGCGGCCAATTTCCATAGAGGGGTTGCGGAGAAAGGAGCGGTAAGACATAATTCTATTAAAATCTTCTAAATCCACAAGAATATTGGTAGCATCCTCCCTTAAAGGAAAATGAGCAACATTTTCCCAGATATCATCATCAAGGATGATGGTCACCACCTTGACTCTAGAAGTGACGATATGATCTCTATATTTAAAGCGTGAATAGAAGACCCTAACTAAATCTGGGTAGTAAGTACCTTGCATTTCTATGAATGGAAGGACACCTTGCTGCTCAAGGAGATTTGGGAAGTTGAAACCCCTATTGATGAATTGATCACCAATAATATATTTGGGATTGATAATGCCCCTTTCTTTCCAGAAAGTCAGGAATTCCTGTCTTCCTTTATTGTCGGAGATCCACCCTTCAATTGAATTGGGATGGGGATGAAAAGTAGGAGCAGATATTCTCCTTGTTGGGATCTTACTACGAGATGATGAAGCCATTTAGATTAGAAAGAGAGGAAGATGAACAAGTTTTTGAGAATAATGTTTTGAGGAGACAAGAGAGCTTGAATGATTGTAGAATGCTTTGATTCAAGGTTTGGAAGTGTGTAGATGTGAATTGGAGCCTTCCTATATATAGAGAAACATCCTAACGGTCTTAAACGGCTAGTTGGAGGAGAATTGGAGCCAAAATAGCCGTTACAAATGGCTAGTGAACCTACAATGTTGCAGGATAATCGATTATCAGTCTCTGATAATCGATTATTTCTTCAAGTGCAGAGATAATCGATTATCAGGCTGGATAATCGATTATTCCAGTGGCAAAATACTGGTTTTGGGCAATTTTGAGCCAGATAATCGATTATTACCCTAAATAATCAATTATTACAGAAAGATTTCACATATTTCACTTGTTTAAACTTCAACAATCAATTATTATCCAAGATAATCAATTATTTTAGAGAGATTAACAAATTTTCAATGTTATAGACACAGGATAATCGATTAATTCCCTGTATAATCGATTATTACAGTACAAAATGTAAATATTGATTATTTAAGCAGAGTTTAGATTATCTCTAATATTCCTAAGTCTCTTCTAAGATCATAGAATCTATCTTTGGGAAGAGGTTTGGTAAAAATATCTGTTAATTGATGCTTTGTATCAACATATTCAATTTTACAATTTCCCTTACTAATATGATCTCTTAAGAAATGATGTCTAATCTCTATATGCTTAGTTCTAGAGTGCATTACTGGATTCTTAGTAAGATTGACTGCACTTGTATTATCACACATCAAAGGAATATCATCTAGAAAAATATTATAATCTTCTAGTTGTTGCTTCATCCATAGGATTTGTGCACAACAATTACCAGCTGCAATATATTCAGCTTCAGTTGTGGACAAAGCAACACATGCTTGTTTCTTAGAATGCCAAAATACTAAAGATGATTCTAACATATGACATGTTCCACTAGTACTTTTTCTATCAATCTTAAATCCACCATAATCATCATCAGAATATCCTATTAAACTAGCAGAAGCTTCAGATGAATACCATAATCTAAATCCTGTAGTTGATTTAAAATATTTAAGATTCGTTTTACTGCAGTTAAATGAGATTCTTTTGGACATGCTTGATATCTTATTCATCCCTGTCTAAATAGCATGATGTTCCCATGGGTGTGTTAGCTTCCTTTGAAGTGTCCATTCCAAATTTCTTGAGAATCTCTTTGCAGTATTTAGTTTGAGACACAAAAATGCCATCTTTAAGTTGTTTAATTTGAAGTCCAAGAAAGAATGTTAATTCTCCCATCATTGACATTTCAAATTTACCCTGCATTATCTTAGCAAATCCTTCACACAAAGAATTATCAGTTGATCCAAAAGTAATATCATCAACATATACTTGAACTAACAGAATATGTTCCTTTACTTTCTTAATAAACAGGGTGGAATCAATTTTTCCTCTAGAAAAGTCATTTGAAATTAAAAAACTACTTAATCTTTCATACCAAGACCTAGGAGATTGTTTCAAATCATATAAGGCTTTCTTTAATTTAAAAATGTGATTGGGATATTTAAAATCTTCAAATCCAGGGGGTTGTTCCACATATACTTCCTCTTTGATAAACCCATTCAAAAATACACTTTTAATATTCATTTGATACAATTTAAATTTCATCAATGAAGCATAAGCAAGAAGTAGGCGTATAGCCTCTAACTTGGCAACAGGAGCATAAGTTTCACCATAATCAATACCTTCCTCTTAACAGTAACCTTTGGCAACAAGTTTGACTTTGTTCTTTGTTATATTTCCATCTTCATCAAGTTTGTTTCTAAATACCCATTTCGTTCCAATCACTTGATGAGATTCTTCTCTTAGAATTAATTCCCAGACTTGATTTCTTTCAAATTGATTAAGTTCTTCTTGCATTGCTATGCACCATTGGTCATCTTTAAGAGCTTCTTCAACACTTTTGGGTTCTATATGTGAAATAAAAGCTACAGAGATACAGAAATTTGTCATATTTCTAGTTCTTACCCCTTTTAAGATATCACCAATTATATTGTCCATTGAAAGTCCTCTTGGTGATTGCCACTCTTTTGCCAATTCAGTTGGTTGAGATGACTCATTCTCATTCAAGTACATTTCTTCTAGAGCTTCTCTTATGTACTCATCATCACCTACAAATTCTTTATTTGACTCAAGAGGATTTCCCTCAAGGTCTACAATTTCATCAAAGGTGACATGTACAAATTCTTCAATATTCAAAGTTCTTCTATTGAAAACTCTATATGATTTGCTAGTTAGTGAATAACCTAAGAAAATGATCTCATCGGCTTTTGAGTCAAATTTTCCTAAGTTATCTTTTCCATTATTTAAAACAAAGCATTTACATCCAAATATTTTTAAATGAGCAACATTAGGTTTCCTACCATTTAACAATTCATAAGGAGTTGATTTTATAATTGGCCTAATAAACATCCTATTTAATACATAACATGCAGTACTTACAACATCAGCCCAAAAATACTTAGGAACATTTGATTCATTTAACATTGTTCTAGCAAGTTCCTCTAGTGACCTATTTTTCCTTTCTACTACACCATTTTGTTGGGGAGTCTTAGGTGCAGAAAAATTATGCAAAATACCATTTTCCTAACAATAATTTTCAAAGCATTCATTTTGAAGTTCTCCACCATGGTCACTTCTTAACACCTTAATTCTTAAGTCTTTCTCATTTTGAATTTTCTTGGAAAACTTCCTAAAGACCTTAAAAGCTTCACTTTTTAATGTTAAGAAAAATGTCCAAGTATATCTAGAAAAATCATCAACAATTACAAGAGCATAGTAATTTTTACCAAAACTTTTTATCCTAGATGGACCAAATAAATCTAAGTGTAATAGTTCTAAAGGTTTTGATGTGGAAATAACATTCTTAGATTTAAAGGATGATTTTACTTGTTTACCTTTTTGACATGCATCACATAATCTATCTTTTATAAATTTTAATTTAGGCAAACCAACAACTAAGTCCTTTGATATTAGTTGGTTTAATTGATGCATGTTTATATGAGTTGCTCTCTTATACCATAACCATGAATTTTCTTCCTTAGCAACTAAGCATGTTATACTAGTGTTAGGTACACAATCCAAATCAATCAAATAGATATTATTATGCCTAATGTCTTTTAATGCTATATTTTCGGAATCCTTCAAATGAATGGTGCAAAATTTACTTTCAAATATTACCTTGAGTCCTTTATCACAAAGTGTTAGAATCGCGCAGCGGAATGTTCGCGTGGTCGGACAAAAACCAAGAGGGGGGGTGAATTGGTTTCTTAATAAAAAATAGGTTTTCAAAATTTTCCCCAAATTTTACCGATTAAAAACTGTGTAAATGTAAATAGAGAAGAGAAGAGAATCTTACACAAGAGATTTATACTGGTTCGGATCAAAAGACCCTACGTCCAGTTGCTAATCACTCAAACAGAGGATTAACGCTGTCACTATAATCAAGTTGTTACAAGCAAATTACAATTGAAAAGATAAAGATAAGAAAACACCTCTCTTGAAATCCACAAGAGATGATGAACAACTTTCCCTAGAGACGGCACAACACACAATCCACTAAGAACTTCACTTAGTGATTCTTATCGCTTCTAGCCCACACCCGGTTCCAAAAGCCCCCTTTCCTTGCAACAAACAGTTCTCTGGCACTCACAGCACTTAACTTTTGTATGGAAAATGTTGTTCTTCAAGTGCAACATCAAGTCCTTGAATGTTCAACAATCTCCCCCTTTTTTGATGATGATCAAAATTATTTTTAAAGCCTTGTAATAACCTGTTTTATCTGTCATACTAACAAACACATTAAACATACCAGATAATATTTAAATGCAAATCATAAGAGGCTTTAAATATTTCTCCCCCTATTTTGATTATAATAAAAAATAACTCTGCAATAACAATCATAAGAGTTCCCCCTCAAAATATGCATAAGTTGGAGATAACTCCCCCTCAATCAAAGCATTAAAGAAACATCATATTTTATTGCAGAAACAATCATTCATTACAATAACAAGAGAAAATAACAAAAAAAAAGCAACAAAATTTAAAATTCTGCACTATCATCATCATTAAAGTGTGCATCAAATCTATTTTCTAAACGACACACTTTATCATCTACATCATATATACGGCGGATTATTTCCTCCAATTAATCGATTATTCCAGAGAGGAATGCCCTGTTTTGAGTGTTTTAACACATGATAACCTATGAACATCCTACTGTTAGAAAAGTAGTTTTAAATCAAGAGGGGGGGTGAATTGATTTTTGAAAGTTTTTCGCAATACACAGATTATCTAATTCGAAAATTAAGATTACTTATCAATTCACAAATCACAAAGCAATCAAACAGTTTAAGTGCAGCAGCAGAAATTAAAGAGAGAAAGGTTAGGAAAGATTTCACCGGTAATTTTATACTTGGTTCACCCAATACCAGGGCTACGTCCGGACTCCGAGCCAAATTCCAGCTGGGTTCCACTAGAATAGATGTTTTACGAGACTCACCCTCTTACACCTATTCTAACTCTCCACCAAGAACCAAATTCCAGCTCTTGGAAACCTCTGCAACCAAATTCCAGCTACGAGAGAAACCGAGTGCCCAAATTCCAGGCACCACACACAAGAACCAAATTCCAGCTCTTGCTTTAACCTTTCCACCAAGAACCAAATTCCAGTTCTTGGCAACTTTCTACAACAGTTGCGAGAAAACTTGTACCCAAATTCCAGGTACAAAACAGTACAAATGAATGAATAGAAATTTAAAAGAAGAAACAAAGAAAGCTCAAACCGGATTACACCAATCCACGATCAGTATCTTCTTCAAAGAAATGCAAAGTGCCTCAAGAAAGATTTCAAAAGAAGTTCACAAAAACAGTTGTGTATCTTTCTTGAAAAATGCTAATAGTTGTTTGTATTGATTGCTTGAATTGTGTAAAAGCTGATATGTGATCTCTATCTCAAAGTTTCAAGCAAATCTGTTTATAAAAGAGTATTTTCAAATCTGCTGCATTAATTAATCTGTTGAAAGTTTGTTTTAATCTGTTGAAATAGCCGTTACAATCTGTTAAAAGTCCTTTCAACCCATTAATGCGTTCATGATCTTTAACAGAAAATGTTTTAGTTGATACGACCACGTTTTTATCAGTTAAAGCGTTTTACAAACATTTTCTAAGTATAAAACAATCGATTGAATCGCGTATTAATCGATTGATATGTTTAAAAACCTTCTTATAAAACTTTCTAAGTTATTTTAGCTCGATATAAAGTCGTTTCAATCGATTGAAAAACTGCACATATATTTTCAAGTCATTTTAATCGATTGAAAGTTCGTTTTAATCGATTGAAAAGATTTTCTAAGTTATTTTAATCGATTGAAATGCGTTTTAATCGATTGAAATAAGTCTGATCGGTCATAATTCAATTCGATCGATCATAACCAACTTCGATCGGTCATAATCTCATTCTGATCGATCATACTGACATCCAAAGTGATTTTAATCGATTGAAACGTGTTTTAATCGATTAAAATAATTCTAATCGCTCATATTTAAGATCTGATCGATTATATTGCATTCGACCTATTACATTCGAATTCTAATCGGTCATAAAGAGTTTTAATCGATTAAAAGAAGTTTGTATCGATTAAAATATTGTAAAAACACTTTTTAAAACATTCTAAGTGTTTTAAATTGATTCTTTCAAACCTGTATCGAGTTAATAACTTGTTTAAGAAAATTCTTTGCCAAAATGCTTTTGTTTTTGATTTGTTAAAAGCTGTTTTTGAGGCATTTTGCAAAATGAATGAAGAAGCTTTGTGCGAGTGGAAAAGGTAAAGTGGTTTTACCTAAGCTTTCGTTAAGACACACTAAGTCTTCGACTCCATTCTTCGAGTGACTTGTTTGATCGTTGCAGAGTTGACCTTTGACTTTATCTTTGACTTCATCAAATCATCGAGATCTTTGCTAGGATCACTTTCAGTCTCCCCTATTTGATGAAGACAAACACCATTTTGAAAAAACAATCTCTGCAAAATAAGTCACTTGATAATGCGGTTAGGTGAGAAATATAAGAATGTAATAAAGTTTTGTTTCTCCCCCTAAAACTTATTTCTCCCCCTAAAACTTATTTCTCCCCCTAAACTGTTGCTCTTAAATTTATCTTAAAGTGATGCAACTATTTCTCCCCCTTTTGACTTCATCAA
Organism: Sphenostylis stenocarpa; assembly: GCA_963425845.1. Taxonomy (NCBI): domain Eukaryota; kingdom Viridiplantae; phylum Streptophyta; class Magnoliopsida; order Fabales; family Fabaceae; genus Sphenostylis; species Sphenostylis stenocarpa. The sequence continues at coordinate 25,561,362 of OY731408.1, forward strand.
AAATAGGGAATAGAAGAGAAAAGAATAAAATGTAAGGTTTCGAAAAATATGCTCAAGTTTTTGAAAATACAAAGTGAATCAATATTTCACTCATGAAAATAATCAATTAAAGTTGATTCAAACTTATCTCCATTAACACGTTTGTAATGAATACAATTAACACGTGTAAAGATAAGGGAATCACGCTTTAGTAGCATGTTTACAGAAACTGACCATTAACTAAAGCCTTTAATCTTTCTTCCCGAATAAAAATCGATTAAAAACGAGCATAATCGGTTAAAATGTTCTTGGTAAATGATTTTAATCGATTGAAAGAAAAGTTTAATCGATTAAAACATTTAAGATTTTGAAAACATGAAACTTTAGTAAAAATAATCGATTATTTCGATTTTGAATCGATTAAAACATGTTGTATAAGTTCATTTAATCGATTAACAAGATGTTGTATTGATTAAAACAATCAGTTTTGAAAATGAAGTAATGTTTAATGCATATTTTGTAAAACTGATCATTTAGAAGGATGTTTTAACAATACTAACGACTATATTGATTAAATCTTAGCTAATAGATCTATCAGAATAAAATCTTATTTAGCTAAAGCTCTCGAGGATCTATTTAAATTCTATTTACGCTGATCTGATCTAGATTAGATCCTAAACCATATTTAACCAAAGATTAAGGCAAATGTTTCTGGTATAACACCAGTTAATATCACGATCCATGCAAACAATATAAAGATAGAAATAAGCGAGAAGATAAAGATGATGAGGGGAACTAGTCATCCCAATTTCCTGATTGAACTGCTTATCCACCGACTTGGTGATCATTCATTTGATCCCCACCAATATCAAAAGATAATAGGCTTTCCTTTTTGCTGGAACTAATTTTGCTCTATCAACTATTTGAGTCAACAACTGCTGTCACTCCTGTATCGACAGCAGATACGTAAACTTTTCCTGAAAAGAAATCTTTTAGCAGTTCTTGTTATTATTGATCGCATTACAGTCCATGGTTGACACCACACTGGAATTTCTACTACACATCGGAGGCATAATCATGTACTGACCAAATCCCACACAGAATGCATGATACCATAAATTGCATGAATCACAGGTTAATGATGTACTCGAGATAGGAATTTTCTTTCATAATAGCCAACCCATTTTGAACCCTACAGCTTGTCATTATCCAAGCAAATAACCGCATTCTTATTAATGTAGTATGATGGGTGTTATTCTCACTTATAGTGAACCAGTCATCATTATCTTTTGAGGAATGTTATTCCGGTAGAGTGGGCAATGATTAGTAATGAGGACAGGTGATGACAATCAATCCAGAATTCTAAAACAATATAAAATTTATCCCTATCATCGACCATAAAACATACATTCCCTGTACCACGTTATTCAATTTTTGAATTGCTGTTCCAGATTGTTTCCCTTATAGTGTCACCTCGTGACATTGATGATTAAAGCAAATATTCAAAGTTGCACAGTTCCAATGAATTTCACCAAGAGTTTTGAACCAATGCATGCTCAAAATTATTTCAAATATACTGCAATGTAATATCAAGAAATTTAATGAAAACATGTGTTTATTGAATTTCCTAGTAATCAACAACTTATTACCAGAAGCAATTATCACCAAAAGAATCTTTGATCAACTATGTTTTCAGTCCTAACAGTTTGACCTGTTTGTAACTAGTGTCTATAAGAAAAGTTACAGTCTATTCTTTGATAATTTCTTTGATTTTCAGTGTATTACCATGCAGCATTCCATGTAAAGTATTAAGAGAAATGTAAACATCTACAGAGAATTAATCGATTTGTTTTATAAAAGGATCGATTAGTTTAATACAGAATGAAATCAATAACATGACACCAGAATTTAAATCGATTAAAACGTGAATGAATCGATTAATTTTGATACCTAAGTGTTTTTAGTTGATATAAATTTATTCTAATCGATTAAAACGACTAAACCAACATTCTGAGAACAATTTAATCGATTATTTCGACATTTCAATCGATTAAAATGGTACGGTAAGTTATTTCAATCGATTAATAATGGTTTATATCAATTTAAAACAATTAATTTAAATACACAGAACCTGGTTTCGCAGCTCTGATCTTCAAGGGATTCCTAGACTTGTTCCTGCAAAACAATTAAGTATTTTTCTGGTACCCTTTATAATTATTGGGTCCTGATCATGTTATTTGAAAAGAATTAATCTTTGGAACCCATTTCATTCTCCCTTTAGGAATAGCATACTTTTTAATTCTGCAGTATTTTACTCGAATGCCCTTTCTTCATGCAAGTAAAAACATTTGATTGTAGAGTATGAATTCCTATTTATTTTTGTTTTACTTGGATCTAGATTTAAATCCTATTCAGATTTGTCAAAAATTAATTTTTGAGATCCAAGTAATACATCTAGATTGGCTTGCCCCTGAGTGAACTTTGAAACAGTTTGAGATAAGAATTCAATTTTCTTTTGCAATTCGAACAGTTTTTGCATGGTTTATTGCATTTACAATCGAGTTATCATGAATCAGTTTCAAGAATTCATTATCAGTTTCATTTTCACTAATCTGCTTTTCCAGGAGAATCAACCTTGTTAACTAGCCAGTTATTTAATCCTTTTAGCCTATTATTTTCTTTTTGAAGTTTCTTAGCCTCCTCATGCATTTCATTAAATGCTTCTTGTAATGCATCATAGTTAACTATATTTGAAGAGGAGCTAGAACTTACCTGGCTGGTTTGTGGATTTTGACTCGCCATTAAGCAAAGATTGGCTTCTTCATTTTCGAGTTATCTCGTTGATGACGTATCATTATCATCCCAGGCTATGTAGGCTCTTCTTTTTGATTTTTCCTCTTTCTTTTCACTTTGTTTATTTCTTTCTGGACATTCCATTTTAACATGGCCCTGTTTGCCACAACCATAACATTTAAAGTTAGAAGAATCAGTTCTTTTCTCATACCTTTTGTGTCTTTCCTTGTCTTGGATCTTTTTCTTGAGGAATTTGTTGAATTTCCTAACAAGCGATCCAAGGTTCTCATTATCTTCTTCGATTCTTGATTTTCTTCAACTTTAAGTGCAATGCTTCTGTTCTTCTTCTCAGAGACTTCTTGCTCATTGAATCTTGTGATTTCCATTTCATGTTCTCCGAGTTTTCCAAACAGATGAGGTCTGTTGTCATGGTGGACAGATCTTTTGATTCCGATATTGCAGTGACTTTTGGCTGCCAGGACTCGTCAAGACATTTCAACACTTTAATATTTAATTCTTCCTTATCAAAGGTCTTACCTAGGCCCATTAAATGGTTGATGATGTGCGTGAAGCGTTTCTGCACATCTGCGATGCTTTCACCATTCTGCATTTTAAACAGCTCATACTCTCTTATCAAAGTGTGTTTTCTGGCTCTTTTAACATCTGCAGTCCCTTCATGAGTGACCTCAAGAACATCCCACATCTCCTTGGCAGAATTGCACTGGGACACCCTGAAAAATTCATCCATGTTAAGAGCGAAGTAATTATATTTTTTGCATTACGAGTCACTTTGAACTTTCTTCTTTTCTTCTTCATTCAAGCTTGACCATCCTTTATCTGTAATTAAAGGACCATTAGTAATAACATCCCAAGCATTTACGCCAATGGATTCAATGAAGATTTTCATCCTAATTTTCCGAAAGGATAATCTGTTCCACGGAATAGTGGAGGTCTGTTAATAGATGCCCCTCGAAAAACGGTATCTGTTCTCAGCCATGGATCAAGAGACTTGAATAACTTTCAAGCACCTTGCTCTGATGCCAATTGTTAGAAAAGTAGTTTTAAATCAAGAGGGGGGGTGAATTGATTTTTGAAAGTTTTTCGCAATACACAGATTATCTAATTCGAAAATTAAGATTACTTATGAATTCACAAATTACAAAGCAATCAAACAGTTTAAGTGCAGCAGCAGAAATTAAAGAGAGAAAGGTTAGGAAAGATTTCACCGGTAATTTTATACTTGGTTCACCCAATACCAGGGCTACGTCCAGACTCGAGCCAAATTCCAGATTGGGTTCCACTAGAATAGATGTTTTACGAGACTCACCCTCTTACACCTATTCTAACTCTCCACCAAGAACCAAATTCCAGCTCTTGGAAACCTCTCGCAACCAAATTCCAGCCAGCAGAGAAACCGAGTGCCCAAATTCCAGGCACCACACACAAGAACCAAATTCCAGCTCTTGCTTTAACCTTTCCACCAAGAACCAAATTCCAGTTCTTGGCAACTTTCTACAACAAGTTGCAGAAAACTTGTACCCAAATTCCAGGTACAAAACAAGTACAAATGAATGAATAGAAATTTAAAAGAAGAAACAAAGAAAGCTCAAACCGGATTACACCAATCCACGGTCGAGTATCTTCTTCAAAGAAATGCAAAGTGCCTCAAGAAAGATTTCAAAAGAAGTTCACAAAAACAGGTTGTGTATCTTTCTTGAAAAATGCTAATAGTTGTTTGTATTGATTGCTTGAATTGTGTAAAAGCTGATATGTGATCTCTATCTCAAAGTTTCAAGCAAATCTGTTTATAAAAGAGTATTTTCAAATCTGCTGCATTAATTAATCTGTTGAAAGTTTGTTTTAATCTGTTGAAATAGCCGTTACAATCTGTTAAAAGTCCTTTCAACCCATTAATGCGTTCATGATCTTTAACGAAAAATGTTTTAGTTGATACGACCACGTTTTTATCGGTTAAAACGTTTTACAAACATTTTCTAAGTATAAAACAATCGATTGAATCGCGTATTAATCGATTGATATGTTTAAAAACCTTCTTATAAAACTTTCTAAGTTATTTTAGCTGATATAAAGTCGTTTCAATCGATTGAAAAACTGCACATATATTTTCAAGTCATTTTAATCGATTGAAAGTTCGTTTTAATCGATTGAAAAGATTTTCTAAGTTATTTTAATCGATTGAAATGCGTTTTAATCGATTGAAATAAGTCTGATCGGTCATAATTCAATTCGATCGATCATAACCAACTCTGATCGGTCATAATCTCATTCTGATCGATCATACTGACATCAAAGTGATTTTAATCGATTGAAACGTGTTTTAATCGATTAAAATAATTCTAATCGCTCATATTTAAGATCTGATCGATTATATTGCATTCGACCTATTACATTCGAATTCTAATCGGTCATAAAGAGTTTTAATCGATTAAAAGAAGTTTGTATCGATTAAAATATTGTAAAAACACTTTTTAAAACATTCTAAGTGTTTTAAATTGATTCTTTCAAACCTGTATCAGTTAATAACTTGTTTAAGAAAATTCTTTGCCAAAATGCTTTTGTTTTTGATTTGTTAAAAACTGTTTTTGAGGCATTTTGCAAAATGAATGAAGAAGCTTTGTGCAGTGGAAAAGGTAAAGTGGTTTTACCTAAGCTTTCTGTTAAGACACACTAAGTCTTCAGCTCCATTCTTCTGAGTGACTTGTTTGACTGTTGCAGAGTTGACCTTTGACTTTATCTTTGACTTCATCAAATCACTGAGATCTTTGCTAGGATCACTTTCACCTACAACATGAATTATAACATTACAACCATCCAAAAACAGTCAAATTAAGCAGAATTTAAGCTATTTCTAATATCCCTAAGTATCTTCTAAGATCATAGAATCTATCCTTGGGTAGAGGCTTAGTAAAAATATCTGCTAATTGACGTTTGGTATCTACATACTCTATTTTACAGTTTCCTTTGCTGATATGGTCTCTCAAAAAGTGATGTCTTATTTCTATATGTTTAGTCCTAGAGTGCATTACTGGATTCTTAGTAAGATTTATTGCACTCGTATTATCACACATCAACGAAATGTCATTTAAAAAGATACTATAATCTTCTAACTGTTGTTTCATCCATAGAATTTGAGCACAACAACTACCAGCTGCAATATATTCAACTTTAGTGGTAGATAAAGCAACACATGCCTGTTTCTTAGAATGCCAAGATATTAAGGATGAACCTAACAAATGACATGTCCCACTAGTACTTTTCCTATCAATTTTACATCCACCATAATCAGCATCAGAATATCCTATTAAACTCATACAAGCATCAGACGGATACCACAAACCAAAACCAGTAGTTCCTTTTATGTATTTTAAAATATGTTTCACTGTAATTAGATGAGATTCTTTAGGACAAGCCTGAAATCTAGCACACACACAGACAGAATGCATAATATCAGGTCTACTTGCAGTTAAGTATAACAGTGATCCTATCATACCTCTATACATAGTTTGATTAACTTCCAAACCTGATTCATCCTTGTCTAGATAGCATGAAGTTCCCATGGGTGTGTTAGCTTCCTTTGAGGTGTCCATTCCAAACTTTTTAAGGATCTCTTTGCAGTATTTGGTTTGAGAGATGAAAATGCCATCTTTAAGTTGCTTGATTTGTATTCCAAGGAAGAATGTCAATTCTCCCATCATAGACATTTCAAACTCTCCCTGCATTATCTTAGCAAATTCTATACATAACGAATTATCAGTTGATCCAAAAATAATATCATCAACATACACCTGGACCAATAAGATATGTTCTTTAACTTTCTTTATAAATAGTGTAGAATCAATTTTTCCTCTAGAAAAATCATTTGATGTTAGGAAACTACTTAACCTTTCATACCAAGATCTAGGAGCTTGTTTCAACCCGTATAAAGCTTTCTTTAATTTAAAAACATGATTAGGAAAAATAAAATCCTCAAAACCAGGGGGTTGCTCCACATAAACTTCTTCTTTAATAAAATCATTCAAAAATGCACTTTTAACATCCATTTGATATAGTTTAAATTTCATTAAAGATGCATAGGCAAGAAGTAGGCGTATAGCCTCTAACCTGGCAACAGGAGCATAAGTTTCATCATAATCTATACCTTCCTCCTGACAATAGCCTTTTGCAACAAGTCTGACTTTATTCTTTGTTATGTTCCCATCTTCATCAAGTTTATTTCTAAACACCCATTTGGTTCCAATAACTTGATATGATTCTTCCCTTGGGATTAATTCCCAGACTTGATTCCTTTCAAATTGGTTAAGTTCTTCTTGCATGGCTATGCACCATTGTTCATCTTTAAGTGCTTCCTCAACATTCTTGGGTTCAATCTGTGACACAAAAGCTATAGACATACAAATATTAGTCATATTTCTTGTTCTTACCCCTTTTGAGATGTCACCTATGATATTGTCCATTGAGAGTCCTCTAGGTGATTGTCATTCTTTTGCTAATTCAGGCGTTTGAGAAGTCTCATTTTCTTCCAAATTTAATTCATCAAGAGCCTCTCTTATATATTCATCATCACCTGCAATTTCTTTATTTGACTCAAGAGGATTTCCCCCAAGGTCTACAATCTCATCAAAGGTAACATGTATAGATTATTCTATATTCAAAGTTCTCCTATTAAACACCCTATAAGCCTTGCTAGTTAATGAATAACCTAAGAAAATCCCCTCATCAGCTTTAGAGTCAAATTTTCCTAAGTTTTCCTTACCATTATTCAACACAAAGCACTTACAACCAAAAATTTTCAAATGAGCAACATTAGGTTTTCTACCAATAAACAATTCATAGGGAGTAGATTTAATAATTGACCTAATGAGCATTCTATTTAAAACGTAACATGCAGTACTAACCGCATCAGCCCAAAAATATTTAGGAACATTAGATTCATTTAACATAGTTCTAGCAAGTTCCTCTAATGACCTATTTTTCCTTTCAACTACACCATTTTGTTGGGGAGTCCTAGGAGCAGAAAAGTTATGTAAAATTCCATTTTCTTCACAATAATTTTCAAACTTTTCATTTTGAAACTCACCACCATGGTCACTTCTTAAAACTTTAATTCTTAAGTCTTTCTCATTTTGAATTTGTTTTGCAAATTTTCTAAAGACCTTAAAAGCTTCACTTTTTGTAGTAAGGAAAAATGTCCACGTATACCTAGAGTAATCATCAACAATCACAAGTCCATAATAATTTCCACCAAAGCTTTTTATCCTAGAAGGTCCAACTAAATCTAAATGTAATAATTCTAGGGGTTTTGAAGTGGAAATAACATTCTTTGATTTAAATGATGATTTTACTTGTTTACCCTTTTGGCATGCATCACACAATCTATCTTTTTTAAATTTTAACTTAGGCAAACCAATAACTAAGTCTTTTGATATCAATTTATTCAAATGATGCATATTTATATGAGCCGCTCTCTTATGCCATAACCAAGGGTTCTCTTCCTTAGCAACTAAACATGTTATGCTAGACTCATGTAAACAATACAAATCAATCAAATATATGTTGTTATGCCTAATGTCTTTTAATGCTACATTTTCGGAATCAATCAAGTGTATGGTGCAAAATTTACTTTCAAAAATTACCTTGAAGCCTTTGTCACATAATTGACTTATACTAAGGAGATTATGCTTAAGTCCATCAACAAGTAGCACATCCTTGATCTCCAAAGTGTTTGCACCACCTATGTTTCCAATTCCAAGGATCTTCCCTTTGTTGTTGTCCCCATAAGTTACATATCATTGTTCCTTAGCCTTGAAACTCACAAATTTAGATTTATCTCCGGTCATATGTTTTGAGCATCCGCTATCAAGATACCACATAGACTTCTTTGATTTGGAAGTTTCCTACAAAACAAGAATATAGTAAACTTAGGTCCCCACAACTTTTGGGTCCTTGGGGTTAGAGACATAACAAACTATTTAACTATAGGAACCCAAATGTATTTACCTTTAGGTACACCAAAATGTTTAATTTTACATCTATTTGATGTGTGACCTTGTTTCATGCAATAAAAACATGCTTTAGATGTAGTATTTGAAAATGATGCATTTCTAATCATAGATGCTCTAGTTCCTTTTTCTACCCATACTCTTTTCTTTTTAGTTTTAGACTTTTTCATAGAAACTTGATGATTTACATTATTTTGAGCAAAAACAGTTTTATCCTTCTTAAGATCACTTATTTCCATTTCGGCTTTATCAAGTAGATGATTTAGGATATCTATGTTATATTCATGTTCTTTACAAGTTTCACATGCTAAATTCTTATCCTCATCTAAACATACAATTTTCGTGTCTAATACCTCTTTTTCTTCTAAACATGTAATTTTCATTTTTAAAGAGTCAATTTCCTTTTCGGATCTACTTAAATTCTTCTTTACAACTTTATATTCATTTTTCAAGTTCTTAAAAGAACTAAACAATTCATTATAAGCATTTTGCAATTCATCATAGTTATTATCCTCATCACTAGAAGATGTGTCGGAATCACTTACCTCAAAATCGGATGATATGTTGTCATTTGCCATTAAGCAAATGTTTGCTTCTATTTCCGAGTCACTTGATTCCGAACTTGAGTCACTGTTGTCCCAAGCAATGTAAGCTTTCTTCTTGAATTGCTTTTTTCCTTTAACTTCATCGTTCTTCTTATTTGGACATTCGGTCTTTACATGTCCTGCTTCACCACAACCATAACATTTTATATTTACGGAAGAATTTTCCCTTACCTTTCCTTTACCTTTGAAGGGATGTCTTCCTTTTGCTTTCATGAATTTGGTGAACTTCTTTATCATTAGACTCAATTCTTCTTCTTCATCATTTGAGTCTTCTTCTTCCCTTTTATTTTTACCTTTTGAGATTTCGGTTTTGAAGGCTGGATTTTTCTTTTGATATTGGCCTTCTTCTTCGTTTAACCTTCCAAGCTCTAACTCATGTTCTCTAAGTTTTCCAAAGAGCGCCGCTATAGACATAGTGGAAAGATTTTGTGACTCCGAGATGGCCGTCACCTTAGGTTGCCACTTCCTATCCAAAGATTTCAAAATTTTAACATTTAATTCATCAACGTCAAATACTTTACCTAATCCGGTGAGATGGTTCACGATATGAGTGAAACGCTTTTGTACGTCAAAGATCGTTTCGCCTGGTTGCATCCGGAACATCTCGTATTCTTGGATTAGAGAATTTTTGCGTGCTCTTTTAAGGTCGTCAGTTCCTTCGTGGGTCACTCTAAGCATTTCCCACATTTCCTGTGCACTTTTACAAATAGAAATTCTATAAAACTCGTCAAGGGTTAGAGCAGATGAAATAATATTTCTAGCCCTAACGTCAAATTGGTCTTTCCTATTTTCTTCTGTAGTCCATCTAGAAAAAGGTTTAAGAACGTCAACACCGTTCTCAGTAATTTTAGGAACAAATGGACCGTTTAAAATAGCATACCAAACGCCTCTATCAACAGACTCTAAAAATATTTGCATACGTACCTTCCAGAAAGGATAATTTTGACCCGCAAAAAGTGGGAGTCTGTTGATAGACGTACCTTCGGCAAAAGTTTGATTTTGTCCGGCCATTTTCGAAAATTTGAATGACTATCAAAGCAAGCTCTGATACCACTTGTTAGAATCGCGCAGCGGAATGTTCGCGTGGTCGGACAAAAACCAAGAGGGGGGTGAATTGGTTTCTTAATAAAAATTAGGTTTTCAAAATTTTCCCCAAATTTTACCGATTAAAAACTGTGTAAATGTAAATAGAGAAGAGAAGAGAATCTTACACAGGAGATTTATACTGGTTCGGATCAAAAGACCCTACATCCAGTTGCTAATCACTCAAACAGAGGATTAACGCTGTCACTATAATCAAGTTGTTACAAGCAAATTACAATTGAAAAGATAAAGATAAGAAAACACCTCTCTTGAAATCCACAAGAGATGATGAACAGCTTTCCCTAGAGACGACACAACACACAATCCACTAAGAACTTCACTTAGTGATTCTTATCGCTTCTAGCCCACACCAGGTTCCAAAAGCCCCCTTTCCTTGCAACAAACAGTTCTCTGGCACTCACAACACTTAACTTTTGTATGGAAAAGGTTGTTCTTCAAGTGCAACATCAAGTCCTTGAATGTTCAACACAAAGTTGACTTATACTTAGGAGATTATGCTTTAGCCCATCAACAAGAAACACATCCTTTATATCCAAGGTATTTGCACCACCAATGTTTCCGATTCCAAGTATTCTTCCTTTGTTGTTGTCCCCATAGGTTACATATCTTTGTTCTTTAGCTTTGAAACTCACAAATTTCATTTTGTCTCCGGTCATATGTCTTGAACATCCACTGTCAAAATACCACATAGACTTCTTGGATTTGGAAGTTTCCTACAAAACAAGAACATAATACTCTTAGGTCCCCATAACTTTTGGGTCCTTGGGGTTAGAGACAATCAAATTATTTCACTATAGAAACCTAAACATATTTTCCTTTAGGAACACCAAAATGTTTAATTCTACACCTATTTGAAGTATGATCATGTTTTATACAATAAAAGCATGCATTAGATGTAATCTTTGAAAATGATACATTTTTAACTTTTGAAGATTTAGATCCTTTTTCAACCCATACTCTTCTATTTTTATTTTTAGGCTTTTTCAATGGAACATGACTATTTTCTCTATTTTTAGGCCTTCTGATTGAGTATGTAATAAACCATGCAATAATTGTCCAGATTTACAAAAGAAGATTGATTTTTTGTCACAAACTGTTTCTAAATTTACACAAATTCAAGCTAATCTTGATGTTCTTCTTGGGTCACAAAAACTTATTTTTGAAAAATCTGGCATTGGATTTACATCTAGCAAGAAAATAAGAAAACAGTTGTAAATAGAAAATCATACTCATCATCTGTTATTAAATGCTTTTATTGTATGAGAAAAGGTCATTCTTTGAAATTTTGTAGAATCAAGAAGTATGTTATACCAAGAGGTAGAATGAAGTGGATTCCCAAGAATTCATTTCAAATAACCTTATTGGACCCAATGATTATAAAAATGGTACCAAATATATGTTAAATCTGTTTTGCAGGAACAAAATCTGGAAGTTCTTTGGTACCCAATCAAAAATTTCGATTCTGAATTCATGAACTGAGTATTTTAATTGATATAAAATTGTTTTAATCGATTAATTTCACTTACAGAGAATACCAGAAAAGTTGTCTGTACAGTTTTAATCGATTAAAATACGAATTAATCGATTAAAATGTTTAGTATAGTTTTGTTCTCATTGTTTTAATCGATTAAAAAGGATTTACGTTAGTTAAAACCATTAAAAGGTCAAATTTAATCGATTATTCTTCGTTTTAATCGATTTAAATTATGCTATCATTTTATTAAATCCTTCAGTACAAAAATAATCGATTCTTTTATGTTTTTAATCGATTATGTCACTGTTGCTTTTTCAAACCTAATATTCAAGATCAAATTAATTGGTTAACTTGTTGATTAATCGATTAATTCGTTCCTAGAAATCATTTTAATTACAGTCAATTGAAAAATGCTCAGCTAATCAAGGAAAAATTTCCAAGTTTTAGTGCTTATCAAATTCTGCAAAGTGCATTTACTATATTATTTTGACCAAGTCAACACTTATCCAAGAACACTTTAGCTGATGTACCCACTGTCCAGAAACCTGCGCCTTTGCCTTTAGTCAAGGGGACATATGCAATTAAAGTTGTAACTTTGTAGGTTCTGTCAAAATTAGATTTCAATTTACAAATTTGGAATCCGAACCTCTATTCATCAACGAAAAATCAGGTTCTGTTTTTCCAGTCTCTCCTCTTCTTCTCTCTTCTCTCGCACTCACATACTATACCTTTCAAATCTCTTCTCAAATCTGTGCTACAAGATGCTTAAGAGATCAAAATCAAGAAAGAAACACAAGGGGGAATCTTCCTCTGCTACTTGCCAAGCTGGAGGACATATTGAAGCATGGTTCAATGGAGACATTGACAAAATGAACAACTTCATTTCCAACTTCAGCCAAAAGCAACTGGTAATTCTTAAGTATATTAAGTTTGCTTGGTTGGATGAAGAAGGATTTACCTCTTTGAGAAGGAAATTAAAAAGACAAAAGTTGAGGACTTTTCTGGAGCACACTTGCAATATTCAACCTGATCTAGTAAGGGTATTTTATGCCAACCTTACTGTCAACGACTCTACTCTTAGGGCTCAGGTCAAAGGTATTAATTTGGTGATCACTCCTGAGGTGTGGGAAGAAGTGGCTGGTCTTCATGATGTTGGTGTAAAGGTATCCAGAGGTAACATTGCGGAGTTACCTGATTTTAATAAAATTCAGTTTTTCTGCAGCTGTCTCAAAAATCAAAATGATTCTGTAAGAACTCTTAGCGCTGGGAAAATGGAGCTTGAACTAAGGATTCTTGCTTTTATCATTGCATGGATGCTTACTCCAAGAGGGAGTAATCATGTGTTACTTAATGAGGGTGATTTGGCTCTTATGTATTGCATTGAAAATAATATCCGTGTAAATTGGATTTTTGTTATCAAGGATCATATGATAAAAGCAAAAAGATTGGTTGATTATAAACTGCCATATGTTATGCTAATCAATCAATTTTTTAGATACTTTGAAGTAGATCTTGCAGGGAAATATGTGAAAACTCCAAAGGCCTCCAATAATATTGATGATTCCACTTTGCGGAAGATGGGATTTATCAAAATTGATGGAGAGTGGATCTCTAGGATTGATGATGGGATGTCTGAAGATGAAGAAGAAGATGATCAAGGTCAAATTCCTTCTTCTCCAACTGCTGCAGAGGTTCCTGAATCCACTAGTGATCAAGCTTCCTATGAAAACATGGAGATTATACCATACATGGAGCAACCTGACCGTGGATCTCCTCTCTCCCAGTTTGAAAGAACCATGCTTTCTGAAATGGCCACAATGCAAGAAAATCAAAGGAAGCATATGCAAATGACCTATCAACACTTCCAACAGACCAACACACAATTCACCAACATGGGAAATCAAATTGTTGATATTTACACCAAACTGGAGGATATGCAGCTGAACCAGGGAAATTGGGATGATTAACTATCTTCAAAAAAAGGGTTCTTTCTTTTTTTTTAAGTTTTTTTTTTCATGGTTTTCTTATTTTTCGTTACTTTTATTCTACATTATGGTCTGTAATATTGACTAAACTTTGATAAACTATCTTTATATGAAATTAGCTATTTTAGTTTTTAATTAGAAACCCCAGATTGAAACAAATAGCATAAAACTGATAGTTTTAATTGATAAAAAACAATTTAATCGATTAAATTCATTTAAAGAAACATTTATATAGAAAGGTTGTACTGTTTTAATCGATTAATTCACGAATTAATCGATTAAAAATCATAAATCATGAATCTATATCAACTAAAATTGATTTACATCAATTAAAATCACTTGATAAAATGCCTTACTCTGATTTTACTCTATCTTTTGGTTAAAACTTAATCAAATTAATTGACGTTGTTACTAAACATCTTACAATAACTATTCTTATTAAAATTCAAAATGAATTAGGTAGTTTAGATACATCAAACATCACTTAATTTCTAAATCTGGTTGTTTTAATTGATAAAAACAAGCTTTAATCGATTAAAAGAACTTTACAAAACTTTTTCATACAATTTTAATTGATTAAATGTCGATTTAATTGATTAAATGAACTCAAGTTTTTAAATTTCAACTTTCATTACTATTTTAATCGATTAAAACATTATTTGTATCAATTAAAATCGGTAACAAGAACAATTTAATCGATTATGCCCTGTTTTCAATCGATTATTACTCTGGAAAGAAAATTAAAGGCTTTAGTTAATGGTTGTTCTTGTAACATGCTACTAAAGCATGGTTCCCTTATCTTTACACATGTCTATTGTATTCATTACAAACATGTTAATGAAGATAAGTTTGAATCAACTTTATTTGGTTCTTAAAAGAGTAATACTTCTCAATGATATCATTTATTATATATATATATATATATATATATATATATATATACCATGCCTATTGTTTGTTTTTCTCTTCTATTCCCTATTTTTGATGAAGTCAAAGGGGGAGAAATGATTGTATGATTTTTTTTTTATAATGATTGTTTTTATACTCACTATTTTAGGGGGAGTAGTAATCTAGGGGGAGAAGTGATTAATTTTTGAATACTCACTAATGTGTATATTGAAGTGACTTCTTCTGCAGAGATATTATTCAAAGAGGTGTTTGTCTTCATCAAATAGGGGGAGACTGAAAGTGATGAAGATCTTATTGAATCATTTGATTAAACGAAGATCTTGTTGATTTGATGAAGTCAAGGCTATTCTGCCGATGTCAAAGGTTACTTGGTTAAAAGAGTAGAGTGATTAGTGAGTCTGCATCTATACATAGGTATAATCATTCATATCTCTCTGATGCATGATGTTTCATCATTTAAAAGATTTTGCAAAATGTCTCTAAACATGTTTAATCTGTTAAAAACCAAAGTAATCGGTTAAATGGTTTTTAAGTAATTGTTTTAACTGATATTATATGAGCTTTATCAATTAAAATGTTCTTAACAATTACATAACAGGTTTTTAACTGATAGGTTTTCGAAATAATAGATTAAAAGCTTTTAAAACATATACTAAAACTGTTTTAATTGATATATCTTCGAATTAATTGATTGTTTTCATTAAAGGAGTTTTTGAAAATCTTCTACCAGTATTTTAACTGATGAAGATTCGAAATAATCGATTAAAATAACTTAGAATGTTTGAGAAAATGTTATGGCAGTATTTTAATCGATACAAACTCGAAATAATCGATTAAAATAACTTGAAGTATTTGGAAATATGTTCTGTCAGTATTTTAATAGATGTAAATGCGAATTAATCGATTAAAACCACTTAAAAGTTTTTGAAAGAAATTCTGTCAGGATTTTAATCGATGTGTTATCAGTTAAAATGACTTAGAAAGTTTTATGAAACTATTTGGCATAATTTTAATCGATTAAAATGTGAATTAATCGATTAAAACAACTAAGATTTTTTCCAAAGTGTTTTAATCAATTAAAACAGATTGTTATCAGTTAAAATCACTTAGAAAGTTTTATGAAAACATTTGGTAGTATTTTAATCGATTAAAAGGTGAATTAATCGATTAAAACAACTTAATGGATTTTTTACAAAGTGTTTTAATCGATTAAAACAATGTCGCATCAGTTAAAACAAATCTGGAAAATGATCAAGAACATTTTAACAGATTAAAAGAAGTTTTAACAGATTAAATCAAGACTTTTAACAGATTAAAAGATTATTTTAACAGATTAATTAAACCAACAGTTTGAAGAATCTTCTATATAAATAGGATTGCTTGAGTCTTTTAAAATATACCTTTGAGCAATCAATCAAGCAATCATAAGAGCTACTTTCAATAAAGAATCACGCAAGTTTTGTGAAGTTTTTCAAAGTACTTTCTTGAGGCATTTTCTGCATTTCTTTTATGAAGAAACTCATTCTGCAGAGCAGCATAATCCGGGTTTGAGTGTTCTAGTTTCTTCTCTTTGTTTCTTTTATATTTCATTACTGTATTGTGGGTGTCTGGAAGTGTGGGCACTCGTTTCTGTGGCTGGAATTTGGCTGTAGGGTAGTTAAAGAACTAGAAATTGGTTCTTGGTGAAGGTTTAGGTGCAAGGACTGAAATTTTGGTTCTTGTGGTAGATTGGGTGTGTGATTGGAGTTGTAATCTGTAAAACATTCAATCTAGTGGAACTCAACTGGAATTTGGCTGAGAAATGGACGTAGCCCTGAGATTGGGTGAACTAGTATAAATCTTGGTTGTATCTCTCTAAACCTTTCTCTTTTTAATTCTGCTGCTGCCTTTATTTTGATTGTTTGTTTTGTTTGATTCAAGAATTGGTTAGAACTCTTAATCTTTGAAATAGATAATCTATAATTTGCGAAAATCTTTCAAAGATCAATTCACCCCCCATCTTGATCTCAGCCTCCTTTTCTAACAGAATTTCTTGCCTTTATAATCTTCATTTTTCTTGTTTAGACAATCAGTTTTTACATGTCCTGTTTCACCACAACCGTAACATTTAATATTTAAGGAAGTACTTTCTCTTACCTTTACCTTACCTTTGAAGGGTTGTTTCCCTTTGGCTTTCATGAACTTTGTAAATTTCTTTATCATGAGAAGGCACAGTTTCTCTTTTGGTGTTGGTCTTCTTCATTGTTTAGCCTTCCGAGTTCAAGTTCATGTTCTCTTAATTTTCCAAAGAGCGCCGCCATAGACATGGTAGCAAGATTTTGTGACTCCGTGATGGTCGTCACCTTTGGTTGTCATTTCCTATCCAAAGATTTGAGAATTTTTACATTTAACTCATCAATATCAAAAATCTTACCTAACCCGGTGAGATGGTTCATAATATGTGTGAAATGCTTTTGAACGTAAAAAATCGTTTCTCCTTATTGCATCCGAAACATCTCATATTCTTGAATCAATGAGTTCTTTCTTACTCTTTTAACGTCATCGGTACCTTCGTGGGTTACTCTTAACATTTCCTACATTTCTTGAGCACTCTTGCAAACGGATATTCTGTAAAACTCATCAAGGGTTAAAGCAGATGAAATTATATTTCTAGCCCTAACATCATATTGGGCTTTTCTATTTTCTTCAGTCGACCATCTAGAAAATGGTTTTGGTACCTCTTCTCCATTTTCAATAATTTTAGGAATAAAAGGACCGTTTAAAATTGCATCCCAAACACCTCTATCAATAGACTCCAAAAATATTCGCATTCTAATT
Organism: Sphenostylis stenocarpa; assembly: GCA_963425845.1. Taxonomy (NCBI): domain Eukaryota; kingdom Viridiplantae; phylum Streptophyta; class Magnoliopsida; order Fabales; family Fabaceae; genus Sphenostylis; species Sphenostylis stenocarpa. The sequence goes on from OY731408.1 coordinate 25,579,048, forward strand.
TTCCAAAAAGGATAATTTTGCCCCGCAAAAATTGGGGGTCTATTAATAGAAGCACCCTCGGCAAATGTTTGATTTTGTCCGACCATTTTCAAAATTTAAATGACTATCAAAGCAAGTTCTGATACCACCTATTAGAATCGCGCAGCAGAATGTTTGCGTTTACGGACAAAAACCAAGAGGGGGGGTGAATTGGTTTCTTAAACAAAAATTAGGGTTTTAAATTTTTTCCCCAAATTTCACCGATTAAAATGCTGTGTAAAGTAAATAGATAAGGAATAGAAGATTACACAGTTGATTTATACTGGTTCGGATCAAAAGACCTTACGTCCAGTTGCTAATCACTCAAACAGAGGGTTAACGCTGTCACTAAAATCACAGTTTACAAACATATTACAAATTGAAAAGATAAGGTAAAGAAAATACCTCTCTTGAGTCACACAAGAGATGAACACCTCCTTTGAATCCACAAAGGATGAAAAATAGCTTTTCCTAGAGACGGCACAACTCACAATCCACCAAGAAACCCACTTAGTGATTCTTATCGCTTCTAGCCCACACTAGGTTTTCAAAAGCCCATTTTTCTTCCCTATAGAAGTTCTCTAGCAGTCATAGCTCTTAACTTTTGTATGAAAAAGGTTTGTTCAATTTGTAGAGAGTCTTAAAGAACCTTAAGTAGAGAGAATAGGGTCTGGGAATTGGGGATTTTCGAAAACAGATGAATTAGGAATAGGGTTTTCGAAACTTGGTTTAAATTTGAATTCCAAAACACATAACAGACGCAAATAATCGATTATCTTAAGTGATAATCAATTATTCCAGAGCCATATTGCAGGGGAACAAAACTGGGCCAGAATAATCGATTATCTAGCCAAATAATCGATTATCAGCCTGTGATAATCGATTATCCTGAGTGATAATCGATTAATACAGAGAGGATTTCTTGAAACGGTTTTCTTGCTGTAATAATCGATTATCCAGGGTGATAATCGATTATCACAGTGTAATTTTGATAAAAATGAGTTTTTAGAGCTTTTAAAGGATGGTCTATGTGCTGGCTATCTTGGACTCTAATATTACAGACTCAAAAACATAAAAATAGAGTTATTACATAAGATTACAAGTCTTCAAATCTCTATGTCCTTTATTCTTGAATCATCATCAAAATCTACAAGCTTCATATCCTTGTATGTTCAACATTCATATCCTTGTATGTTCAACAATTACGTCGGTTCTTTTTATAATTAATGTTATATGTCAACTTAGGAAAAAAATCACATGTATCACACATATAAATGTCAACATTTTCACACATAATCATTGATGAAATGTTATTTTTTTTTATATTGTTCCACATAAAACAACAGAACCATGTTAGTAATAATATACAACATCAATGACCAGTATCGAATCTATATATGCGAGAGTGTATAAGTGCACATCTTGATTTGGTTAAAATTATTACTAAGTATCTATTTTTTTATATTTTACCCCCTTAATCTTATATATTTGAACTTGTTGGTTGTTGTTCTATGATAGACCTGTGTGTAGTTCAGAGTGTTCAAATACATCACTTGACTTGAGTAAAATTATATATTTTATTTATTTCTCTTTCTTTATTATTACTTTTCCTCTTTCTCTTTCATTACTTTAAATTGAATTACTTACATGTTTCACTTCTACTCTTCACATTTTCTGGTGGTGGTGATTGTTCTGCTTCTACTTTAAATTCTCTCACATATTTGCACAAAGGAGTTAGAGAACACAGAGAGCTCATAAGTATTATATGACACTCGCAAGAGTAAGGAAAGTTAGAGCAAGCAAAAAAAAAAGATTAAGGTACCAATAGTCGTTATAAACGTGTCTCTAGTTATGTGCTTTTTCACACATTTTTTTCTTTTTTCCCTTAAGTTTGATATATAAATAATATAATTACATATTAATTGTGTTTGATGAATTTATAGATTTTTTATTTTTATGGATATTTTAAATTCAGAATTACTAATTTCTTTTAACTGTAAATAAATAATGGATATTATGAAGAGGAAATTACCATCAAATGAGCAAGTAATCTTCATCAAAATCTTGTGAATCAAGTATCTAACAACAACGAATTAAAATTACTTTGAAAAACTTGTTATCAAATCCAAGAAGGAGAATTAAAATTTTAGCATATCATCTTAATAATCAAGATAAGATACGGAGAGCATATTTACAAAGAAGACCATGTCAACCTACTCAACATAATTTTCCCCAAAGAAAAATTGGAAACTCTTTAAGAAGATTTTGTCCTTCTTAGTTTAATGAATTTGGCAACTGATTGGAGTATAGCATGGAAAAAGATGTTGCATTTTACTTGTGTTGTTATCTTTTCAGGCCTAATTTTGGAAAGTAATTAGGTGGTGATACATTTGTTACAAAGGTGTTAGATATTGTTTAGATATAATTTGATATTGTTAGATATTGTTAACCACAATATCAAACAATATCTTCTGTTTACTTTTGGTTACTCTTTTAGTGAGTATCTCTCTATTATAAATAGATTACCCTATATGTGATTCATACACAAGAGGGATTAATTTCAAACCTTATTTCCTCTATATTCAACATGGTATCTAGAGCTTAAAGCTATCTTGAATTTTTTTTTTCGCCTTTTGTCTACTGCTAGAGTTGCCCCACCGCTACTAGAGCCGCCTCACCGCTGCTGGTAAACTAATCCTCCACATCAGAAAAGAATTATCTTTGTTACTGAATTTTATTTGGTAGTGTGAAAGTGCATGTCTAGGAAAGTTCTAACAAGAAAAGACTTGGTATTTAAGTGTGTCCATTAGTGACCCACCTCTCTTTCCTAAGAACTTACCTGGTGTACTGGTTCACGTTGTTGTGACCACTGCCGCTGGAGCAGTCACTGGATCCGCCACTGCCAGAGAATTCACCAGAGTTTCAGTTTTTGACCGATAACATATGATTTTGCTTGTCTCGGTCAGGTGACCACCGTGCCGTTGAGATCACCATTATCAGAGTTTGTCATCCCGTTATCTCCTGCGCCATTTTGTCTTGGTGAAATTATTTTTAGTATTCTCATTTTGGATTTGTGCTTCGTGGGTTGATTGGATTACTTTGAATTGTTTTAGGGTTTGTTCTCCCGCTCTTCATGACTTCTTCCACTTCTTCTACTATTTCCAATTTTGTTAATGATTCTTTTGTGTTGACATCCCATCGTGATGACCGGACTCGCCCTCGCAAACAGGGAAAAGGGCGTCCTAAGTGTAAACATTGTGGCAAGCTAGGTCACAAGATTAACAAGTGTTATGCATTACATGATTGTCCTCCTCGATCTGCTGCAGTTGTTCATACCAATCTTTCCTCACCTTTATCTGCTGGGGATCCTCCTTCTTTTGTTGCATCCGACATGCCTGCTATGTTCAACAAATTTCTCAAATGGTATAAGGATCAACAATCTTCTTGTTCCACTATATTTGTCACACATACAAATACATATTTTGCTGGTCTGACCCAATCCTTTTCTCCTGGTCCTTGGGTTTATGATTCAGGAGCCACTGATCATATTACTGGTAACAAATCTTTGTTCTCCTCTTTATCATCTCCTAATCATTTACCTTCTGTTACACTGGCTGATGGCTCTAGAGTTTCATCTCATGGTGTTGGAACGATTCAACTTTTTCCTTCTTTAACCATTGATAATGTTCTTTATGTCCCTGGGTCTCCTTTTAACATGTTGTCCATCAATCGTCTAACTCGTTCTCTTGATTGTGTTGTTACTTTTACCAACAATTCTGTGTGTTTACAGGACCGGAGTTCGAAATAGGTGATTAACATAGGATGTGAGTCTCATGGTCTTTATTATCTCTGTCCCACTACACATGTTAGTACAGTTATGGAGTCTCCCTCTCTTATTCATGCTCAGTTAGGTCATCAAAGTCTTGCCAAGTTACAGAAGTTTGTCCCTGCCTTGTCCAACTTATCTAGTTTGGCGTGTGAGTCATGTCAATTAGGCAAATATAGTCATACTTTCTTTCCTCATAGTTTCACACGTGATGCTTCGTCCCCTTTTGTCGTGGTTCACTCTGACATTTGGGGACCTAGCCGCATTAAGTCTACTTTAGGTTTTCAATACTTTGTTACTTTCATTGATGATTATTCCAGATGCACTTGGTTATTTTTGATGAAAAATCGTTCTGAATTATTTCATATCTTTCAAACTTTTTTTAATGAAATTCAAACTCAGTTCGGTGTTTCTATTAGAGTTTTGCGTAGTGATAATGACCTTGAATATCTTTCTCATTCTTTTAAACAATTCATGACTTCTCACGATATTTTGTATCAAACTTCTTGTACTTATACACCTCAACAAAATAGTGTAGCTGAACGTAAAAATAGACATCTTATTGAAACAACTCGCACACTTTTAATTCATGGAGAGGTTCCTCAACATTTTTGGGGTGATGCTCTTCTTACTACATGTTATCTTATTAATCACATGCCTTCTTCGGTTTTAGATAATAAAATACCTCATTCAATTTTATTCCCTCATGAACCACTTCATCCTTTACCTCTGAGAGTTTTCGGGTCTACATGTTTTGTTCATAATTTCAGTTCTGGTCTTGACAAGCTTTCTCCTAGATCACATAAATGTGTTTTCTTAGGGTTTACAAGATCACAAAAAGGATACAAATGTTTTTCTCCTTCACTTAACCGTTATTTTGTGTCTGCAGATGTCACCTTTGATGAGTTGTCTCTTTATTTTAAAATTCAATCTTCACCTCTATCTCCATCCAATCTTGTCAACACTCCTAGTACATTTAATGTTTCTGTTGTTTGTGACCCTTTAACTGTGTCTTCTTCACCATTAGTTCATGCTCCACAGTCAACTTCTTCTCCACTGCCTCTTCAGATTTATAGTTGTCGAAACCAATCACAACCACCACCATGTGACTCCACTCAAGTTCCAACTACTCTGTCTCCTTCGGATCTGACACATGAGTCTGACCTTCCCATTGCCCTCCGAAAAGGTATTTGTTCTACACGTAATACCTCTCCCCATTATATTGCTTTGAATTATCATCAATTGTCATTACCTTTTTATACATGTCTTTCCTTTATTTCTTCTGTGACCATTCCAAAAAATTTTCGTGAAGCTTTAGCCCATCCTGGTTGGCGTCAGACCATGTTAGATGAACTAAGTGCTCTTCATAATAGTGGAACTTGGGAATTGGTCCCGTTACCGTCTGGGAAATCTGTTGTTGGTTGCAGGTGGGTGTTTGCTATCAAAGTTAGACCTGATGATACTATTGATCGCCTCAAAGCTCGTCTTGTGGCCAAAGATTATACTCAAATTTTTGGGTTAGATTATGGAGATACCTTTTCCCCTGTGGTAAAGATGGCTTCTGTTCATTTATTTATCGCCATGGACGCTCTTCACCAATGACCTCTTTATCAATTGGATGTTAAAAATGCTTTCCTCAACGGTGATTTGCAAGAAGAAATCTATATGGAGCAACCTCCTGGGTTTGTTGCTAAGGGGGAGTCTTTTGGAATGGTATGTCGTCTTCGCAAATCCCTATATGGCCTAAAACAGTCTCCTAGGGCTTGGTTGGAAAGTTTAGCAAGGTTGTTGAACAATTTGGTATGACTCAGTGTGAAGCAGATCATTCTGTCTTTTATCGACACTCGAGTGCTGGATGTGTTTACTTGATAGTATATGTTGATGACATCGTTCTTACAGGTAGTGACAACTATGACATCTCTCAGTTGAAACAACATCTCTATCACCATTTTCAGACCAAAGATCTTGACAAACTTAGATATTTCTTAGGTATTGAGGTGACACAGTCCAATGATGGTATTGTTATATCTCAGAGGAAGTATGCCATAAATTTTTTGGAGGAAACTAGGTTGATGAGTTCAAAGTCTGTTGATACACCCATGGATCCCAATACTAAACTTCTACCAAATCAGGGGAAGCCTATATCTGATACTGAGCAGTATAGAAGATTGGTTGAAAAGTTGAATTATCTTACAGTTACTCGTCCTGACATTTCCTTTGCAGTCAGTGTGGTAAGTCAATTTCTTAATTCACCATGTGAAGATTATTGGAATGCAGTCATTCGTATCTTGAAGTATATTAAAGGATCTCCTAGAAAAGGATTATTATATGGTTTTAATAACCATACAAGAGTTGTTTGTTACTCAGATGTTGATTGGGCAGGATCTCCTTCGGATAGAAGATCTACATCTGGATATTGTGTCTCCATTGGTGGTAACTTGATCTCATGGAAAGGTAAGAAACAAAGTGTTGTGGCAAGATCCAGTGCAGAAGCAGAATATAGAGCTATGACCTCAGCTGCTTGTGAACTTGTTTGGCTCAAGCAATTGCTTAGAGAGTTACAATTTGGAGATGTCACTCAAATGACACTTGTGTGTGACAATCAGTCGCTCTTCATATTAGTTCTAATCCTGTCTTTCATGAAAGGACCAAACACATTGAGATTGACTGTCATTTCATTCGAGAAAAGATTATGTCTGGAGATATCAAGACTGAGTTTGTTAACTCAAGTGATCAGTTAGTAGATATTTTCACTAAGTCTTTATGGGGGCCTAGAATTGATTATATTTGTAACAAGCTTGACACATACGATTTGTATGCTCCAGCTTAAGGGGAAGTGTTAGATATTATTTAGATATAATTTGATATTGTTAAGATATTTTTAGATATTGTTAACCACAATATCAAACAATATCTTCTGTTTATTCTGTTTATTTTCGGTTACTCTTTTAGTTGTATCTCTCTATTATAAATAGATTACCCTATGTGTGATTCATACATAAGGGAGATTAATTTCAAACCCTATTTTCTCTATATTCAACAAAAGGGATTCACAAATTGGAATAAGAAAGACTCTCATCTCATGTTGGAGGTCCTAATAGTGCTCATAACATTACTTGGAGGAAGTGTCAAAATTTAATGAATCAAAATCAACATATTGAAGTTGCAATATATTAAGCAATTTGAACAAAATTGTGACTTGTATCGAAGGCATTTGACAACGTCAATTGATTGATTCATTTTCTATTAAAACAACGATTAGATTTTCGTGGTCATGATTAATCAACTCATTCTGTTGACCAAGGTAATTTCCTTGAACTTCTTAAATTTCTTACTGAACATAATGAATCAATAAATCATATTGTCTTGAAAAATGCTCCTGAAAATCATCAATTAATTTCTGCAAAAATCTAAAAGGATATTGTGAATGTTATTGCATTAGAAATCATTAATGCTATTATTACTGATCTTTGAGATGAATTATTTTCTATCCTTGTTGGTGAAGTACGTGACATATCAAACAAGGAGCAAATGGTTGTTGCTTTGCGTTATATTAATAAAAAGGAAATTATTGTTTAGCATTGTTTTAGTATGGTTCATGTTAAATATACTACAACTTTATAATTGAAAATGACAATTGATGAATTATTTTGTAAATATGGGCTCAGTACATCTAGAATTTATGGATAAGGTTATGATGATGCTAGTAACATGTAAGGGAAATTTTACGGTCTCAAAAGTTTGATCTTAAAGGAGAATTCATTTGATTTTTATGTATATTATTTTGCTCATCAATTATAACTCACATTGATATTGCAAAAATTCACATTCAAGTTGTCTCTTTTTTTAATTTGGTGTCCAATTTAGTAAATGTTGTGAGGGGATCTTGCAAACAACATGACATGCTTGGTGAAAAACAAATAAATTATGTTAGAGAGGCAATGGGGAAAGGAGAAATTCCTAGTGAACAAGGTTTTAAATCAAGAAACTAGTCTTGAATGAGTTGTTGATACTCCTCAGGTTCACATTATGCAACTTTGATTAATTTGATATTGATGTATTCTTCTATAATTGATGTTCTTGAAATTATAAAGGAAGGTGGATCAAATGCAGATAAAAAAGCTAAAGCAAATGAATTTTTACATTTTCTAAAGGAATTTGATTTTGCATTCACATTGCATTTGATGAAAAATGTCTAGGGTTTTTAAAATTAATTGTCACAGGCATCGCAAAGAAAAGATCAAGACATAGTCAATGCTATGAACTTGGTTAACATCACAAAACTACGATTGCAAACTATGAGGGATAATGGATGAGAGTCTTTACTGTAGGAAGTAATTTCATTTTGCAATAAGCATTCCATTAACATTCCTAATATGGAAGACATTTTTTTATAAGGGGAGTTCACAATGTGGAGGTACAACTCAAGTTATCACAACTGAGTATCATTATCGTGTTGAATTATTTTATATTGTTCTGGACATGCAACTTTAGAAACTTAATGATCGTTTTATAGAGACAAATACTCAGTTGCTTCTTTGCATGAGATGTTTGAATCCAACCAATTTATTCTTTACTTTTGACAGGGCAAGACTCATTGAATTTGCAAAGTTTTATCCATGTGAATTCTTTACAATTGATTTAGTGATGCTTGATAATCAACTTGAGACTTACATCATTGATATGCGTAGTAATGTAGAATTTTCATCTTTGAAAGAAATCATAAATCTTTTTGAGAAGTTGGTTGAAACTGGAAGACATATTGTTTATCCATTAGTTTACCTTATTTTGAAGTTAACAATGATTTTGCCCATTGCCACAACAACCGTGGATAAAACTTTTCTGCCATGAAAATTATGAAAAATAGGTTGCGTAATCAGATGGGAGATGCATAAATGAATGATTGTCTAGTGACTTATATTGAGAAATATGTGTTCAATAAGATTGACAATAAGTTGAGCATTCAACGATTTTAAAACATGAAATCACGTAGAGGACAACTATAAGGTATGTAATTCATTTGAATAGATACATTGAACTTTATGATTTTGATACTTATGTTTTTATCTTCATATGCATGATGCTAATTATTATTATTATTAATTTATATTATTTGAAAAGTAAAATGTCCCCACTGAGTTAGAGTCTTAGATTTATTATTATCAACAATTATTTTTTTATCCATTCATAATAAAGTTTATCATATAATCAGTAAAAGAAATAGAAGTAATATATTTACTTATAACAGTGATAGTAAGAGAGATGTGAGGTGACAATGACATAGAATAATATTCACAATGTTATATACAATAAAAAAGAATTTCATTTTCATCCTTTTTCACGTTAAGGTAACGTCTAACAATTAGATAATTAGTAATAACTTTATTTAATTGTGGTGATTGAATAATCTTTACAGATTATAAGTTTTGGAGAGAAGAAACTTGAAAAGAAAAAACTTCGAAGATGTTGAGTTTTTTTGGAGAAAAGGAGTTTCAGAATGAAAAAACTCCAAGAGAGGATGATCTTCACAAACACTAAAAAAAATCATCTTGTCGTTAAAGACGTTACCAACAACCTCTAGATTCACGTGTCCTAGCCCTCCCTCACTTTCACCCTCATTTTCACACACTACTCCCCGCCTCACTCACACCTGACTTCCCCTCACTCGGACCCCATTCACACACTACTCCCTCTTGCGACCCATCTCACACGTGCTGCTCCTTCTCCTCACCATGCCAACCACAACGGATCTCGGCCGCGCCACCCCGATCACGGCCCACACACATCATCAACCCGAATCCACCCACCGTGTGGTCAACCACCATGAGCTTCGGTCGCACCACTAACCTCCACCGTCGACATCGCTAAAGCGACGATGCTGCTTGCAGCCAGCCACCATGCACTCTAGTCGCGCGCGTTTCTCTGTGGCACCTCCATCACCTCACCCTAGCCACTCACCCAGCAGCCCTGGTCCCTCTGTGACTCCAATCTCCGCGACCTCCATCTTTGCGCCCACTGCGAGTCCCATCCAACCACTGGAATTGCTGCGCCTCAGCCCCCTCCCCAAACCCACGACCATCATTGCCGTGTGAATCGCATTGTGGTTGTCCGATTTTGTTGGATTAACTGTAGTTAGGTTAGTCATTCTTATTTGGGTATGCTCTACTGCATTGTTAGGTTTGTTTCTGATGATCTTTGTTAGTCTTGTGTTTGTTTTGGTCTAGACCAGGGTTTGTTAAAGGATAACTTGGGTTTTGTTGTCATTGAATAAACGTGTCGTCATAATGAGCTGAAATTGTGGTTTAATTTTGGATTGTTGCAGGACCCTATAGTTCAGATAGGGTTGTTAGGATTGGTCTTGGTCTTTATCCTATGTTGCATCTTAACATTACTGTTGATTTTTCTCTGCGTCTACTGATTAAATTGTTGTATTAGACTTTATTAACATAATGCTCAGCTATTGAGCCATGGAGTTGAAATGTTGTGATTTCTGTGTGTATCAGTTTCATAATGTTTGTTCAGGACTTTTACAGCTATAAGTTGTTTTGAATGGTTTTATTATGTCTATTCTGCAGGTGTTAACATTCTTTGCTGGAGCTCTACTGGAGAAGCAGATAGTTTTTGTCTGTTCTAATTTGGCATGTCTAGCGGCTCAGATAAAATCAACGATGATATTATGAGTATTATTAATTTTCTCTATTCAATTTTGTATTGATGCACCTGAGCACTGATCAATCCCAACACAAGTCTTCAATTCTTTCATATTAAAAATACTGATTGCATATGGAAATGGCCTAAAACCGTGGGGTGAATTTAGAGGAACAGGAACCAACTATGAATATTTTGCTTCACCATGTGTTTCTAATAAGAATTAAAAAATTAATTCTTTAAGGGAAAATTGATACTCCCCAATTTCAAAATAATAATTGAGACTCACTGTTTTAAAAATATCAAATTAATACAAATTTAACAAAAATATCTAATTGTCATTACTTATTTTGTCTTTACACCTTCCTCTACTTCTCATTCCATTATTCTTATATAATTTTGGCTCTCTTTTCCTACTTGTAAAGTAAATAAGCTTCCTTTGAGGCGACGACACTTGTGTTAGCTAAAATTATGTTTTTCTAATAGTTTAGCCAATGGAATCAGATTAATGAGGTAAATTATGATAAGTATTTCATTCTTGTTGATAGGTAAGGCTGATACTCTTTTAATAGCAGAGTAAATGATTTCTACATCACCTTTGATCCCTCGTGGATAAAGAACTAGCTTCATAGGGTGAATATCTCTCAAAATTGTCTAACATTTTTTGCTCTCTTGGATATATTAATCTAATGACACATTGCACTTGTAGAAGTAACTTTCAATGTTAGATTCAGTAATGCCATTGTTGTTCATCCGTTAAGAAGTACAAAATCCAAATCCAACTTTCCATATACAAATTCAGTATAGGCATGATCTATGTCTTGATTTTGCTGTATAGATTCACCAACATTTCCACTGTCCTTTTTGTTAATACTATTTTCTACTTCTACATCATATGGATAACAGTCTTGTTAATTAGTATCAATTCTAATACCCTTAACTAAAGAATTGGACTCCTCACTGCACTCCCTCAACTTCCACTGATCCAGCCCATTCATTTCAATTTCTAATTGTAATTTTATTTCATTGGAATCATACGATTCTGTACTTTTACCACTGTACTGTTTGGAGAGATTATAAGGCTCTTCATCATAAGCATCATAAACCTCAGGGAAAAAGCAGCCTCCTGCTTCATCAATCCAAGCCATTGGTTGTTACAAACCAGTTTTCAAGTACAACTTATACATATGGAAAAAATTGAACACCATATGATACCCATTTAACTCCACCTCCACAACCGACTTCTTCATTTCAAGATATTTCTTAACCAAGTCAAGAATATTGTTAGGAAAGTCCAGCCACTCACCATCCTTATAGAACATCAGTTGTGCTGGTCTCCCACTCTTCTTATAAATTAAAAAGCGGTTATTCAAGGACTACCCAATATGTGAACCAACATTTGCAATCCTTTTGCTATATTCACCCAATTTTATCTGTTTGACAACCCCGTCTGTTGGTTGTGAAGCTCCACATATATGTGCAGCATATTGGGTAACTCCCTTTCTCTTCAATTTGAGTGCAATCCTATCCAATGCCTTTGCGGTTTTCACTTCTGTTAAGGTTCCAACATAAAACCAATTGACAATATGTGGAATAGTCTAACATGTATTTAAACCATACCAAATGATATGAGGTAGGCGATGTAAGACTTTCAACACACTCCCTCCAACGAAGTCTGCCGGACCAGGCAAAGGGTACTTTTGACCCAACTAAAGAGCAACTTTTGGTCCATGACAATAACCGGAAAGATGTTAGGCTTTGACTCTGATACCATGTTAAAGTTCCAACATAAAACCAATTGACAATATGCGGAGTAGCCTAACATGTATTTAAATCATACCAAATGATATGAGGTAGACGATGTGAGACTTTTAACAACTTCCATTTTTGTCTACTAGAAAATTATCGACAAACAAGCTTAAGTATAAAGACTCAGGTCCAGTGCAATAGAACCCTAGACCCTGGGAAGCTTCAAAGAAACTGTGGCGGCAATGCTGAAGACCACAATATCAAGAAAATTGGTGCTCCCTGGATATTTAAAACATTTCAGAATATTGAACTAATACATATGATCATTTTATAAGTTAACAGAGCTAACTCAATAAAGCATTCCCTGCAAAATAAAAAAAGTATTATGAACTTGCACAAGTAAAATATTGCAGAAAGTACTCTCTACTAGTGCGTTGAACTAATAAAATATGCTAATTATATTTGTATTTAAGTTTTGCCCTATTATTTGAATCTTATTTAAACCTGATTTATTGGATATTGTGCATTGGAGATTGTGAAATCCATTTAATAATATGTTTTATAAATTGGAACATTAAAATTAAATTAGAACATTTAATAAGATTGATTTAGATGTATTGATGATTGCAGCTGATAGTAAGTTGTAGTGCCTGTTATTTATTATAAGTTGGGTTTGGTTGTGCTCATCTACGTTTAAGTTTAATCATTTTAGTTTTATTTTGCCTTAGACTCTATTCTCTTAAAAGTTAATTGTATTGAATGGTGTTAATTGTATTGAATGGTGTTAATTGTACAACAGTAAGTGAATAAACAACAATAAGATCATCCATAACACGAGGATAATATATCAGAATATCATTCTCTTCATTATTCTAACTATTAAATGTTATACAAATATTTATAGAATAATATTTCAATTCTACTTGTATGTTGACTCTCTTTTTAGGATTATACATTATGTTTCATAATGTATAAATTACAATACATTTGAATTTACTTGTTATTAAGTTGAGTTAGATTTATGTTTAATTGGATTGTTGAATTGGACTGGATTGAATGTTATTTTACATGTTATATGGGATGAAACAAAAATATAATGACTCTAAAAATAGAGACGATTTTATTGACAAATTTACTGACGGATTATCCGTTGGTAACGCACATAACTGGTAATTATCGATGGATATATCCGTCGATAAGTCATTCGAAAACAGACCACATATCAGAATTTATTGACGGATATATCCGTTGGTAATTACTCAAGACATTTATCGACAAAATTGGACAATCTATCAGTAAATATCATGAGTAATTACCGACAGATATATCCGTCAATAATTACCATGGAAGTATCTGTCGATAATTATTTATGACATTTACCGACGGACTAGCAAAATCCATCGGTAAATCCAATTTTTCTTGTAGTGAAAGGATGATGTTTGAGAGAGTGAAACAACAAAAACAACATAACAAAAAGAATATTTTTTAGGACAATAATAAGAAAATGACAAGACGCGCTGTGATAATATTTTTTAAGGAAACTAATGTAGTATCTAAAAGGAATTATGTGTGAGATATTATATTAATTTTAAAAGGAACTTATGTTATATGTGATATTCTAGATCAGTTCTATTAACAACTGATATAGAAAGTTAGTAAATTATCACAAAATTGTCACCATGTTTATATTTAAGTCGATTATCATATAATTGATATTGATAACACCGTGTAAAAAATGTGATTTTGCATTAGTGGAAGTAAAATACAATATGGTTTGATGTAAATAATATTATTTTAATTTAAAAATATTATTATATATTTTGTTACTTTTAATTAAAAAAACACTAACTTAAAACACACACTTACATAATATTTAAATAAAATATTATTTTAAACATTATATTACTTAAAAATAATTAACAATAAAAAATCTTAAATTAATACTTTTGAATTAGAATGAAAAAAAATCTTCTTATTATAATTTATATATAAAATAAAAAATAAAATTTTAATATAATTTAAATTTTAAAAATATTGTAATTACATCAAAATGGATTTATTAACCCATTTATCTAATATTATAAAGTTATATTCCATTTTTTCAAAATATATAAAAAATTTTGTTAAGAAAAAAATATTTATAAATATATCTCATTTATAAAGTTTAAAACTGTTTTAATTACTTTTTTATTAATTATATTCTTATTTTTCTAATTATATATTTATTTAAAAAATATAAAATTTATTAAAAATAATAAAAATTAATGATTATATTAATGTATCTCCAATCTTAAACATACTATATAATATATTTTAAAATAAAAAAGTTATAATCTATTTTATAATATAAAACATGAAGTGAGGAGAGGAGGCACTACTAGAAAATATACTTTCAACGTCGTCGTTTAACGTCGGTTACATCTTAGCCGACGTTGAACATGCTTTCAACGTTGGTTGGTCAAAAACCGACGTCGAAAGTCGAATTTTGACACATTCTACGTCGTTTTAGCATGCACGACGTGGAAAGTAGGCTTTCAACGTCGGTTATACTCTAACCCGACGTTGAAAACCCTTCTAAACTCATTATGACCGATCAGAATGCAAATATGACCGATCAGAATCAAATGTGAACGATCAGATTTCAATTATGAGCGATCAGAAGTTTTTCAATCGATTAAAAACACGTTTCAATCGATTAAAAACACGTTTCAATCGATTAAAATCTCTTAAAGTGTCAGGATTCTAAGTCAAGTAGGCTTTCAACGTCGGTTATTCCCTAACCCGACGTTGAAAACCCTTCTGAACTCATTATGACCGATCAGATTACAAATATGACCGATCAGAATCAAATGTGATCGATCAGATTTTAGTTATGAGCGATCAGATCAGAAGTTTTTCAATCGATTAAAAACACGTTTCAATCGATTAAAATCTCATACAGGGTCAGGATGATCGATCAGAATCCAGTTATGACCGATCAGAACTATTTTAATCGATTAAATCTCGTTTCAATCGATTGAAATATATGACTGGAGATAAAACGAGTTTCAACGTCGGGTGTGGGTATAACCGACGTTGAAACCCCGTTTTCCCATTATTTTTGTATCTCCCCTTACTCTCCAACATCGCGCCCACTCCCCTTACTCTCCAGCATCGCGACCACCACCTACCACCGTGATTTGGACTCTCCGGACGCCCTCCCTCACGTCGCCACCGCGCACCGCGTGACACCCCCGCCGCAGCACCTCCACCCCACTGCAGCTTCCACCCCACCGCGACGCTAGTCGCCCACCGCGACGCTAGTCGCCACCCTCCACCGCGACGCTAGTCGCCCACCGCGACGCTAGCAGCCTCCACCCACATTGCATTGCATCCTAACGCCACCACCCCATTGAATTGCATTGCAGCCTCCAACCACATTGCATTCTCCGCTCACCACAGCCTCGACCCTAACGCCGCATTGCATCCTCCACCTCCACCCCAGTGTAGCGCTGCTCTGTTTCTCTGTGGTGCGAACCTTCATCGCTGCCTTAAACCACAGGTACGATGTTGTTGCAGTTATATTTGTTGGGCAAAGTCATACAATTTTACTTACTACATTTCATAGGTAGAGATTGTTAGTCATTTGTCGTTAACTTGTTGATTCAATTCTTAGTCATATTATAGTTTTTTTCAATGTATTGATGATGTGTACAATTATACTTGAACTGCTTGAATATGCCCGTGGGGCTTTTTATTGTCAGGTTTCACTGTGTCATTTAAAATTGTTGCCAAAAAACAAAGGAAACTCTGCCGGATTTTTGTTAGAAATTAATCATGAAGTGTGAATTCTGAAAACTACATATAACAATGTAGTTATATAAGTGATGGTAGTAACAATGAAAACTCTATAATTTCAATTTATACAAATTTGGTTTTGACCAAAAAATAGACGAAATTCTGTTGAAATTTCGTTACAAATTAATCTACTTTGGTATAGATTTCATTAGAGATAACGATTATTAGTAATAATCGTTTTATGGGTTTCTCATTTGTAGACTCCAATTCCAAAATGGATCGAAGTTGGGTAAATGCAAGTCGTATTTCACAAGAGTATGAGAATGGAGTTGAAGAATTTTTGCGATTTGCCGAACACAATGGCACCAAGGTTAATGGAAAATTGTATTGTCCATGCGTTAACTGCGTTAATGGGAGAGTACACACACTAGAGACAATACGGGAACATCTTTTATGTGATGGGATAATGAAGAATTATATCCTATGGACATGGCATGGTGAAGTGATTGATACACCAATAGTAACACAAGCTGAGGAAGAGGTGAAATGACATCAGAGGAGGCCCGCTTGATTGCTGAGCGGATTGTAAGTCAAATTAGTTTCTTTCAACCTCATTAACCATGCTTTGTCATTCATCAATTTTTTTTTACAATATATAATGCTCAATTGTAGGATTCTTTAGAGGAGCAGTATAAACAGGGAACATTCGTTCCCCGTGGTCGTGAAGATATATTAACTACTCGCTATTGGACGCCCGGAACACCCAGGGCGTGTTCGTGCTTGTTGGAGCTGGTGTGGGTATTCGAGCATATTTTGGAGCTCCATCATCGGACCATACCCACACAACATCATTGAGCCAGCAGGAGATGGCCGGATTGGAGGAGAGTCTAACAATGAAGCTGAGACCAGCGATGGTTGAAGAGCCGACAGCGACGCCGACACCGGCCATTACCGCACGAGTTCGAGGAGGAGATGATGCGTGTATTTGGTTCAAGTCTAGCATCCATAGGTGTCACACAGCCTACCCACCCACCTATGGATGTTCCTCCTCCATCTCGCCGCACGAGTTAGCACTAAGGGTAGTTGTGCTTGAGCCAAATACTGCCGATCAAGACCTTCCCGCTACTAATCAGGAGGTTGTTGTTGTTGTTGCAGACATCGACCACTCGGGTATGTGTGGATGATATCTTAATGACAAAAATTCATGTGCATATTAAATAATTAATGTCTTATTTTTGTGTAATCGAGTCGAGTGTGAATTTTATGTTGATGAGGATGGATCCGAACCACGATTGGTGGCGGTTGGTTCAATTGAAGAGGGGGCCTCTACAATTCATAGTGTGCCTTTAGCACCTAACTTGGCCAAAGTGGTCATTAAAGAGGTTCGAGATGCTTATGCTCTTGTACCTGTGCCCATAGACGAGGTGATGACGAGTGGGACAGGCCCTCCGGACCTTCATTGCATGGCCTAGACATCTAATCAGGCCTATTTTGAAAAAGGTTTGCATATACTTTCCGTTAATTATCATATGTAGTCCGGTACTGTTTTTTATTATTTCTCAAGTCAATGTTATTTTATGTAGGATGTTCGAAGCCACCCCAGGTTGCCTAAACTGGTTCCTACTTCCCATACTAGTAAAGGTAAGGAAGTAGATGTCCCGTAGAAAATCCAATTTTTCAACTACTATCTCGTTGTCCCACAGCTTGTATATTCAATCTTTTCAAGTGAAGTGGGATGTTGATAAGTTAGGGGTAGACAATAAGAACTTTCCCCTTTACATTGACCACGCCGATCGTCGTGGAGATAACAGTTGGCAATCGGTGTCTAAACATAACAGATGTTACAATTTTGGACAATGTAAGTATTTATTTTTATTTACTAATTATGTTATTTGAAGTTATCGTCATATTTAATGTACATTGAACTGACTACTTTAGGATGATGAATGAATTGTCGGAGGAGCAACGCACCCAAGATGTGTATGGATTTTTTGAGCCCCAATCCATACAAAAATCAGGAAACAAGAGAGAAGAAGTTCAAATATACATCCAAAATTGGATGATGAAGTCAATGAAGAAAGTTTACTTGGGTGCTTACCACCATCAGTAAGTATTTAAGCGTATGAAATTATTCGTATTAAATTTTATAGTGTATTGTATTATCCTAACTTTTTGTAATGTAAGCGTAAATCATTGGTAGTTGTTGGTTGTTTGCCCAAAGCGAGAATGTTGTGGCTTGGTTCCGCTCACTTGGGCAAGAAACCTCGATGCAGATCTTAAAAACATTGTAAACAAGTACACATTCTTATAATAATTTAAACAATTATTAATTGTTTTGTTACTTAATTGTTTCATTATATCTTGTATTGCACGATGCATTTAAGGTTTGCAATACAATTGATGGAGTACACACAAGCAAAAGCACGACTTCAGATTGAATTTTTGTTAATGTAAGTCCTTTTATATTTATGTATTATATCATTCATTTTATATGTCAAATTAATATATTATTTTTTGTAGTGTAATAGGCAACCAGGATCTTATGAGTGCGGATATTATGTTATGCACTCGGATGTGGCTGATTGTTGTTAGCAAGATTGAGGATACATGGAATCGGGTTTGCTTAAATTTAGTATTCAATAAAAGACCCAAGTATTGTGTCATTGGATACTTGTTAAATTATCTTTTTTCTTGTAACAGGTATTTTCAGACAGGGAAGCATTGCCCATAGAGACCATTGACGATATTAGAAACACATGAGCCGATAAGTTTGTTAAAGTTAGAAGTAGGCAAGTTTAGTTATTAATTTAGTACTTAGTTTAGTAGTTAGTTTAGTAGTTAGTTTAGTAGTTAGTTTAGTTGTTAGTTTAGTAGTTAGTTTAGTTACTTTACTAGTTAGTTTACTAGTTAGTTTATTAGTTAGATTAGTAGTTAGTGTATTTGGTAGATAAGTAGTTGGATACACAATAATTTTGGATACAATTTTATTTTTGGATGCACATTCAATTGTTTATATCTTGTACATTGTCTGCCTGGGTTGTATTCAAATTTGCAGGTATGTATATATACAAACATTGGGTACCCTGTATAAACAAAGCGTCCATTTAAAAATAAAAATAGACTTTCTACGTCGGTTCATACCATAACCGACGTAGTAAACCCGTACTCGAGCGACGACTGTACTCGCTTGAGCGACGACAGCTTCAAACAAAGGGGACTCTCGGGTTCCATCTCGCTTGAGCGAAGAGTGGACTCGCTTAAGCGACGAAAGCTTCAAACAAAGGGGACTCTCGGGTTCCATCTCGCTTGAGCGACGAGTGTAATCGCTTAAGCGACGAAAGCTTCAAACAAAGGGGACTCTCGGGTTCCATCTCGCTTGAGCGACGAGTGTACTCGCTTAAGCGACGAAAGCTTCAAACAATGGGGACTCTCGGGTTCTATCTCGCTTGAGCGACGAGTGTACTCGCTTAAGCGACGAAAGCTTCAAACAAAGGGGTCTCTCGGTTCAATTTCGCTTGAGCGACGAGTGTACTCGCTTGAGCGACGAGTATACACTTTCAACGTCGCGTATGAATAACCGACGTTGAAAGCAAAACTTTCAACGTCGGGTATAGAGAACCGACGTTGAAAGTGTATACTTTCAACGTCGCCTGATACAACGTCGGTTGTATAACAGACGTTGAAAGCCTTATATAACCGACGTTGAAAGGCATATCTGTAGCAGTGAGAGTGAGATGAAACTGGCGGCGGATTTTCGTTTTCCAGGTTTTTTTATTCCTCACAAATATCCGCCACATAAGTGTCGAACTAACCTAAATCCTAAGCCTAAGCCTAAACTCTAACCCTAAATCCTAATCAACCCTACACTTTAAACATCAAACTCCTCGTTAATTCCTTCACTCATGTCCAAATCACACCATGGATCTTTGTTTTTCTCAGCATCTTAATGAGTATGTTGTGTGGAATTCATTCCATTTCAAATTCAGCCAATATTTACCTAAAATTCTCTGAAAATTAAAACTATGTAATGAAAAAAAATGTATATATAAAAATTGGATATTTAGGATTTTTTTTTATTGTTTGTATACCTGCCTGACGACTGCAATCAGTGGGTTCGTTATTTGATTGCAGTTGAAAAGGAATTGAAGCGATTGAAAGAAAACAACTCTGATTTTTTTAATGTAAGTGGCTCTTAATTAAAGACTACGTTATTTTGTACGGAGAAAACAATAATTTCATTGGCACCAGAATGGTTCCAAAAAAGTGTCAAATATTCAAAAGAAGAAAATTTGCAGATCATAATGGTTTTATTAGACAACTGATGTTGTATTGGAAGAAAAACATAGTTTTTGTGTTTATCTTGTAAACAATAAAAAAGATGAAGAAAGGGAAATTTTATATCCCTTCTGAATAAAAAACTGTAGTTGTTTAAAACATGAGGGCATGTGAAGAATGAAAAACAAAAAATGTGTCAAAAAATAAATAATGTACGTGTGGGGCAAAATATCTTATCACCATCCATGATTTTATCTAGCAAAATCTAGAGCTTCGTCTTTCATGGGACCCTTCCAAGATTTTCTGTCCCAAAACGTCTCTATATAACATCAAGTTAAGACCCCCCCCCTCTCCCCTTCCCATTGATCAAGTTTTCCTTTGCTCGTTTTCAACCTCTACCCAACTGGATTTCTCAAGGTTCAACTAAATCTTTCAGCCCAAAGTGCTAATCACATTGACCAATTCTTCTTCTACTTGAAGAAATGAAAGATGGTGGTAGAAAACAAGGTGCAATGTCACCATGTGCAGCATGCAAACATCTTCGTAGGAGATGTGCACAGGATTGTGTGTTCGCTCCTTATTTCCCTGCAGATGAGCCCCATAAGTTTGCCAGTGTGCACAAGGTTTTCGGGGCTAGCAATGTCAACAAAATGTTACAGGTTCAGTTCTCAGGCACCCCTTAATATCCTTTCACTATCTGTAATGATATATTTATCATTTTACTACTATTAAGAAAACTTTCCAATCACTTTCATTAGGGTTGGTCAACTTGGATTTGTCTGAACCTTCTTGCAAGTTCTCTGCTTCTGTTAGGAAGATAGGTTATTACACTTTTTAAAGTAGATACACAAATCTGAAATGACTTCATTGTGCAATATCTATGGTACAAAACAATTAGGTACACAGATAAGGAAAAAGAATTGGACAAAGAAGCTGCAGCTTTAGCAAGATATAAACATAATTTACTTGGATTTGGATTCTGTCATTTGAAACAAGACGTTGGACTTTTTGTATTAAGAAGGAAACTGATATGGAATATAAGACCCACTGTGTAGATCTTAGCAACTTTGCCAAAAGAAGCTTATAATTGGGAAGAATCTGATCATCAAGGTTAACACAACATCCACACACAACCACATGCTGATCAGAAAAAGAGAAATAAAAGACAAACATAAGTGCACGCTCACACTCATCAATCAGATTATATTCATGTATTGTATGCAATAATTTCATTCTATAATATATCAGGAGACCATTACTTTGCACTTGCTAGGGTTTTCTTGTTCATCTGCTACTGTCGACACATATCACACTATCAAGAAAATTATTGTTACTCCCACAAAAAAAGGCCTCTATGTTTCTTAACTAGACATGTTCAATTTAACAGAATTTATCATAAAAGAATTTAGGAAAGAAAAGTAGTAAAGAAGTTTTTCTTATTAAAAAAAAATATAATTTATTATTTTTCTCAGAGATAAAAACTTGTAAATTTCCATAATGATCGTTCTTCTTTATTAAAGTAAGGTAAGCGTGATCATAAGCTACACCAGATAAAGCTAAAAAAAGATATGCAGCTAGGTACATATTATATCATTATTAGTATTATTATTGGCCATGTGTTGCAATTTTATTCCTTCTTCTTTATGACAACCAGTTAGCTTCTTTAGTCATGGGCTGGTTTATTAATCAATGTTATTTTAGAAAGAAAGAAAAGAAAGTTTACGTAGTTCATCTTTTTCTCTTTAAAACCACGGGTTCCATTAATAGAGACTGTCTGAAAGTGATGTTGATTTCCCTATATTTCAATTAATAATTAAAATATAATATATTACATATTATTTTGTAAGCATGACATGTGGATGACATATCAGTGTTTCTTTCTTAATATACTGGTGCAAACATGTAAGAACATATCAACTACTTCTTGTTTTATTTTCCCACAACACCACCTTGTTATACATGAACGCTTGTTTTACTAAGCATGGATCTATTTTTGCTCAAAAGGAAGATGATTTTTCATCATGATATCACTCACGAATTAATTCAAAAAACTAGTCTAGACTACGACATATGCATCTAGGTCAAGATAGGGGTAGCTTCCACCTGAATGTTCCTTTTACCTGTAGTGAAGTTACCTATTCAGTGTGACAGGATACTGTTCTTGATGCTGTTCTAACATTGGCAGGAACTTCCAGAGTACCAACGAAGTGATGCTGTTAGTTCAATGGTGTATGAAGCCAATGCAAGAGTGAGGGACCCTGTGTATGGATGTGTGGGAGCCATATCCTCTCTTCAGCAACAAGTTGATGTTTTACGAACCCAGTTGGCACTTGCACAAACAGAGGTTGTGCACATGAGAATGCAGCAGGTATCATCAACTTCCTCTGATAAACTCAAACCAGTTTCTGCAGGCTTCAATTCATCCTCTCAGAACTTGTTATCTTCTCCGTCAAGTAGACTCGCCAAGTCCCTTTTGGCTATGGACATGGTCGTTGATCAGCCAAACAATGGAGAGACCTTGTGGTCATGTTAGCTTAGGTTATTGTTGTTTGAGCGCATAAATAATAAGCATAATCTCACCTAGTATATGTATTGTTGGTTACTTGGAAATGATAATCGGTTTTTAAAACTTGATACTTGAAATTTTTAGTTTAGTAAGAGAGTTTTTAGCATAGTAATAAAGATGAATATTTTATTATTCTATTAGTTTAAAATATGGTTAAAGTTATTTATATAAATAATTTTATTATAATTTTAAACAATTCAAATATATATTTTTATTCTTAAATAATTTTTGCTTACTATTATTTTTATAAATACTCTCTACATTTTTTTTAGGCGAGAAAAAAAATTGGAGAGTGGATTATCTATTTCAATTATTTTATTCTATAATTTATACATAATTATTAATTATTTCATCCAATACCAATTAATAATTGGATATATAAAGGAGAAAATATTAAAATGAAATTTGAGATAAAATAAAATTTTATTATTTAACTAAAATTTCGGTTAATAAGAAAAATACAGATCATAAATATAAAATATTTGACAAATTTATTCAAGTTTAAGTGTTACTTGACATATTGTTTTTAGTTATTTTTTTAAATAGATAAATTTTGTTTATTAAAACACTTTGTATTTTAAAAATAGACAAACTAAATAAAAAAAACACTTATTTAAAAGTTAAGAAAAAAAGTTTTTTTGAAAAAATGTGTAAATTTTTTTTCTTACATTAATGTCATAAAATGATTTTAAATATGTGAATTTAATTATTTCTTTATATCTAAATTTAATATATGACATTTAATTCTTATAGCAAGATAGAATGGGTAGAAATATATTATGTGATTTTAATTATATTTTTATTTAAAAGTAATATTTAATAATAATTTTTTATCATTACAAAATCAAATTAATATTTTCTTATAAAATTTGATAATCAACTAATAATTAAAAAAAAGAATACGACGAACATACTGTGAATTTTTGATTAATTTGTTTTAAACTTTATGACATATGTTGATAGATGAAACATAAAAGAAAGAATAATATATATATTTTTTAAAAATTAAAAAGAAAATTGGCGGTTGTGTTTCGAAGTTTGAATTAATTCATAAAAGTGGGAAAATGACCATAACAAAGAACAAAAGAAAAGGTTACAAATTTTAAAAAAAGGGGAAAAAGCCATTTTGGAGGGAAACAACTCAAAATTAAAACGGAGACAAGGACACGCAAAAAGGCACAAAACAAAACCCTAGTCATATCCTATTATAAGAAAAAGACACACAGTGTCTTGTTTTATTTTTAAATTTAAATTATTTCGCCTTTTCAAATTCAAAATAAAATAACATAAATGTATTATAAAAATATATTATTTAACTTCAGCACATTTTACTAATTCTTCACCTGCTTAACAAAGTCACCACTTCTTTTTCTACAATGTTTATGTTTTGTCAAAAGTTTCTGGAAAACGACGTATTTTTATATCAGTAATATTATCATAAAATATGCAAAAATAAATAAATATACAATAAAATTTAAAATTTAATAATAAAATTTAAAATTTAATAATAAAATGTAAAAAAAAAAAAACTTGAGTAATAAAAGAGTAAAATGTCCTATATATGCTTGGTCTCGTCATGAAGTTAAAAACGTCGTGATATCGATGTCCTTATATAAAATTTCATTATATTTCACAAAATCAAATCTTTTAATTTTTCCAAATTTTTTTTAATAAATTAATTTTAGAAAGTTATCTATTTTTTTTAAGAATTTTTTTAATTTAACATAAATAGAAAGAAATAAGGAAAAAAGGAATAAGGAAATGGAATATAATATTGCTTAGATTATTGTGCAATGACGAGGTTTGGGGCCATGGAGTGAGATTATTTTAGTTTTCCCTCGTTCATTCCCACCTCTGCAACAACAAAGCGAAGCCAACCACCACAACCAAACCCTCTCTCGCGAATTCTCGACAGGGTTGAGTGGCATGTCGCAGGGCACGGGTTCAGTGAGCAATGCGGTGGATTTCGACCTCCCCGACGAGATTCTCGCGGTCATCCCTACCGACCCCTACCAGCAGCTCGATCTGGCTCGCAAGATAACCTCCATGGCCATCGCCTCCCGTGTCTCTTCTCTCGAATCCGACGCCTCTCGCCTCCGCCAGAAGCTTCAAGAGAAGGACCGGATCATCCTCGACCTCGAGGAGCGCCTCTCCTCGCTCACCCGCGCTTGCCACCAATCCGACTCCACCCTCAACAACGCCCTCACCGAAAACGTTCGCTTCTTATCACTTCTCCTTTTTACTTCTCGTATTCATTTTAAAAAAAAATTAATTAGAAATAAATTTGTGGGGATAATTAGGGTCTTAATGTATATAAACCTTTATATTTTGGTTAATTCTTGGTTGTCCGGGATACTGTGTGGATTAACAAAACACAGTAACGCTTATGTATTGCTTTATCATCAAAGTGAATATGTTCATAAGGAATGGTGAAGTGTGTTAGAGTCCTAGGTTGAGCTACTTGATTTAGTAGTCTTGACGCTCTTCCCATCTAATGAACTAGTCTTATGGGTTGTAATCTTCTCTTGTGCTTAAGTCCTAATAATTTGAGCTCTCACAGCAATTTGCATATTTTCTCTCAAATGCTTGTACATGTCATTATGTCCTAAGATGAGTTCGGATAAGATCTTTCAAAATGTATACTAAGTAAAAGCTTGTGAGAGGAAAGGAGTGTGAGTAATATTTACTGTGAAACCAGTTGTAACTATGAAGATTGATATTACTTGAATTTGGTGTGTACTGATTAAGAATTAATCTTTTGTTTTTAAAAGACTGAAAGGGTTAAACATAAAAGCTTATTCGTTCTAAGCGAATTGAACTAAATGCAGCGTGCTTTTGATTTTGAGGCAACAATAATTATTTCAGAAGATTATTCTATTGACATACGTGTGCTTAATGAACAATGATGACTGTCCATTATATAAAATTGGCTTCTTTTGTACTCTCGTGACATATGCATTGAGTGTGTTTGTAAGGATTGAGAAGAGTGGAGGTGGATGAATGGGGGGAATGAATGCAGTAGATGTGGGAATTGGTTATTGCAGATTGTTGGTACTGGTTGGATGTCGATAATTGTTGTGTTTGGTTGTTTTTCAATGAAAGGGAAAAAATTCTTTCTTTTCTAATATTCTAGTGGCAATCTTTACCGATTGATGTCAGATAATATATTTTTAAAGAACTAAATATAAGGTGAGGGGAAGAGAGGATGGATGAGAAGCTTGGGATTTGCGCAATTGCTTATAGAGAATTTGAGTTTCAATATTTTGCACAAGTTGATAAGATAATGTTATTTAGAGTTGGTGAGTAATTGTGTGTTCTGTTCTTTGGTTGTAGATAAAACTTACGAAGGAGAGAGACCATTTGGCAGCAACAGTGAAGAAACTAAGTCGAGACTTTGCTAAGGTGAATATATGTTTGATTTCTTCATTGTAACTTGTTTTTTTAAGTATTTTCTGTATTTATATTCGTTCTGTCTATGGTCTGCTTAAATTTTCAGCTGCTGCCATTGTTTTTGCTAGAACTGCGCTCAGTTTCCTATCCCTTCCTATGTTTTACATTTTTGCAAGACAGTGAAATTTTACTGGGCATTTGTTTCAAGTTATCAACTAAGAAGATAGTTGAACAGTGTTAACTTCTTGGTTGTGATATTACCTGCCTCAGTATTTGTGCCAATTGTACTATTATGTGCAATTTTTTGAAAGGGAAGACTTGGAAAAAGTAGGCAATGATGAAAGGTTAAGAAGTAAAAACAAGACTTACTGGCTATTTTTTTGCAAATCTGGGCTATATACTTTATAAGGGCGGGCTGGTCATTCCAAGAAACTTCTCCAAAATTTCCTTAATCTTAAAATAATTCATGGCTTTGTCATGGAGGACATTCCGGATATTCTTGAACCTACAATTGAATTTCTGGCTATTTTTTAGGAAAGCAATGAAGAAAACTATACAATAGTGTGTACGGGAATGTGAGATATGCCAAAAGAATAAATACCAGGCTCTTAATGGTGTGGGGTTGTTGTAACCACTCCCTATTCTTTTATATACCTGGTCTGGTATTTCTGCAGACTTCGTAGGCGGTTAGCAAAAAAATAAAAAATAAAAAAAAAAGAGGCTGGACACTATTTTTGTGGCTGAATGATAGTTGGTGTTGTACCAAAATTCTGCCCAGCTTAGCCACTTAGGTCAATGTTTCTGTTTGTTTTCTGTTAAGCACCTCAAGTATGTCTCAAGGCACCTATTAATAACTTCAGTTTGCCCATCCCTTTATGGTTGGTATGCTGAACTAAATCTCAATTTTCTACCAGCCAAATTGAAGAGTTCAGTCCAAGAAGAGCCAAGATACATTCTACTTCTATCTGTCACTATGTTGACTGGAAATCCATAAAGCCTTACTGCTTCCCTGAGAAAAGTTTCTGCTTGACTTGGCTCATCTAAGTCACTAGCCAACCTTCCTGCATCTGTCTCTACCTAATAAGTCTTTTCAAAATCTAGAACTGCCAACACGGGTATTGTAGTCATAACTTCCTTTAGTTGTTCAAAGGCCCTTTGAGCTTCTTTCCCCAAACAAAGTTGTTTTTCTTAATTTGTTGGGTTATTTCCCATAATTCTTCACAAACCTTTTGTAGTATCCTGCTAACCCAAGGAACCATCTTAACCCCTTCATACATGGGCCAATTAACATATCTTTCACTTATTTGGGTCAGCTGAAACATTCTTCTCTTGAAACCATGTGTCCCAAGTACACTAACTTTTCTTTTCCACAACAAAACCTTTTCTATCAGCAAACAACTTACGTTCCCTCAAAATATCTCTATCTCTCGCTGCCTGAATAGCCTCCCTTTTTTAAAACAGACGTATTATTTATTAACTCATTTTGGGACAATGGAGGATTTTCAAACTTATCTGTTCAATTCTGTGTACGCATATCCTAATATTTATATATACTGATTTTTTCCAGTACATATATTTGCTTTTGGGTTAAATGATGCTGCTACTTGGAACTATGTCAAATTATGCTTACCCTTCCCTCAATTCTTAAAATTACTCCTACCCTGTGAAGTGAGTGTTGTACTTTAATTCTATTTCATATAAATGAACCTGTTAGTGGCGGTAAGCAACTAAATAAGTTTGTCAGGGTCCTTTCTCTGCTATCCACATATTTCAATATCATGGGCAACTAATTTTGAAGACAATATTACTGATTTTAGGACATAAGCAGTGGCGGATCTTCTTGGGAGCTGAGGGAG
This sequence comes from Sphenostylis stenocarpa, assembly GCA_963425845.1. Taxonomy (NCBI): domain Eukaryota; kingdom Viridiplantae; phylum Streptophyta; class Magnoliopsida; order Fabales; family Fabaceae; genus Sphenostylis; species Sphenostylis stenocarpa. Next base: position 25,607,153 of record OY731408.1, read on the forward strand.
GCTGTAGTCCCCCCAAAGTTTTGTAACTCCCATGTAATTTATGATTTTGACCCCCCAAACTTAATGAACATTTAATATATTTACGTGTATATTTACAATTTTATCCTTTCAAGCCCTCCTCAATTTTGTAATTCATATAATTTATGATTTTGTTCCCCTCAAACTTAATGATCATTTAATATATTTAAGTATATATCTACAATTTTATTTTTTTACCCTTTCATCTTTTTTTTCTTTTTATATTTATTTATTATTTATTAATAATATATTGTTTGACCCCCCTAAGATCAATGGTCAAGATCCGCCATTCATAAAGAGAAGAAATGAATTGTAAACTTAAAGAAGACAAGTGCAATTAATTGTTAGGAAATACAAGTATGATTCTAAGTTCCACATTGGATAAGAATGAGAAAATTGAGCAACATATAAGAAAGTATGACAATAACCAAAAGCCTTAAGGTTTTGGGTTGAGAGTGGTGTCAATCCCTTATATGGGTTGAGCTCATGTCTCATTGATGTTGTTCTTCCTTGTGAATTCCCCTCGAAAGACCCATTCTTATCCAATGTGGAATTTAGAATTACACTTGTATTTCCCAACAATATCTCTTGTTGAGTCTTTCGAGGGGGGGTTTACAATGGAGAAACATACCAATGAAACATGAGTTTAATCCACATAAGGGATTGACACCACTCTCAATCTCAAACGTTAATGTATTAGGTTATGGGTGATACTTCCTTATATGTTGCTCAATTTTCTCATTCTTACTCAATGTGTGACTTAATTCACACTTGGATTCCCAACAATCTCCCCCTCAAGTATGAGTCCTCCATATTGGTACATCCCTTCAAGCTTATTAGTGGTCCTTCCATGTACTGCCGTTTACCTTAACGGGACACGCTTACCTGACCCATTCTGTCAGGAAAACTTTTGATACAAAGATCACTCTGACCCACTGCTGATCAACCTTCGGCTTTGATACTACTTCTGAGGGGATTTACAGGGGAGAAAACACAACCAATGAGACATGAGCTTAACCCACATAAGAGATTGATACCGCTCTCAACCCCAAATCTTAAGGCATTAGGTTATGGGTTATACTTTCTTATATGTTGCTTAATACTGCCCATCAACTCTGATACCACTTGTTGGGTCTTTCGAGAGGGGATTTACAGGGGAGAAACACATCAATGAGACATGAGCTCAATCCACATAAGGGATTGACACCACTCTCAACCCCAAACCTTAAGACATTAGGTTATGAGTCATATTTCCTTATATGTTGCTCAATTTTCTCATTCTTACTCAATATGGGACTTAACTCACTTGGATTCCCAACAATCTCCTCCTTAAGTGTGAGTCCTCCACATTGGTACATCCCCTTGAGCTAACTAGTGGTTCTTCCATGTACCGCCGTTCACCGTCAACCCCAAACCTTAAGACATTAGGTTATAAGTCATATTTCCTTATATGTTGCTCAATTTTCTCATTCTTACTCAATATGGAACTTAACTCACACTTGGATTCCCAACAATCTCCTCCTTAAGTGTGAGTCCTCCACATTGGTACATCCCCTCGAGCTCACTAGTGGTCCTTCCATGTACTGCCGTTCACCTTAACGGGATACGCTTACCTGACCTATTCTGTCAGGAAGACTTTTGATACAAAAACCACTCTAACCCATTGCCGATCCACATTGGTACATCTCCTTGAGCTCACTAGTGGTCCTTCCATGTACCGCTGTTCATCTTAATAGGACACGCTTACCTGACTCACTCTATCAGGAAGACTTTCGATACAAAGATCACTTTAACCCACTGCTGATCAACCTTCGGCTTTGATACCACTTGTTGGGTCTTTCAAAGGAGATTCACAGGGGAGAACAACATCAATGAGACATGAACCCAATCCATATAAAGGATTGACACTACTCTTAACCAAAAACCTTAAGGCTTTGGGTTATGGGTTATACTTCTTTATATGTTGCTCAACTTTCTCATTCTTATCCAATGTAGGACTTAGAATCACACTTGTATTTTCTAACATTAACATAGTAAGAAAAGAGCAATTAAAGTAGCTTTAAGGAGGATATTTTTTTTATTTCTATTTTTATGCACTAATAGGTTTAATATATCTTTTACTTTATGTCATCATGTCAATCTCAACGATTGGTGTCTGCAAGTTAGTTTCCATGTATATACAAATTTTCATTTGTTATTTTATTTTACTGCATGTATATTTACATTGTAAGATAAGAGTACATATGTTGACTTGATTGTCAAAATGATATTACTTTATATCTTTTCCCCCTTACTTTTATGTAGACCTGACATCTTTTCCTTTTTCTATGTTCTAGTTGGAGACTTTTAAAAAACAACTGATGCAGTCACTAACTGATGACAATGCATCGGTAAGACATCAGTATATTAACCTAGCTATATTTATAAATTATAGTGATTACACTTGCTTTTGTTGCTGAAAATGACCAGTATTATTTTGTCCTAAACAACTGTCTGTGCTCTTGTTTCAGCATGCTGAAACCATAGATATTGGAACCTGCGATCAATCAGTTCCAAAGGCATATCCTGATAAGGGTATTTTATTATCAATTTTCCACGTATCTCTTCCTACTGATGTGAAATGTCATAAGGGTGTTTGTTGGGAGTTATGTACTAGCATTTCTTTTATGTATTGCTTGCAGATGATGATGGTTATACAGTGCATAATTCATACAATGTCCCCGCTGAATTGGGTAAAACAAATGATGAAGGTAGATGAATTTCCAGAGATAATTGATTCCAAACATGATAGTGTTGTTGTTCAATTATTAGATTTGAAAACTCTTTCTTGATATATTATCATTCATAAAAAATTATGCATGAAAGTAAACTTTAATATATAGCATTGGGAAATGAATTCTCTTCCACTTCCTTGGGTATTATTTGACATCCTTTGGTCATACTTTGTTGGGATGCTTATTTCAAGTTATTGTATAGTGAAGACTGAAAATTATATTATTTAATCAAATCATAAACGTGGAAACAAGCTATTATTGTACTGGAAAATTAAGAGTTTGGACTTTTCTATCTAAAACAATTGATTTTAACTGGAAAAATGTTTTGAAAGTGGATTCAATAAAAGTATAGCTGGAACTATAAATAATAAGGAAAAATTGGCTTGCAAGTGCTTTAAATTTAATATTACATGCATGATAATTCCCTTTGGTTCTTTGACTTTTCGCTCCTACAGCTTCCAGGTATTCAGGGCAAAGGTTTTCTTTGACCCCATATATTACACCACGTCTTACACCTACTGGAACTCCAAAGGTGATTTCAACGGCTGGGTCTCCTAGAGGATATTCTGCTGCTGGATCACCCAAGAACACTTCTGGTGCCACCTCTCCAACAAAACTTCCGTATGATGGGCGAGGATCTCTCTCTTCATGGTATTCATCTAGTCAGCAGTCATCAGCAGCAAATTCTCCACCTCGGGGACGATCACTTCCAGGTTTAGATGATTTGACGTTAATATGTTCTGTTTTTCCCTTCTCACTAATTTTGGTCCGTGAAGTTTGTCATGTTTCTTTGCTCTTAGCCCTTGTACTGCAGTTTTTGATTAAAATGTTATCCATCTTATGCTTCTGGTTACAGCTTTGTTACATCTGAAGGATTAGAAGTGGCTGGTGCTTTTTCAATGTGTTTCATTATTACTATATTCTCAGTTTACTCCTCTGATGTGTAAAAAATTGTTTAGGTCGTACTCCAAAGATTGATGGGAAGGAGTTTTTTCGTCAAGCCAGGTGACTTCTTTCTCCATGCCTTAGTAAACTATGACTTTTCTTCAATTTATTTAAGAAGCTGAGTGAGTTGATTAACGTATCACTATTTTAGGAGTCGTCTTTCATATGAGCAGTTCAGTGCATTTCTTGCCAACATAAAGGAATTAAATGCTCAGAAGCAAACAAGGGAGGTAAATAAATATTGAATATTTGTAATCTTGGATTTAGAACTGAAACTTTTTCCTAATAAGTAATCATTGCTCCACTTTTTCTGTGTTCTTTTAGGAAACTTTAAGAAAAGCAGATGAGATATTTGGATCAGATAACAAAGATCTTTATTTATCTTTCCAAGGATTGCTTAACAGAAATGCACGCCAGTACTGAAAGCAGCGTTGCCGGGTGTTGTATGAGTTGGTATGCAAATCGTTGGTTATAATTTTTGTCCTTGTTTTTCTGTCACTATTTCTGCATCTTTTCTTTTTTGAATTGTGGATGGAGCTGCCTATTTTTTGCACGCTATTAATAAGCGGACAAAATTTATATGCTGTACTAAAGGTACTGCTGGTGCTGTTTTCCAATCGTATAGAGTTTTTTCACGAAGTTTTCATTTTGTTAAATACATTACATATTGTCAACAGGAAACTTCAAATTTGATTAGAGAACATCACCAACCGTAACTGTAGTACAATTACATTACATAAGTTTTGTTAATAGCCTAGTATTTACTGCCTTAAAAAATCCGGCTTTTTGTTATTAGCTGTTTTACTACTTGCTGCCTTTAATCATGGGGATTTCACAAAAATGACCTGATGTATTGAAGTTCATTTCGTGGAATCACTTTAATCACATTTTTCATTCTCAATTTTGGGTTATTTTATGTAGCTGTTAGCGGTCCTACTTTGAGTGATGTGTAAGACTTGATGTGGTATATTAGTCTCAAGACTCTGATAAACATCCAAACACTGAGGAACCCGCTCCCTAAAAGCTAGTTATTAGGCGACAATTAAACACTTAAATATTTCACCAAACATCTGATACTATTCCATCTGAGACTTAAGCATCTCATAATATCCAACCCTATCATAGCAGCAACCTTAAGAGCTCCAACATCTAAGTGGCTTTCTCTATGAATGTTTGGAGGTGTCAACGTTAGGATTTCCACATTGAATGAAATAAAAGACTTGGTGTGGCTTTCCGTTGTCATCATTTTCACGATTAATTGCATTGTCATTAGTTTTCCTCCTAATGATCAATACTAAGCTTCTGATATAATAACCACAATGCCATCTAATGTATTAAGATTGTTCAACTGCATTGATTATTTGTTCAATTGACTGTTTTTCAGGTTACTGACCCAACGTGTGTTTCTTGGACCAATTGAGTCTTTCCGTCCTGATCCCAAATAATCAAATTCTACCAATGAAGCACTAATCTGAGCCATTGAATTCGAGAATATATACTCCATCTAGGCCTTTTCTTTGTGTTTTTACATCCCCCGTTGCTTGTGTGTATATACAAACTCGTGATTTTCTAAATGGCATGCGCATATAGTTAAAATGCTGAATGAATTCTGCAAGATTTTGGTTTATGGAACAAGTGGGGGAATTTGTTAAGGTGAATCTGGCAGTACTCGTCTATGATCTGCAAATACAAATAGCAGCCTGAATGTTGTGTGACCAAAGAAGCAAGATCTGCATAAAATACTTATTGTTATTAATTTTATTACTCACGATTATTTTTAAGATTATTTTAAAAAATGTCTTTTTTTAATAATTATTAGTATTTTTATATTTCTATTTATTTGTATTAATAACAATATTATAAAAAATAGAAGAACCAAAAGGAAAAGTTATAGGACAAGCAAAATACGATGATGTTGTGGAATGAAAATATATTTAAGCTCCAGTTAAAAAAGAGAGATAAATTGATGTATGAATTAAAAAGGTCATAAGAAGTTTGAAGTGAAGCAATTAATTTTGGTAGAAGAAAAGGTGTTCATTTATTCCGAAGCCATGATCTCACGTTTATCTCAGGTAACCCTTTTAACTGCTGTCACCTCTGCATCTGTTCCTACTTTATTTATTCTACCCCACTTCCTCTCTTCAATGTCACTTCCCCCAGTGATTTCATTGCTTCAGACCCAGAAAAAAAGAATCTAAAATAAAATTAATAACGGAAAATTCCCTTGCTACAAAGTTTTCATTGCTAATTTTGTAGAGATAAAAAAAATGTAATTTCGTGTCCTAGCCCTACAATCTCATTTTTTTTAAAATGATTTTCTTTTTATTCGTATATATATATTTTAATCCTTATAACTTTACTTTAATTTTTAAAATATATTTGCTTTTAATTCATAATTAAAAAAAAAAGATTAATTCAAAATGAACAAAGATATTATATATGTAAAATTTTATTAAATATTTAAAATAAATTTGACAGAATCACCAAAACACACAATTGTGACATTTGGAAAATTAATTTCGTAGAATTGAAACAGTGAATCAATTTATACAATTTTAATACTTGATGACGAATGCAATTCAATATAAAATATCCATCTTTTACGAATTTCTATTCTAAGCCAGAAAGTATATTATAAAAAAAGGCTCTGCCATGAACCATGACTCAATATCCTCTTCCTATAGAATAATAAAATTATGTATCTTTCAATAGCAACACGTGAAGCTAATTCCTAAAATTAGTAGTGCTATTAATTTATTACTTGAAATAGAAATACTAAATACGTATAATATTTGATAATTCAACATTTTTAGTTTCAAGATTAAGTTAGTTAATTCTCATAATTCTATAAGCTAATTTAATATAATATTTAATCAATTTTTCACTCTAGTATAGAAATAGTAATATAAATAATAAAACATTTTATTTTGGGTGACTAAGGAAACTTGTGAAAGCTTCAAAAGAAAGGCGTAAATCATGTGAAATGTAGCAGATGTACCTGATTGTACATTTAAAAGGACTTTTGCATCTTCATGTATATAATTCTACATTCACATCAACAACTTTTACATCTCCATCTTCCTCCTTCTTCCTCACTCCCATGCATTTATTCTACTAATCAAAATTGATCTCAACTTGCTTGAGTGAGTCTCACAGTTTCTGGAAATATGACCATTTTGGCCTACAAGTTTTTCCTTCTGTCTTTCTTCATTTTGTGTTCAAAGGGATGGAGCCTTGGGGTCATCCCTAGTCATGGTAAGCAATAATATTTACTCTAATGTTGCATAGCTTCATGCACAAATGATTCAATCAAATGTAAGTAAAAAGCTTAAAGACAGTACAATATTTACAATATCATTACAACTCATACTCCTCAATGAACTCTGCATGAGGGTATAGGCATGAACTTGAAGTTTTCCAGAAGGAATGTCCAATATTTTAGTATTAAAGATGCCCTCTAAAATAGATATATTTGTTCATTCTGAAAACGTTGCTGCATAAATGAACTTTTAGTGTAAATAAATGATGTGTTTTTATTTTTATCTCCAGTTAAGTCCTTCAACTTGCAAGAGAAAGCTGCTACTGAAGAGGTTTGTTTGGGAAATCAATTTAGATTTTCCTTTTTCACTTAAAAATGATTATGAAAAAGATTGAACAGACATTCCTTTGTTCAGAAAGAGATTAGAACTCAGAAGTTAACCATGAGACACTCGTTGGAATGAATGACTAATGGTTTTTTTACCTACTTGAAATGTTGTAGGAAGGAGCAAAGAAAGACATGGGAATGGAACTCTACCCTACTGGCTCTGCCTTGCCAGATTGTTCTCATGCATGTGGTTCATGCTTTCCCTGCAAGAGGGTGATAGTAAGCTACAAGTGCATGATTGCCGAGTCTTGCCCTGTAGTTTATAGGTGCATGTGTAAAGGGAAATATTACCATGTACCATCCAATGGTTAAGACCATATATTTGTATGTGGTGTGAATCATTTTCAAATCCTGAAAAAGACCTGTGATAGTGATTTTATCAATTTAGAGTTGCGTAGGTTGGTTAGACTCTAGCTTTACCTCTATTACAGACATGACATCTTTGTCAGCAAAGTATTGAATGTCTTTTGTCAAAAATGAAACATGATCCATGTTATATGGAAATGTTTACTGTTGAACACTGCAGTTTTTGCTGCTATATATAGAAGTACAAAGTTGTAGTTGTTTCCTAAACCAAGTTTAATGTTTACAAGCATGAACGTTATGTTTACATTTAAGGAGCACTTATCTAATCAGGTGAAACACCAAGATTTTAGGGACATTGATATACCCTGTCACTCTTCCCTCCCTTCTGGTTCAAACGAAAGCTGCAAAGAAAATTCATAAGTTGATGAAATTCATCACTTTAATTTAATAATTTACTGATAAAAATTACAAGTAGTTTTATTCAAATATTCTTTTACAAGATTTGTGAAAGACCCAATGCTGTTTTATAGAATATTTCATTGGACATGTGTGAACAGAAAATTGCTAACCATGTTAGGATAATGAGTTATTAAGAAAATATATTATTATTGTTATAAATTAATTTTGTTGGCTTGTTGAGGATAGTTATTTCATATTTAGATTTACATTATTCTTAACAATTAATAATTTAATTACATATAATTTGTTATTGCGCCGCTACTACAAATATTAGAATATTCTTCAATGATGTATAATTTTGTTCATCATTTTTCTTCTTTTTCCCTACAATTAACAACCAGTCCTTGCAACTGTGTTGTAGATGATGAAGGACCGAACTACTTTTCTCATGATTCGCACAATCCAAATAAAAATTTATTCTTAGTCTAAGAGGCCATACTTATCCAAAACAGTAGTTAATTAATCGTTTATCCCAATCAATGTTAGACACATATCTCGTCAAGCTTAGTTCCCGAGTAGAGAAAGGTGCGAGAAATAATTGAGATTAGGAAAAGAAATTGGTGACTCAAATTTATTTTAGTTTGGTTTATACAGGTAAGATTAATCGGTAAATTTATTATCAGATTCATAAAATAATAATTATTTTTTATATAAAAATAAAAATATTATTATTATATATATATATATATATATTATAAATTAATTTGATAATAGATTTTAAGAATAAATATTATAATAAATTTTTAATAATTACTTATTTATAAATTTAATGATTAAGATTATTTTTATTTTAAATTAATAAATTATTAAAAAATAAATAATGATAATAGTAAATGAATTTTTAATTTTTATTTTGAGATTGAGTAAATATATTATTTTATAATTTATATATTAAATAATTATATTTTAAATAAAAACTAATTTTATTAATAAAATTTAAGGTTTTAAAATATATGTTCATTTTTTATTTTCATTCAAATATTTTTTTATTAATTAATTTAGTATAAATATGTTAATATATATTTTTTTAAATAATTATGTCAAAATTAACTTGTTAACCGTTCATCTACATGAGATCATATCAGACTAAAATTTTTAGTCTATTTTAAAGTATAAATAAGCTTGAACTATCAAATTTTTTTTCCTTACTAAGACTTTTTTGAAAACTCTAGATCTTTCTATTAAAAATTGACTATAAAACATTTATCCAACTATATAGACTTTCCTACCTTAACTTATAAGTTACATTTTTTTTTAAGATATAAGTATAATTTAATTATTTTTGAAATTTTTAATTTATATAAATAGACATCTAAAGAAAATCTTGAACGTGAAACAAAAGTAAATTTTTTTATCATTTTAACAGTGAAGTTACTTTCTTAAAAAAAAAAATTATAAGATCGAACTTTTTTACACCTTACATCCTTATTTTAAATTATAAATTTCATATCACATTAAGTTTTTAAAATTATTTTCCTCGTATAATTATAATACAAGGTGTAGAAAGAAGTTATGATTTTTTTTTTCTAGATTATTCCACAGTAATTTGTAATTCAAAAGTTCTCTTAATATCTTTCCCATAATACTTATAGAAAATGTAAGAAATTTAAAAGATATTTTTGTTACATGTGAAAATACAAAGTCCTCTTGATTGATGTTGTCATTGGCTCATGACTTGTCCTAATATGAGTGTAGTGGTAACCGAAACTCGTCTAGATTTCCATTACTTACCAAATACTTATGACAATAAGATGATATTTGGAATGACACAATAAAATCAAGGTAAATATCAACCTAATCATGTTATAGGTATTCCATCATCTAGTTTGGATACTAGTTCTTCCATTGCTCTCAATAATGCAAGGAACTTTCAAACGGGCATTTCCTTAATATCAAAATATGGTACTTGGGGATCTATATGATGACACATCACTCTAACCATTTAATTCAAGATCAACATTTTCCGACTCATAGTGTTTATGTAGGTTAGAGAGTGCAAGAATGAATTTTCAAAGATATCATCATACAATTGGTAGTATACACTGTCATAGACTTCTTTGTCTACAATTCTCTCTCTTTTATTATGAAACATAAGCAGAACAAGCGATGAGATGTCACTCTATCAACTTTCATGTTCCACTAAGCAGTCTATCATGTAGAATCCCAACAAATCCTTCAAGTAGTTCTTCAATGCCTATACAAAATCCACAATTTGGAGGGTCACATATACACCAACCTCAATCTCATATAGGAAATATGCATGAGACAACTCTTGATCATCATAGGAATTTAGGCTTAAGCACTAAGAGCATGTCATATGAGACAAATATATTTTTCATGGTTTGATGTTATATTTTCTTATGCATGTGAATTGTTTATGAGGTCTTGCATATAAAAACTTAGTGATTATTGAAAAATGTACTTTGTTAACTTTTTGGAATTGGACAACAGGAACTTCTTACACTAAGCGAGCGGATTGGGAACGTAAGCATTAGTTTGTTACAACAAATGATTGCATGTCAAATGAAGACAAAGACTTATCTACTACCTAATAACATGGATGAGAAAACTTCCAAGGAACATGAAACTGATATTTGCGTAATATGTCAGGTATAAATTTTAGCAACACGTATAACTATATTAACATTTCTAATTCTTTTATTAATTCTAATACTTGTGCATGACCATAGGATGAATATAAAAACAAAGAAGAGATTTGAATTCTTCAATGCAGACATGAATATCACAAAGATTATATATAAAAATGGTTACAAGAAAAAAAATACTTGTCTTATTTGCAAATCGAGATCATTGACTCTCAAATAATGTTGGATTAAGCTCTGAACTCGTGCTCTTAGATAACAACTTTGATGTATTGATTGATCGCAAGCACATGTTTGTGCTTTTAATTGAACTCTTTTGTGCCATTTATATGATCTTAGTGGAACTTTATCGACTGACTTGTGCCCGTGAGTTTTTACTTCTTACAATGAGAGGGTTTTCCCACGTTAAAAATAGTTGAGTCTCTATATGATTAATATTGTCATTTATTATTGTTGTGCTCTTTTTACTACTTTGGAAATTGTTTCTCTATTTGGTAAGCATGTGAATGAAAAATAATTAATGCATTTAGCTATTAAATTTATTCTAGGAAAATGACATAAATTTTCATAGGGAGTCAAAATAGGATTAACCCCATTGGCCGATCTAAAAGACCCGAGCAATATGTCAAGTTAGATAAAAAATTTGTGGATTAAATTAAATTAGACTTATTTTGGCCTAGCCTATGTAAAACATAACTTACATGGGCTTAAGTTAGTTTAGCCCGTTTGCTTAATAGATTAATAATAATTTTTTAAATAAAAATGAAAATAATATTATTTTATTAATATATATATATATATATATATATATATATATATTTATATTTATAATTATAAGTTAACTGAAAACATATTTTAAGAGTAAATATTATAATAAATCTCCAACAATTATTTATTCAAAGATTTAATGATTAAGATTAATTGATATTTTAAATTAATAAATTACTAAAAAATAAATAATGGTAATATAAGTTTTTAATTCTTATTTTGAAATTGAATGGATGTATTATAATTTACATATTAAATTATCATATCTTAAAATAAAAATTAATTTCATTAATAAAATTTAAATATTTAAAATATATTTATTTTTTATTTTCATTTAAATAATTTTTAATTAATTGATTTAGTCTTGATTTGTTAATATTTTTTTAATTTAATTAGGCCAAAATTGACCCGGAAACTCCTTGTTATAACATAAGGTTATAATAGACTAAAATTGTTTGCCTGTTTTAAAATATAGGTAAAAAAGTTATCAAATTTTTTACATGACTCCTAAGGATAGGTTAGACTGAGTTCGATAACCCTGATGGACAACTCTAAAATTTACTATATAGAACATTTATCCAACTGTATAGACTTTCATGTCTTGACTTAGGAAATTACATTATTGTTGTTGTTGTTTTTTTTTTTTTTAAATGATTGAATGCTATATTATTAAGTATAATTTTTTATTTTTGAAATTTTTAATTTATATTTTTGCATATCTTACATCAGATAATTTTATTTTTATGATGTACAGTTCTATAAATAGATATCTAAAGAAATTCATGAACGAGATATTTTTTTATCATTTTAACAATGAAGTTACTTTCTTAAATCTTTTTTAAAAATTTATAAAATCCAACTTTTTTAGCCGCTAAGTCCTTATTTTAAATTATAAATTTTATATATCCTTTTTTAAGAGTGTACAAGTTTTAAAAATTACGTTCATCAGTGTAGAAAGAAGTTATGGAAAAAGTGTTTTTTTTTTTCTAGATTATTCCACTATAATTTGTAATACAAAAGTTGTTTTAATATCTTTTTCATAATACTTTTAGAAAGTGTAAGAAATTTAAAAGATATTTTTGTTATACGTAAAAATGTAAACTCCTCTTTTTTAACCAGGCTATTGGCACATGCTTCGTCATTGTGGTCCATTGTACTTTTTTGAATTTGAAATTAATATTATTACAAAAATATTTAATAAGAAATAAAACTCTTATTTTATAATAAAAATATTTTATTAATTAGAAAGTTAATTGTATTTTTATTTTTGAAGTTTGTGTTAACTTAGTCTTTCAAAAAATGTTAAGCTAACTCGGTCTTTATTTATTGGAACCCAACCTTTAAGAAGGGTTCTTTGATTAGGAATATGAAGAGATGCAATGTAATGATCCTTTCATGGATCATTAGGACCTTGTCGCAGCATATTACAGAAAGCGTCATCTACATTGAAACTACAAAGGAAATATGGGATGACCTTAGAGAAATATTTTTCAAAGGAGACTATTTTTGAGTTTCAGATCGTTTACAAGAAGTGCATTCAACTAGACAAGGAGGACAAAACATTACTCAATTCTTTATAGATTTGAAAACCCAATGGGAAGGGCTTGAATTTCTTAGACCTATTCCCAACTGCACTTGTGGTAAGCCATGTTAGTGTGATATTTTGTTAAGTGGTAAAAAGTTGATATAATTATGCCTTAAATTGTTATGAAATCACTTAACTTATGTTAATTCTAATATATTTTTCTCCCAATATAGGATGAATTCAATAATACCTTGATATAAGAGCAAGTATAATAATTGTGAAGTAATTGAAAAAAAATTGAAAGAAAGAAGAACACTTAAGCGGATGAATGATGCGAGGCCCGACCAAAATTCTTTTATAAAAAGATAAGATGTGTTTTGAGAAAGGAAACAATTTTGGGGAAGAAGAGACGCGACTACTGTTAGGGTTTCGTCTAATCTTCATCAATTCTTCACTTCTTCCACATTTCGAGCATTGTAATGACCAACATGAGTGACTAACTTCATTCTCTTGGGATTTGGTGCACTTCCTTTGAACTCTTTTATATCATGGTGATATTTTGAGATATTAATCTATGTTTTGATGTTGTTATTCTTATCCTTTGTGCTTTAGAATAATTTATTCTTGATGTTTGGGATATGATTGGAAAATATATCTTGAACCCTAGATCACGGTAAAAATATTTATTACGTTAATTGGCAGGAATGGAATGAATGTATCAATTGCTTAACACCCTAAACCTAATGCTGGAAAATCTCTTAATTGTGTGAGGAATCAACATTTATTAGGTTTTCTTATAAATTTCATGTGTGAGGAATCAACATGAATGATTTGAGCAGGTGACATCAACATTGTTAGGTTAATTTACGTTCTTAATTGACATAGTCATTACAAAAGAGGGATAAGGAAGAAAACCAATCCTAAGTGTCTTTAATTGATATTTTCTCAACAATTTACAGTTCTTTGTCATTTAATTTCAATTCAACTCTTTATGCAAAACTCATTCTATTTTAATCTACTTAGTAAACATAAAATTGAGAATTTCCATTGAAACTGTTCCTCGTGGGATCGACTTTTATTTAATCGAAATACTATACTGCAATTGATAATTTTGGTACGCTTGCCAATAATTCAACAAGTATTTCTGGCACCGTTGTCAGGGATGATGTTCTTTGAGAATTCTTTGTTTAACTTATTAAGTATTTTATTTTTATTTCTGTTTTATTTTATTTTTCAGTTTTATTTTGCTTAATTATTGTCTTGTGCTAATCTTTGCTTGAGTTACTCTTTTGATTTATGCGTTTAAGAGGACAATTATCTTCAGAGTAGTTAGAATATAATCCGAAGATTGAAAAAACCCCTCGGAGGAATCGGGGTAGAAGAAGAAGGGAAACTCAATAACAAGCCATAGGAGAATCAGTTAACTCTTCTTTCACATTCAATTTACCAGACCCAATTATAGAAGATATGATAGAAGACGGAGTAAATATGAATGCAAATCCAAATCCAAATCAAAATCCAGATTCAAATCCACCTAGAAGAACTCTCAAAAACTATGTTATGCAGCAAGGTCCAAGACACTTTTCCAGCATTGTCGTACTAGACGATCAGACATTGCAGATGAATCCAACTTTCTTATGCTTGATTAGTGCTCATCAATTCACTGGATTGGATCATGAAGACTTTTACATTCATTTGTCTACTTTTTATGAGTTGATTGGTACCATGAGATTTAGAGCAACAAGTCTTGAATCTGCATATTTGAGATTATTTACTTTTTCTTTGGCAGGTAGGGCAAAGGAGTGGCTGAAGGCACATCTTAATCAGAGTTTGACTAATTGGAGTAGCGTAGAAGAGAAGTTTCTGAATAGATTTTTCCCACCATCCCGCTACATCAAAGCAAAATCTGACATCACTTCTTTCAGACAAGGAGCAGATGAATCTTTTTGTGAAGTATGGAAGAAATTTAAATCACTGTTGAGAAGATGCCCAAATCATGGATTTGATGACATTGCTCAGTTGAATATTTTCTATATTGTCTTGCAACATGATACAAAGATGTTATTAGAGACTGCAGCAGGAGGATCCATGTTGGATGTAGAAATTGAACATGCCGCAAGAATTATTGATGCACTAGCTTTTACAGACCAATAGACCCAACATGATAAACATCCAATTCAAAGAAAGGGAGTACGTGAAGCACTTCAGATGCTATCTTAGCCCAGAATAAACTTTTGACCCAACAAATTGAAGCATTGAATCAGAAAATAGAGAAATTACCCCAACAAATGCACATAGTACAATCCATTCTTAATCAACAGATGAGTTGTGATGTGTATGGAGGTGATCATGCAAATGAACAATGCTTTTATCAAGGTAACATTCAACAAGAAGAAGCTAATTATATGGGTACTCAAGGTAGTAGTCAAGGCAGACAAGGTAATTTTCATAATCCTAATAATTATCAAAATAATTTTGCACAAGGATGGAGAGGGAATCAAAATCAAAATCAAAATCAGAATCAGAATTTTGGGTGGAACCAAGGTGTTAGCTCATCTACTAGACAACCTACATTTCAACAACAGTTATATCAGCAACCTCCATATCAACAACAGCAACATTATCCTTCAATGCCTGACAGAATGAGTAAATTGGAGGATAGTTTAGAAAAATTCATGCAAAACACTATGGCTAATCATAAAAATACTGAGACTTCATTCAGAAATATAGACCCAGATAAGTCAACTGGCTAAGCAATTATCTGAGCAGCAAAAAGGAGGACAATTTTCAGCTAACACACAAACCAACCCCAAGGAGCAATGCAATTCAATAACTACAAGGAGTGGTAAGGTTATAGGAGAAGGGATTGGTGAGAACCTAACTGTAGAGAAGGAAATCCTACAAGAAAAAGAGGATGAAAAGAAGAAAGATGAGTGTGAAGGAGAAAAAGAGAAAAATAAAAGTGAGAGTGTAGAAAAAGAAAAAAATACTGAAAAAGAAGAAAAAAATAAAAAGAGTGAGAAAAAGAGGGAGAAAGGTGAGAGTTAAATACCACAATTAAAGGATTTACCATATCCTCGTCATCCTTCCAAGAAAGATAAAGAAAGATAGTTTGCAAGATTTATGGATATTTTCAAGCATTTACAAATTAATATTCCATTTATGAAAGCTATGGAGCAGATGCCGACTTATGAAAAATTCATGAAAGAGTTGTTAACTAAGAAAAGGAGATTTACTACAGAAACAGTGGAGCTAGAAGCAGGATGCAATGCTATAATTCAGAAGTCATTACCTCAAAAGTCCAAGGATCCTGACAATTTCACTATACCAGTCACAATTGGGACATTACAAGTAGGTAAAGGCATTACTCGATTTGGGTACTAGTATAAATCTAATGTCTTTGTCTATGCTTAAAAGAATAGGAGACTTGGAAGTAAAGCCTGCAAGAATGACACTACAGCCAGGTGACAAATCTCTAAAGATTCCTTATGAAGTAGTAGAAGATGTTTTAGTTAGAGTGGATAAATTCATATTTCCTGTTGATTTTGTGATTATGGACATGGAGGAAAATGAGGAAGTCCCATTGATCCTGGGAAGGCCATTTATGAAGACTGCCAAAGTAATTATAGATGTTGACATGGGTAAGTTGAAAATTACAAGTGGAGATGATGAAGTTAATTTTAATCTGTTTGAAGCTGTACAATAATCGGAAGACAAGAAATATTGCCTCATAATAAATACTTTGGAGGAATTACCCATCTCAACTAAAAAACAAGATTACAAGCCTGTTGCACAACCCCAAAGATATCTTAATCTAATTATGAAGGAAGTTGTTCAAAGAGAGGTACTGAAACCTTCTGAAGCAAGTATGATTTATCCAATCTCTGACAGTCGTAAGGTTATTCGCAATGAAAAGAATAAATTCCCACAAGGATAGTCAAGGGATGAAGAATGCATATAGATCACCTTGATCACTCACCTGCATGAGCCCTAAAACAAATAAACGTCAAGCTGAAGACGTTAAACAAGCGCTCCTGTGAGACAACTCAATATTTTGAATTTGTTTTTTTTTCTTTTTGCAGTTTAAGTTTTTTTGTGTATTTTTCTTCCTTAGGTTCTTTCTTTGCAAGATTACTCCAGGTACACTGTGAACTTCTCCTCAAGACTTTGAAGTCTTACTTCAATGGCCTAGGGACAATCCAACTTTTTCGAGAGGGGGTGAGAAAGTCTGCAACTGAGGCGGAGACACAAGAAGAAGAAGGAGAATCAGCAAGTGAAGAAGAATAAAAAGGAGACAACAATTTAATTTAAGTTTAAGTTATTTGTTTTGTTAATTTGATGTTTTTAAGTTTTTTATTATTATTTTAATTTATTTTGTTTTGAATATTTGAATTGACACTTAATGTGGTGAATGTTTTAAATTGATGTGATTAAATTACTGTCTCATAAAATTTGGATTAGAGCCAATTATGAAATTATTGTTATTGTGTAATTCAAATATGGAACTTGAAGAAAACCATTTTGATTGCTCTAATAACAAGTGATTTTGGGATGATGAGTATGATAGTGAAAAGGAATTGATGAGGAGAATTAGGAATTAACTGAATTGGAGAAGCTAGCCAAAACCCAGGTGAGTAGAGAACCAAAAATAGATAAATTGAGTGTCAACACTTTGTGATGATAACTAGTATTGATTGATTCTTTGATGTGATTACATGTTAGCAAAATTTGAAAATGATAAAAGGTATTTTTTCTTTGTAGTAGATATAACCCAGAGCCAAATAGCCAACCCTGCATTAATTATAGGACATCCATTTGAACCATTTCTGAGACAAAAATAATATTGTTCTTAAACAAAACCCCTGAGCCTAAACACTATTTATCTACCTTCTTATATTTGAGAAAGGAAATGAGTATGAATGTTACTATTTTTCCTATTGTTGGGTATTGCTATTGTTGTCCTACGGGGGTATTATTGGGGTGTTATTCTTATATAAAAAAAAAGGTGTAAAGGAAAAGGAAAAACAAAGCTTAAAAATTATGGCAAAGCCAAAAAGGATACATGCAAAAGCATGAGAAAAAAAAAGAGAAGTCAAAAGGGGGGAATAATAACTTGTGAGATTATTAACTCACTATCATTGTTATGGACAAAAGCATGAAGTTTGAAACCTGACTTGAGAAAATATTAATCAATAATCATTCATATGAGTTGAATTTCTCAAATACTTTTGTATATCCCAGAAAAACCAATGATTCTTTCTTAGCCCAGCCCCATTACAAGCCTTAGACCTTTTGATTTAAGTCTTGCTTAACAAAGGTTGATTGCTTGAAGATGATTATCAATATTGGAGTGTTTAAATGAAGTGATTGAATGAGATAAACACTTACATTTGAGAATTAGAGATGATTATATATAACTCTATTTGAGAGATCATGCTTCTCTGAGGATAGTTGAGGACTAATTATTCTTTGTTGGTTTCTGTAACTTGAATGCTCATGTATTCTATTTTTCATTTGGAGTTGTGAGCATTACATATGAAAAGTTAATTTTATGTTGTGGTTCTGGAAGAGAAATAGATAATAGGTGATGATTTTGTTTTGGAAAAAATACTTTGCTTGGGGGGAGTTGTTAAGTGGTATAAAGTTGATATAATTATGCCTTGAATTGTTATGAAATCACTTAACTTATGTTAATTTTAATATATTTTTCTCCCAATATAGGATGAATTCGAGCATACCTTGATACAAGAGCAAATATCATAAATTGAAGAAAAATTGAAAGAAAGAAGAACGCTTAAACAAATGAATGATGCGAGACCCAACCCAAATTCTCTTATAAAAAGATAAGATGTGTTTTGAGAAAGGAAGCGGTTTTGGGGAAGAAGAGGCGTGACTACTGTTAGGGTTTCGTCCAATCTTCATCAATTCTTCACTTCTTCCACATTTGGAGCATTGTAATGGCCAACATGAGTGACTAACTTCATTCTCTTGGGATTGGGTGCACTTCCTTTGAACTCTTTTGTATCATGGTGATATTTTGAGATATTAATCTATGTTTTGATGTTGTTATTCTTATCCTTTGTGCTTTAAAATGATTTATTCTTGATGTTTGGGATATGATTGGAAAATATATCTTGAACCCTAGATCACGGTAAGAATATTTGTTACGTTAATTGCCAGGAATGAGATGAATGTATCAATTGCTTAACACCCTAAACCTAATGCTGGAAAATCTCTTAATTGCGTGAGGAATCAACATTTATTAGGTTTTCTTATGAATTTCATGTGTGAGGAATCAACATGGATGATTTGAGTAGGTGACATCAACATTGTTAGGTTAATTGACGTTCTTAATTGACATAGCCATTACAAAAGAGGGATAAGGAAGGAAACCAATCCTAAGTGCCTTTAATTGATATTTTCTCAACAATTTACAATTTTTTGTCATTTAATTTCAATTCAACTCTTTATGCAAAACCCATTCTGTTTTAATCTACTTAGTAAGCATAAAATTAGGAATTTCCATTGAAACCGTTCCTCGTGGGATCGACTTTTATTTAATCGAAATACTATACTGCAATTGATAATTTTGGTACGCTTGCCAATAATTCAACATCTTTCCAAGGTCTTTATGAAACAAAGAGAAGTTGAGTATGTTATTTGTTTCTTGAAAGGTTTTAATGAAAATTATAATACCGTGAAAACTCAAGTTCTTCTTATGGATCCACTCCCTAATATAAATAAGGTTTTCTCTTTGATCATGAAACAAAAAAGACAGAATAATATTCCTGGAAATTTGAATGTTGAAAGTAAAATTTTAGTCAATACTGCTGAAAAGGGATACAAAAAACAAGAAAAAGGTGGATGGAGAGGTCAAGCAAGAGGAGTATGATCACCCTCTCAAGGAAATGAAAGGGCAAATATCTAAATCATGGTAAGCAATGCTCTACTGGATACTAGACACTGGTGTTACAGACCATGTCACTTAGGATAGGAATTGTTTCTCCACCTTCTATAATATTGGACATGTCAAAGTAAAATTACCTAACAATAACTATGTTACTGCATACACTATTGGAACTGTTCAATTTTCAAAGAATTTTGTTTCCACAATGTTCAGTACATACTTGAATTCTTTTTCAATTTAATTTCTGTCTAGACTTTAATTAAATATTTGGATTGTAAACTGATTTTTTCCTCTGAGTGTTGCCAGATTCAGGAGGTTATTACCTCAAGGATGATTGGGCAAGCTAAGCTCACTAAAGGACTATACTAGCTCAATGAATTTCTAGTGATTACCGAGACTGATTTTTCCCTAAATACTGTGATGAACTATTTTAAAAATAACATTAATGTTTGGCATTATAGGTTAGGACATCCTGCCGATAGAGTTTTTGATAAAATATGTAGAGCTTTTCCTTATGCCAAATCTGTTGGTGGACATGTCTGTGATGCATGTCATTTTTCTAAATAACATAAGCTTCCTTTTCTTAATAGTGAAAATGTTTCTAAATTTATTTATTTCATCTTATACATGTCGATATTTAGGGTCCCATATTTGTTTCTTCAATCCATGGGCATAAATATTTCTTAACTATGCTTGATGATCATTCAAGACACACTTGGGTGTTTCTTATGTGCAATAAATCAGATACTAAAACTCTCATACAAAATTTCACAATTTATAATATGTATCAGTTTGGTAAAACAATTAAAGCCATTAGGTCAGATAATGGATAAGAGTTTAATTGCATTGATTTTTATAATACCTATGGTATACATCATTAGAGGAGTTGTGTGGAAACTCCACAACAAAATTTTGTTTTGGAAAAGAAATATCAACACATTTCAATGTTACCAGAAGTTTGTTATTTCAATCTGAAAGTGATCCTAGCAAAGATCTCATTGATTTGATGAAGTCAAAAATAAAGTCAAGGGTCAACTCTGCAGCAGTCAAACAAGTCACTCAGAACAAAGGAGCTGAAGACTTAGTGTGTCTAAACAGAAAGCTTAGGTAAAACCACTTTACCTTTTCCACTGCATAAAGCTTCTTCACTCAATTTGCAAAATGCCTCAAAAATAGTTTTAAACAAATCAAAAACAAAAGCATTTTGGCAAAGAATTTTCTTAAACAAGTTATTAACTGATAAAGGTTTGAAAGAATCAATTTAAAACACTTAGAATGTTTTAAAAAGTGTTTTTACAATATTTTAATCGATACAAACTTCTTTTAATCGATTAAAACTCTTTATGACCGATTAGAATTCGAATATAATAGGTCAGAATGCAATATAATCGATCAGATCTTAAATATGAGCGATTAGAATTATTTTAATCGATTAAAACACGTTTCAATCGATTAAAATCACTTTGGATGTCAGTATGATCGATCAGAATGAGATTATGACCGATCAGAGTTGGTTATGATCGATCAGAATTGAATTATGACCGATCAGACTTATTTCAATCGATTAAAACGCATTTCAATCGATTAGAATAACTTAGAAAATCTTTTCAATCGATTAAAACGAACTTTCAATCGATTAAAATGACTTGAAAATATATGTGCAGATTTTCAATCGATTGAAACGACTTTATATCAGCTAAAATAACTTGGAAAGTTTTATAAGAAGGTTTTTAAACAAAACAATCGATTAATACGCGATTCAATCGATTGTTTTATATTTTGAAAATGTTTGTAAAACGTTTTAACTGATAAAAACGTGGTCGTATCAACTAAAACATTTTCTGTTAAAGATCAAGAACGCATTAATGGGTTGAAAGGACTTTTAACAGATTGTAACGGCTATTTCAACAGATTAAAACAAACTTTCAACAGATTAATTAATGCAGCAGATTTGAAAATACTCTTTTAAAAACAGTTTTGCTTGAAACTTTGAAACAGAGATTGAATATCAGTTTTTACACAATTCAAGCAATCAATACAAACAACTATTAGCATTTTTCAAGAAAGATACACAACTGTTTTTGTGAACTTCTTTTGAAATCTTTCTTGAGGCACTTTGCATCCTTGAAGAAGAAACTTACTGTGGATTGGTGTAATCCGGTTTGAGCTTTCTAAGTCTCTTCTTTGTAAATTCTTTTTCATTACTTTGTATTGTGTTGTACCTGGAATTTGGGTACAAGTTTTCTGCAGCTGTTGTAGAAAGTTGCCAAGAACTGGAATTTGGTTCTTGGTGGAAAGGTTAAAGCAAGAGCTGGAATTTGGTTCTTGTGTGTGGTGCCTGGAATTTGGGCACTGGTTTCTCTGCGGCTGGAATTTGGTTGCAGAGGTTTCCAAGAGCTGGAATTTGGTTCTTGGTGGAGAGTTAGAATAGGTGTAAGAGGGAGAGTCTGTAAAACATCTATTCTAGTGGAACCCAGCTGGAATTTGGCTGGAGTCTGGACGTAGCCCTGGTATTGGGTGAACCAGTATAAAATTACCGGTGAAATCTTTCCTAACCTTTCTCTCTTTAATTTCTGCTGCTGCACTTAAACTGTTTGATTGCTTTGTGATTTGTGAATTGATAAGTAATCTTAATTTTCGAATTAGATAATCTGTGTATTGCGAAAAACTTTCAAAAATCAATTCACCCCCCCTCTTGATTTAAAACTACTTTTCTAACAATTGGCATCAGAGCAAGGTGCTTGAAAGTTATTCAAGTCTCTTGATCCATGGCTGAGAACAGATTACCGTTTTCTGAGGGGGCATCTATTAACAGACCTCCACTATTCTGTGGAACAGATTATCCTTTCTGGAAAATTAGGATGAAAATCTTCATTGAATCCATTGACAGAAATGCTTGGGATGTTATTACTAATGGTCCTTTAATTACAGATAAAGGATGGTCAAGCTTGAATGAAGAAGAAAAGAAGAAAGTTCAAAGTGACTGTAATGCAAAAAATATAATTACTTCTGCTCTTAACATGGATGAATTTTTCAGGGTGTCCCAGTGCAATTCTGCCAAGGAGATGTGGGATGTTCTTGAGGTCACTCATGAAGGGACTGCAGATGTTAAAAGAGCCAGAAAACACACTTTGATAAGAGAGTATGAGCTGTTTAAAATGCAGAATGGTGAAAGCATCGCAGATGTGCAGAAACGCTTCACGCACATCATCAACCATTTAATGGGCCTAGGTAAGACCTTTGATAAGGAAGAATTAAATATTAAAGTGTTGAAATGTCTTGACAGGTCCTGGCAGCCAAAAGTCACTGCAATATCAGAATCAAAAGATCTGTCCACCATGACAACAGCCTCACTGTTTGGAAAACTCAGAGAACATGAAATGGAAATCACAAGATTCAATGAGCAAGAAGTCTCTGAGAAGAAGAACAGAAGCATTGCACTTAAAGTTGAAGAAAATCAAGAATCAGAAGAAGATAATGAGAACCTTGGACTGCTTGTTAGGAAATTCAACAAATTCCTCAAGAAAAAGATCCAAGACAAGGAAAGACACAAAAGGTATGAGAAAAGAACTGATTCTTCTAACTTTAAATGTTATGGTTGTGGCAAACAGGGCCATGTTAAAATGGAATGTCCAGAAAGAAATAAACAAAGTGAAAAGAAAGAGGAAAAATCAAAAAGAAGAGCCTACATAGCCTGGGATGATAATGATACGTCATCAACAGATAACTCTGAAAATGAAGAAGCCAATCTTTGCTTAATGGCGAGTCAAAATCCACAAACCAGCCAGGTAAGTTCTAGCTCCTCTTCAAATATAGTTAACTATGATGCATTACAAGAAGCATTTAATGAAATGCATGAGGAGGCTAAGAAACTTCAAAAAGAAAATAATAGGCTAAAAGGATTAAATAACTGGCTAGTTAACAAGGTTGATTCTCTGGAAAAACAGATTAGTGAAAATGAAACTGATAATGAATTCTTGAAACTGATTCATGATAACTCTGATTGTAAATGCAATAAACCATGCAAAAACTGTTCTGAATTGCAAAAGAAAATTGAATTCTTATCTCAAACTGTTTCAAAGTTCACTCAGGGGCAAGCCAATCTAGATGTATTACTTGGATCTCAAAAATTAATTTTTGACAAATCTGGAATAGGATTTAAATCTAGATCCAGTAAAACAAAAATAAATAGGAATTCATACTCTACAATCAAATGTTTTTACTGCATGAAGAAAGGGCATTCAGTAAAATATTGCAGAATTAAAAAGTATGCTATTCCTAAAGGGAGAATGAAATGGGTTCCAAAGATTAATTCTTTTCAAATAACATGATCAGGACCCAATAATTATAAAGGGTACCAGAACAATTCTTAATTTGTTTTGCAGGAACAAGTCTGGGAATCCCTTGAAGATCAGAGCTGCGAAATCAGGTTCTGAGTATTTAAACTAATTGTTTTAATTGATATATAACAATATTAATCGATTAAAATAACTTACAGAAGATCTGTCCGTACCATTTTAATCGATTAAAATGTCGAAATAATCGATTGAACTGATCTCAGGATTTTGGTATAAATGTTTTAATCGATTATAATAACTGTATATCAACTAAAAACACTTAGGTATCAAAATTAATCGATTCATTTACGTTTTAATCGGTTTAAATTCTGGTGTCATGTTATTGATTTCATTCTGTATTAAACTAATCGATCCTTTTATAAAACAAATCGATTAATTCACTGTAGATGTTTTCAACTCTAATGACAAGAATCAAATTAATAGATAATGAGTTGATTAATCAATTGATTAGGATCTGTAAACAAGACTTATAACATCTAATTGAAGTTTGACAGGGAAATTCAAAACAAAAACTCAGTGTCTATTATCTGCAATAAATCTTTAAAGATTTCTTTGACCAAATCAACATTATTCCCAAGAACAAATTAACTGATTCACCCACTGTCCTGTAAATTGTGTCGCACATGCTGAACAGATCTTTAATTAGAAACTAAGACTAGTGGAATAAATGTGGGAAAGTTATTGCCGATTGAAATACTGCAAACTTTACATGTAGGAAAGTTATCCATAGATGAAAATGTTATTTTAACAATCGATTAATTCTCTGTAGATGTTTACATTTCTCTTAATACTTTACATGGAATGCTGCGTAGTAATACATTGAAAATCAAAGGAATTATCAAAGAATGGACTGTAACTTTTCTTATAGACACTAGTTACAAACAGGTCAAACTGTTAGGACTGAAAACATAGTTTATCAAAATTTTTTTAGTGATAATTGTTTCTGGTAATAAGTTATTCATTACTAGGAAATCCAATAAATACATGTTTTCATTAAATTTCTTGATATTACATTGCAATATATTTGAAATAATTTTGAGCATGCATTGGTTCAAAACTCTTGGTGAAATTCATTGGAACTGTGCAACTTTGAATATTTGCTTTAATCATCAATGTCACGAGGTGACACTGTAAGGAAACCAATCTGGGACAGCAATTCAAGAATTGAATAACGTGGTACAGGGAATGTATGTTTTATGGTCAGTACAGGGATAAATTTTATATTGTTTTAGAATTCTGGATTGATTGTCATCACCTGTCCTCATTACTAATCATTGCCCACTCTACCAGAATAACATTCCTCAAAAGATAATGATGACTGGTTCACTATAAGTGAGAATAACACCCATCATACTACATTAATAAGAATGCAGTTATTTGCTTGGATAATGACAACTGCAGGGTTCAAAATGGGTTGGCTATTATGAAAGAAAATTCCTATCTCAGTACATCATTAACCTGTGATTCATGCAATTTATGGTATCATGCATTCTGTGTGGGATTTGGTCAGTACATGATTATGCCTCTGATGTGTAGTAGAAATTCCAGTGTGGTGTCAACCATGGACTGTAATGCAGTCAATAATAACAGTAAACTGCTAAAAGATTTCTTTTCAGGAAAAGTTTCTGTGTCTGTTGCTGATACAGGAGTGACAGCAGTTGTTGACTCAAATAGTTGATAGAGCAAAATTAGTTCCAGCAAAAAGGAAAGCCTATTATCTTTTGATATTGGTGGGAATCAAATGAATGATCACCAAGCTGGTGGATAAGCAGTTCAATCAGGGAAATTGGGATGACTAGTTCCCCTCATCATCTTTATCTTCTGCTTATTTCTATCTTTATATTGTTTGCATGGACTGTGATATTAACTGGTGTTATACCAGGAACATTTGCCTTAACCTTTGGTTAAATATGGTTTAGGATCTAATCTAGATCAGACTGGCGTAAATAGAATTTAAATAGATCCCTGAGAGCTTTAGCTAAATAAGACTTTATTCTGATAGATCTATTAGCTAAGATAGCTGTTAGTATTGTTAAAACATCCTTCTAAATGATCAGTTTTACAAAATTCGCACTGAGTTAGGCATCTTAGATGCATCAAACATTACTTAGAGTGCAAGTCTGGTTGTTTTAGTCAATAAAAACACCTTTTAATCGGTTAAATAAACTTAAACAACAGTTTTCATTACTGTTTTAATCGATTTAAAATCGAAATAATCGATTATTTTTACTAAAGTTTCATGTTTTCAAAATCTTAAATGTTTTAATCGATTAAACTTTTCTTTCAATCGATTAAAATCATTTACCAAGAACATTTTAACCGATTATGCTCTGTTTATAATCGATTTTTATTCTGGGAAGAAAGATTAAAGGCTTTAGTTAATGGCTGTTTCTGTAAACATGCTACTAAAGCGTGATTCCCTTATCTTTACACGTGTTAATTGTATTCATTACAAACGTGTTAATGGAGATAAGTTTGAATCAACTTTAATTGATTATTTTCATGAGTGAAATATTGATTCACTTTGTATTTTCAAAAACTTGAGCATATTTTTCGAAACCTTACATTTTATTCTTTTCTCTTCTATTCCCTATTTTTGATGAAGTCAAAAGGGGGAGAAATAGTTGCATCACTTTAAGATAAATTTAAGAACAACATTTTAGGGGGAGAAATAAGTTTTAGGGGGAGAAACAAAACTTTATTACATTCTTATATTTCTCACCTAACTGCATTATCAAGTGACTTATTTTGCAGAGATTGTTTTTTTCAAAATGGTGTTTGTCTTCATCAAATAGGGGGAGACTGAAAGTGATCCTAGCAAAGATCTCATTGATTTGATGAAGTCAAAAATAAAGTCAAGGGTCAACTCTGCAGCAGTCAAACAAGTCACTCAGAACAAAGGAGCTGAAGACTTAGTGTGTCTAAACAGAAAGCTTAGGTAAAACCACTTTACCTTTTCCACTGCATAAAGCTTCTTCACTCAATTTGCAAAATGCCTCAAAAATAGTTTTAAACAAATCAAAAACAAAAGCATTTTGGCAAAGAATTTTCTTAAACAAGTTATTAACTGATAAAGGTTTGAAAGAATCAATTTAAAACACTTAGAATGTTTTAAAAAGTGTTTTTACAATATTTTAATCGATACAAACTTCTTTTAATCGATTAAAACTCTTTATGACCGATTAGAATTCGAATATAATAGGTCAGAATGCAATATAATCGATCAGATCTTAAATATGAGCGATTAGAATTATTTTAATCGATTAAAACACGTTTCAATCGATTAAAATCACTTTGGATGTCAGTATGATCGATCAGAATGAGATTATGACCGATCAGAGTTGGTTATGATCGATCAGAATTGAATTATGACCGATCAGACTTATTTCAATCGATTAAAACGCATTTCAATCGATTAGAATAACTTAGAAAATCTTTTCAATCGATTAAAACGAACTTTCAATCGATTAAAATGACTTGAAAATATATGTGCAGATTTTCAATCGATTGAAACGACTTTATATCAGCTAAAATAACTTGGAAAGTTTTATAAGAAGGTTTTTAAACAAAACAATCGATTAATACGCGATTCAATCGATTGTTTTATATTTTGAAAATGTTTGTAAAACGTTTTAACTGATAAAAACGTGGTCGTATCAACTAAAACATTTTCTGTTAAAGATCAAGAACGCATTAATGGGTTGAAAGGACTTTTAACAGATTGTAACGGCTATTTCAACAGATTAAAACAAACTTTCAACAGATTAATTAATGCAGCAGATTTGAAAATACTCTTTTAAAAACAGTTTTGCTTGAAACTTTGAAACAGAGATTGAATATCAGTTTTTACACAATTCAAGCAATCAATACAAACAACTATTAGCATTTTTCAAGAAAGATACACAACTGTTTTTGTGAACTTCTTTTGAAATCTTTCTTGAGGCACTTTGCATCCTTGAAGAAGAAACTTACTGTGGATTGGTGTAATCCGGTTTGAGCTTTCTAAGTCTCTTCTTTGTAAATTCTTTTTCATTACTTTGTATTGTGTTGTACCTGGAATTTGGGTACAAGTTTTCTGCAGCTGTTGTAGAAAGTTGCCAAGAACTGGAATTTGGTTCTTGGTGGAAAGGTTAAAGCAAGAGCTGGAATTTGGTTCTTGTGTGTGGTGCCTGGAATTTGGGCACTGGTTTCTCTGCGGCTGGAATTTGGTTGCAGAGGTTTCCAAGAGCTGGAATTTGGTTCTTGGTGGAGAGTTAGAATAGGTGTAAGAGGGAGAGTCTGTAAAACATCTATTCTAGTGGAACCCAGCTGGAATTTGGCTGGAGTCTGGACGTAGCCCTGGTATTGGGTGAACCAGTATAAAATTACCGGTGAAATCTTTCCTAACCTTTCTCTCTTTAATTTCTGCTGCTGCACTTAAACTGTTTGATTGCTTTGTGATTTGTGAATTGATAAGTAATCTTAATTTTCGAATTAGATAATCTGTGTATTGCGAAAAACTTTCAAAAATCAATTCACCCCCCCTCTTGATTTAAAACTACTTTTCTAACACAATCCAATCTACCTAAGGATTATTGGTGTTATGTTGTCACTCATGCCACACGTCTCATAAACAGATTGTCCACTACTGTTCTTAAAGGTAAATGTCCTTATGAGCTGTTGTGTGAAAAATCACCCACGTACCTGAATATGAAAATTTTTAGGTGTCTATGCTTTGCTAGCATGATTGAAAATAATGGATCCAAACTTGATCCTAGGGAAAGAAAATGTGTTTTCCTTAGATTCAAAACTGGGGTCAAAGGTTATGTTCTTCTTGACACTAAAAATAGAGAGATTTTTCTCAGTAGGAATGTGGTGTTTTATGAAAATGTGTTTCCATATAAATTTATCAAAAACTATATTGAACCGCCTGCAACAATTTAGATTTTTTGTTAGAAAATGTTAGTCATGATACTCTTGATAGGTTCACACAACATCCTTCACCTATCATAAGGGAAACTGCCTGTGACAATGACATTGCACCCTCATAAGGTGAAACACATACAAAAAATGAGATTGATATCAATGCACTAGCAGAAGATTTGGATCAATATCCAGAACAAGAACAAGATAGTGATCTACGACGCTCAAATAAAGTCAGGAAAGCACCCACCTACCTTAAGGACTATTATCATCAGGTGAACAATTCCATTACTCCTAAGAATCTTAATAATGACAACTTCAAAAGGAAAAATAAATATCCTATTTTTATTTCTTATAAATCTCTATTTAAGGAACATCTTAATTATACTCTTGCAATATCTACCCATCATGAACCCATAGTTATGCTAAAGCTAGCAAATTACCTGAATGGAAAAATGCCATTAATAAAGAACTTAGAGCTCTAGGAGAAAATGAAACCTGGAAATTTACTAATCTTCCTGAAGGAAAGAAAGCTATAGGTTGTAAATGGGTTTTTAAAATTAAATACAATGTAGATGGAACTATAAAGAGGCATAAGGCCAGACTAGTAGCCAAGGGGTATATTCAATTAGAAAGAATTAATTTTTTGGACACCTTTTCTCTAGTTGCTAAACTCGCCACAGTGAGACTTTTATTAGCTCTTGTAGCCACAAAAAACTGGCATTTACACCAGCTTGATGTAGATAATGCTTTTCTACATGGGAGTCTACAAGAAGAAGTCTACATGAATCCACCACCAGGATTAAAGATTCCTAAACCTGGGCAAGTATGCAAACTAACGAAGTCTCTATATGGATTAAAGCAAGCGAGTCGTCAATGGTTTGCTAAGCTATCATCATTTCTTATATCCATTGGTTTCATACAATCCAAATCTGATTATTCCTTGTTTACTAAAGAAACTACTAATACTTTCACTACTCTCCTAGTATATGTTGATGATGTTATCCTTACAGGAGATTCTACAGCTGGCATAAATAATACTAAAATGCTCCTACACAAAGCCTTCAAAATCAAAGATCTAGGAAACTTAAAGTTTTTCCTTGGATTTGAAGTTGCTAGATCTAATAAGGGGATCCATTTATGTCAACGCAAATATGCTCTGGATATTTTAGCAGAGATTGGAATGATGGACTCCAAACTGAGCCAAACTCCTCTCATGAAAGATGTTAAAAATCCTTATGAAAAGGTTGGACCTCTTAACAATGTTGAATCCTATAGACGCTTAATAGGGAAGCTACTCTACTTAACTAATTATAGACCTGACATTACCTATTCTGTACATTTACTGACTCAATTTATACAGGAGCCAACCACACATCGCCTACAAGTCATACAACACATCCTCCGTTACATCAAGGCTGACCGATGACGCGACCTTTTCTTTGCCATCAACAATGACATGCAGATACTTTGGGTTATTAGAAGGAGTTTCACTAGCTATTGCATCTTCCTAGGCAATTCTTTGATTTCCTGGAAATCAAAGAAACAAACTAATGTATCTAGATCTTCATCAGAAGCAGAATATAGGGCTTTAGCTAGCACTACTTGCAAGCTCCAATGGCTCTATTATCTCCTTTGTGACTTAAAGGTTCATCCCACCGTTGTAGCTGGCATTTACTGTGACAACCAATTTGCAAGGCATATTGCACATAACCTGATGTTTCACGAGAGAACAAAGCACATTGACCAAGACTATCATGTGTTTTTTCGAAAACTTCGGGATAATCTCTTCCATTTGCTTCCCATTCGCTTTACTAATCAACTACACTAGAATTAGGTCTATAATCCAAAATAACATAAAAAACTAGACTAGAATTCTATATTATACTAAACTAGTGCATGTAACAAGTTTGTAAACATTTCTAGAAACTAAAAAACCAAAAAATTTTGGAATTAATAAAAACAGAATCAAATCATGGTTGAAATTAAATCTGGACAGAAAATATAATAAGAACAAATTGAAACAATTGAAGAATTCAAATGGAGAAAAACTTGAAAATGCTCATGACCGAATGCAAAGATTAATTGGAAACAAACTTCTAATTGTTTGAAAAACGTAAAAACCTATTAACTAATGTTTAACACGTCTAAATTGTGCAAAAATAGCAAGGGATTATCAAGAACAAGTTCTACAAAATCAAAGACAAAAATTCAATCAAATGTAAAAGATCTTCCTAAATTGAAAACTACTCCTAAATTGCTATGAACAAACCAAACTGAAACTACTCCTAAAATTATTTTTGGCCGATTGAATTCTAAAACAAAGTAAAAGAACTTGAAACAACATCTAAGAACAACATTCTAACCAATCAAATTAGAGAAATTAAGCCAAAACAACAAAAACAAAGTAAAATGGTAAAACAACGTCAAAACAACAAGAATAACGAAACAACACATGAAAACTTTGTGAAATCGACTAATGAGACGTGATTCTTCTCCTTAATGAATAAGGAACCGATTAAGGCTTGAAAAACAAGAATCACGCTTAAATCATTTCCAAAACAATGTAAAAATTGAAAACAATGAAGAAGAACAAAACTGGAAACAATATTGTGAACAATCTATGATTATGCGATGAATTGAAGTAGAAATTTGTGTAAAACAAATGTAAAATGGAATTGAATTGAAAGAATAACTAAAGCAAAGCAAGAAGAACACTAAACAAAGCAGAAAAAGTGGAAATTAAAGAGATGAAAAGAAAATTAAAGTGAAAACTAAAGAAATAGCAAGAGAAAGAACCAGAATTGAGAGAACTTGACGTAGCTTCACATCAATTGAAGAATAGAATTCGGTGTGTATTACAATGGCACAAAAATTCCTTATTTATAGGTTCAAATGTGAGTTAACTAGAGTTAAAACTAACTTAACCATGATTAAAATTAATTACAAGCATGTCCTAAATCTAACTATAGTTAATTTTCGTATCACTTCCACAACAGGATGTCCAGTTTCGCGTCACCATCTTCTCTGATTTATCCAAACTCCAAAAGTAGTCAAAATTGTGCTCAAATTGAAGCTTAACATGTGTAGTTTTCAATGCAAAAAGAATCAACTCAATCGGAGTTCTGTAGAGGCAAAGGTCAAAACTGGTCAGTGAAAAAATCACAAGTAATACAAAAAACTATGTTAGAATATAGAAATTTGTATATTTTTGTGATTTTGCATACTTTTCCATAAAAATACAAATCTAATCTAATATAATATAATAAGAACCTAAAATAATCTAATTCTACTTTATTAACTAGGAAAAATACTAACAAATGAGTTGACATCACTTTGGCTAGCACTACTTGCGAGCTCCATTGACTCAGTGATCTCCTTCGTGACTTAAAGGTTCATCTCATTGCTCTAGCTGTCATTTACTGGGACAACCAATTTGCAAGATATATTGCACATAACCCGATGTTTCACGAGAGAACGAAGCACACTGACCAAGATTGTCATGTGGTTTATAAAAAACTGCAGGAAAATCTCTTCCATTTGCTTCCCATTCACTTTACTGGTCAACTAGCTGACGTTTTTACCAAGGCCCTTTATCGAACCTCGTTCAATATCATCATTCCCAAGCTTGATATGTTGAGTATTCATCATCCGGCTTAAGGGGAGCGTATTGGAACCCAACCCTTAAAAAGGATTTTTTGTTTTTATACAATGGTTAACCGTTTATTTAGAGCAGTTCCTGTTTTTAGGGATTCTACTATTTCCCTTTTTCTTTAATTCTTATAACCTATATAAGATTGACTCTTCCTTGTATTAATGCAACAGTATTCAATAAATTTTTTGAGTTTCATTTACCTTTTTTCTTTCACCTCCTACAATGTAGAACAATTTCTTACACTGACGCCTCCTCTGTAACTCGTTTCTTGGGGTTTTCTTGTTTTGTCTCTTAGAAATATGGAGAGCTATCACCATCAAGATTATATAATTAAATTTTAAGCTAATGTAATGCATGTATTCATTTGTCATTCAGTAGCCAAATTATGGAGATAATGGATAATTTACATATAGGACATAAATTAATACATATTATGACATGCATCAAGTACATGTTATTATACTTATTATTAATAATTATAAAAAATAATTTTAACTATCTCTTTCATTAATTAGATCCATTTCAGATTTCCTCTTACTCTCAAGACAAATGAATTGATAAGTGTAATTGGAAGGACATGAAGGAATAGTAAATTTAATCCTCAATCTTTATATTGTTCTAACTTATTAATGACCAAGTGGCGGATCTTGACCATTGATCTTGGGGGGCCAAATAATATATTATTAATAAATAATAAATAAATATAAAAGGAAGAAAGAAGATGAAAGGGTAAAAGGATAAAATTGTAAATATATACTTAAATATATTAAATCATCATTAAGTTAGAGAGAGACAAAATCATAAATTATATGAGAGTTACAAAGCCGAGGAGAGGCTGAGAGGATAAAATTGTAAATATACAAGTAAATATATTAAATGTTAATTAAGTTTTGGGGGCCAAAATCATAAATTACATGGGAGTTACAAAACTTTAGGGGCCACGGCCCCCTCAGCTCCCAAGAAGATCCGCCACTCGTTAATGACTCATTTTATTCATATATTTGTAAAACTTTTCTCTTTTAATCTTTTATTAATAATATATCCTTTTTAATTTCTCTTTTTGATCTTCTTAAATTTGTATATATAAAATAATATATAATTTAAATAATAAATATTTATAAATTATTTGGTAATTAACATATAAATATAATATTTCTCTCAATTTATCTAATGAAATATATTAATTAATATATACAAATTTGGTCAATATTCACGAAAGAAAGTATATTTTATAAAAATATCACAATTTTTTATATAAAAATAGTTTGTTAGTACTTCCAATTTTTTTTTATTATATGTTCTATATTTTAAACACAGTAGTTGAATATATATATATATATATATATATATATATATATATATATATATTTTTTTTATATGTTAAAGATATTTTAATTTAAGAAGATAATTTAATTTTTTAAAAATCACAGTTAGTTAAATTATTATCTCCTCATCATAAATTTATAAATAATACAACTTATTACTTACCTCCTCATCCTTATTATTCTACTCTCACACGTATTATTGTTATTCTCTTTAAAGCTTACATACTTTTTCGGAAGGGAATTTGGATTCAAAATCGTGGAAAATCTTTGAGTTCGAGGTAAGTGAGATGGTATTATTGATTGGTTATAAATTTTAGTGTTATTATTTTGAAATTTTATTCAAAGTATGTTTTCAAGGTACTATAGTTTGTAGTTTATTTAAATTTTCATGTTTCTCATTTTTTAATTTGGGTTCAACCTTTTTGTATAGTTTTTTTAATCGTTCCACCAATTTTTATTTTAATTGTGATTGTTTGACGTGAATAGTTAAGAATTCATAAAACTATAGCGAATTTTTAATAATTATATAAAATAGAAATCTGAGAGTTTAGAATTAACCAATCTTACTTGTTAGAAGAAGAAAATATTTTGGCATAATAGATACTATAAAATAGAAAATAGATATGAAAATTAAATTAGTTTTATCTTTTGGCATAATGAGATTACGTTTGAGTATTTGTCTGTTTAAATAACTGAATAATACAAATTAAGATTTTTTTAATATATTTATTTTGGTTTCGACCTTTTAAAATATAAAATATTTGTCTTTCTCTATTATAAGACGATTCTAAAATCCACTCTTAATTTAATAGTTGAATAATATAAAATAAGATTTTCTTAAAATATTTTTATTTTATTTTAC
Organism: Sphenostylis stenocarpa; assembly: GCA_963425845.1. Classification (NCBI taxonomy): domain Eukaryota; kingdom Viridiplantae; phylum Streptophyta; class Magnoliopsida; order Fabales; family Fabaceae; genus Sphenostylis; species Sphenostylis stenocarpa. The sequence continues at coordinate 25,642,206 of OY731408.1, forward strand.
ATTTTATCTATTCATTTTTAATTATTCATTATTTATATCAATTTTAACATATATGATTGGTTGATGTGAAAAATTTTCATTTTAAGTTGTCTCAGTACATTTTTTTTTATCTTTATATTATCTTAACATATTCTATTAATGTCACATTTAAATCATTAGAGAAAACCTTTTTTTCGTGTTGTTATTTTTTTTATTACATCATTAGTTGGTTTTAGTTTTTTAATTATTATTTTTTTCAATAATTTTGCTAGCATAGTGTGATTAAATTACATAAACAAATTTGTGATATGGATGGAACAAGTGAACAAGAACAACTCTATTTTCATTCTGAAAGTATTCGCTGCAGAGGAACAAATATCTATCGGCCTAATATGAGTGTAGTGGTAACTGAAACTCGCCTAGATTCTCATTATTTACCAATTACTTATGACAATGGGATGATATTTGGAATGACACAATACAATCAAGGTCAACGTCAACCTAATCATGTTATAGGTGTTCCAACTTCATCTAGTTTGGATACTAGTTCTTCCATTGCTCCCAATAATGCAAGGAACATTCAAACGGGCATCCCCTTAATACCACAATATGGTACTTGGGGATCTATGATGACACATCCCTCTAATCGTTTAATTCAAGATCAACATTTTCCAACTCATAATGCTTATGTCAGGAGGTTAGAGAGTGCAGGAATGAATTTTCAAAGATATCATGATATAGTTGGTAGTAGTATAAGCCGTCACAGACTTCTTCATCTACAATTCCCTCTCTTTTATTATCAAACACAAGCAGTGCAAGCGATGATAGGTCACTCTATCAACTTTAATGTTCCACTAAGCAGTCTATCATGTAGAGTCCCAACAAATCCTTCAAGCAATTCTTCAATGCCTATACAAAATCCACAATTTGGAGGGTCACATATACATCAACCTCAATCTCATATAAGAAATATGCATGAGACAACTCTTGATCATCATAGGGATTTGCACTTGAGCACTGAGAACATGTCATATGAGGCAAGTATACTTTTCATTGTTTGGTGTTATATTTTCTTATGCATGTGAATTGTTTATGAGGCATTGCATATAAAAACTTAGTGACTACTGAAAAATGTACTTTGTTAACTCTTTGGAATTGGACAACAGGATTTTCTTACATTAGGCGAGCAGATTGGGAACGTAAGCATTGGTTTGTTACAACAAATGATTGCATGTCAAATGAAGACAAAAACTTATCTACAACCTAATAACATGGATGAGAAAACTTTCAAGGAACATGAAAATGATATTTGCGTAATATGTCAGGTATAAAGTTAGCAACACGTATAATTATATTAACATTTGTCATTCTCCTATTAATTCTATTACTTGTGCATGATCACAGGAGGACTATAAAAACAACGAAGAGATTGGAATTCTTCAATGCGGACATGAATATCACGTGGAATGTATACGAAGATGGTTACAAGAAAAAAATATTTGTCCTATTTGCAAATCAAGAGCATTGACTCTCATATAGTGTTGGATTAGACTTTGAACTCGTGCTCTTAGATAACAACTTTGATGTATTGATTGGTCCTAAGCACATGTTTGTGCTTTTGATTAAACTCTCTTGTATCCTTTATATGATCTTAGTGGAACTTTATCGACTGACTTGTGCCCGTGGGTTTTTACTTCTCACAATGAGAGGGTTTTCCCACGTTAAAAATATTTGTCTCTATATGATTAATATTATCATTTATTATTGTTGTGCTATTTTTACTACTTTGGAAATTGTTTCTTTATTAGATAAACATGTGAATAAAAAATAATTAATGCATTTAGCTATTAAATTTAATCCATAAAATTGCATAGATTTTGATAGGTGTATCAAAATAGACTTAGTCCGATTGATCGACGTGAAAAACTAGAGAATTAGGTAAGGTTAGATAAAAAAATTATGGCCTAACCTATTTAGCCCATAATTTATATGGGCTTAGGCCAGGTTATCTCGTAAGTTTATTGATCGACTCGCTTTAAAGAATACGAATTATTTTTTAAATAAAAATGAAAGTAATATTATTTTATTAAAAGATATATATATATATATATATATATATATATATATATATATATATTAACTTGACAATAAATTCTAAGAGTAAATATCAGAATAAATCTCTAGTAATCACTTATTTAAAGATCTAATTATTAAAATTAATTAATATTTTAAATTAATAAATTACAAAAAATTAAATAACGGGAAGTGGGTTAAGCAAGAGTAATGGTATTTCCTTTTTAGAACTTTCACTCAACAATTTTTTTCAACTTTTCTATTTGATTATTTTTCAACACTTTTATTTTTTTGTCCTTTTTTTTTCTTCTTTTATATATATTTTTTATTTTGGGGCTTTTATAATTTTTAGACAACAACCCCCACACTTAAACTTTTATCCCCTTCCCAAACAATTCCAAAGTTTCCTCATTCTCATGGTTAGGTGATAAATGGTTTTTTTTGGTAACGTTGGTAAAAACAAAGAAAGGGGTTAATAAGCTCAAATATAGGTGCAGTGGAACAATTATTTAGGGTGAAGCTTTATCTGGCTAGTGGCAAAAAAAAAATGAAAAAAGTGGCCTAAATCAAATCATATCAAAAGTACAATTAAATCCAATGATGCCAAAAAAAGTTAGAACAAGTTCAGAAATGCTTGTAATTACTAGTGAATTTACACAGTAAGAAAAATTGGTCCAAAACTCACAAGTTAATATTTGTCACAAAAAATTGAATCAAAATCCAAATGTTATGAAAAACTACTTAGATTCTAACAAGTGCAAAAATTTCAATTAGCTTTAAAGACTCTAAAATATGATTAATGCATCAAAACACAACTCAAAAATTTGCTTATTCACTAGGATACACAAAAACAACTTAAAGAAAAAAAAAAGACCTGGAAAATTTATTTGAAAACAAAAAACAGCAAAAGAAAAATATAGCAGCATTTTGAATACAGAAAAACAATGGAAACAACAAAAAAATATATAAAACAAAAAAACAAAAAATATTGAAAAAGAAATTCTAAAACAGTTCCAAAAATTGAAAGAAAAATTATGGAGTACAAAACAATTTAAGAAATTGGATGTAGTGCAACAAAAACAAGATAAATGAAAAAGATGAAAAAACAAGTAAGAACAAAATACAGAAAATGCAAAATAAAATGTTGAGAAAAAAAATTCTATGCATTCTTACCTCCCCCACACTTAAGATTAACATTGTCCTCAATGGAAGAGGTAGAGAAAAAGAAACAAAAATGCAAAATGCATGAAGAAGAAGGGGTAGAAGAAGTAGGAGTAGAAGAGTGGAAAAATTAAAAATGCAAAAGATGAGTTTAGAGGTGTTTATCTGGTGGATCACTCAGTTTGAATTTGATTTTGGCAATAGATGATATTCCTTCATGAAAAGGCTTCAACTGGTGACCATTAACTTTGAATATTCTACCATTCTTTAGATCTTTAATCTCGATGGCTCCATGGGAGTATACTTTGACAACAATGTAAGGTCCTTCCCACTTTGATCTTAACTTTCCAACAAATATCTTCAATCTGTTAGCAAATTTTGGGTCATGTATATATATGATACATAATTTAAATGTGTTAGGGTCATTATTTATTAAGCCAAATAATAAAGTGATCTGACTAAATTAAAGTTTTGGCTAAAGGAATATGTCATGCAAATAAAATTGTGTAGAGACCATTGAACAATTTCTAATTTGATGAGGGGCCAAATTAGAAATACTAAAACTTAAGTAATTAACCTAATTCTGGTTATTTAAAGGGTCATGGTCCCCTTCTGGGAGCACACACACAGAACGTAAGTCTCAGTTCCCGTTCCTTTCTTTCTATCCCCATCAAGAGAGAAAATCAAAAGGGAAATACAGGTGCTCTTCAGGTGGAAGACCATAAGATCAATATAGTGCTCTACAAAGACATCATCATTATGGCTAATTCAGGTATGCTTTCGCATTCAGTTTACAACATGTTTATCAATATGGGATTACGTTTATGTTTGATTATTAGAATCAAAATCAGGATTATAATTAATTACAGTTTAACTAACAAGTGGTATCAGAGCCAAGGTCACGAATTCAATTCCTGGTGGGCAATTGTTGAGGGGGAGATTGTTACGGGTTGCACAATTGTCTCGTGGTGGAGGCCGGGTGGGCCAAGTCATAATCCAAGAGTGGGATTCCTTGTAGGAAAATTGCTGAGGGGGAGATTGTTGCAGTAGCATCAGTTGTCCAGTGGCAGAGGCCGGATGGGCCGAGTCACAATCGAATCATGGCGCTTGGGCTGTTACTCTTAAGTAAAAAGAGTTGCGCTCTGACTTATGGCTATAACTTTTGGCCTAGTGGTAAGCGCTCGATCCTAATAATTGGTATCAGAGCCGTCCATACTTGATTTATGTCTGTCTTAGGAAATATTTTAAAAAAATTCAGATTCTGTTTAATTTATAAAATCCCAATTTTCGTGAACCCTAAAATTTAAATTTGGGGGTAACATCCCCAATCTACTTCTACTCACTGATGGAACCGTGGAGGAAGCTATGAATTCTTCTTCTTCTTCTTCTTCTTCTTTGTTTTTCCCTTTTGTTTCAGTTTAAGTTTCAAGTTTTACTGAGAAACAAATAGATTTTCAAGTTTCAATCTTTCTTGTATTGAGTTCTCTGTTCTCTTTGAATATTTTGTTTTGTTTTTATTTATTTATTTTTTCTGGGTTTTGTTTTCGCTTTCTTTTCATGGTGGATATGGATGAGTTTGGAATTGGGGGTTGTGTTTGGGGAGTTCCCAACACAAAGGATCTTAGGAAACTGGTGAATGTTTCCTCAGGTGTGACTGTTATTATTTTATTGCCTTTATCCTCTGGGGATTTAAGGGAAGTTGATGTTAAATTCCATGTTTAGGGTTTGAGTGATTATTGTTTAATCCCCTTTTATGGTTTAGAGTAGTGTGTTAAAGAGGGTCATAACTATCTCTATTTCATCCCTAGTGTGATTTTAGGGAGATGTTCATCCTTTATGTGTTGGTGGAAAAGGAGGTGTTTTTCATCCTCTAATTTGTTCAAAGGAGGTGTTCATCCCTAATGGGACTCTAGGGAGGTGTTTATCCTTAGTGGAATTCTAATGAGGTGATTATCTTTTGAATTAGTTTGCAAATATTAAATATTTGGTTTTGTTATATAAATAAAATATTCAATTTTTTTGGTAGTTTAATATTTTTTTGTGAGCAAATTGAGTCAATAAGTCACCAAAGTAACCTCTCTTGAATTGGGCAGTTCATGAAAAATATTGAATGTTAGTGTTTGTGTATATTTATGCGAGTATTAGTCGGTCCAAAGGAAGATTAATATTTGGCCAAATTGCATACACACTTGTAATGATAAACATGTGATAATTATAAGGAATTGTTTTGTCGATGATAAATCAATCCAAAGACTGGTTTGTTGTTGGACGTGTTTTATTGTCAATGTTTGATTATTACAACAAGATACCTCTAGCAGTTAATATTACTATCCAAAGACTTGATATTGATGGTGCATTGGGTGTCTTGAGATGGGTTAAACCATTATTTGAATATATATATATATATATATATATATAATATATTTATTTTTATATAATGTGAGCATAATTAGTTTATTTCTCGTGTTCTAAATTCAGTTACAATTGCTTTTGTATCTACCAATTTAAATTTTGTTCCAATCCTCAAAAGTATGTTTTCTACTTTGGTTTGTTCTGAAGTCAATTTAGCGTCAATACCTAGTAACACTTGGTGGTTAGACTCAGGTGCAACTACTAACATCAGTGTTTCTATGAAGGGTTGCCTAAGCTACCGGAAGCCAATTGATTATAAAAAAAAAGGATATATGTTGGAGATGGCAAATTGGTAGTGTAGACCCCTAATTTTACCCGACCTCTCAATAAAAGCTAGGGAAACTTCACAAGAAGATAAAGTTTGCCCGGCTTCTTAATAATAAAAACCAAGGAGACCTCCTACAACAAACTCGGAGTTCAGACGGTCTCAATAAAGGCTAAAAAGACTTCCTACAACAAAGACAAGGCTCGCCTGCCATCTCTATAAAAGGTCAAGAAGACTTCCTATATGAAGATAAAGCTTCAACGGACGTTTATCGGCATCAAATGACGTCTGAATACACAAAGGAAAGCTTCCCGGGGGTCCCAGAACACGAAAGCTGGCCAAAACAGGTCGAGACGGCCGTCCCAAGGTCGAGACGGTCGTCCCAACCTTCCCTGGCCAAGTGGGACGGCGGTCCCAAATGGGACTGCCAGTCCCAGCTCCCCAGGTGGTCTCAGTCAGTGCAAATGGTGCATTTGGGACGGCCATCCCAACCCAGACGGCCGTCCCACTCCAGACGCGCGTCCCAAGGGTGCAGGCAGCGAAAACTATAAATTGGAAGCTCATTTGCCACTGTTCCACACCCCAGACAACTCAGAAGACTTGTCTACTTCTCTCCCTCTCTCGAATGATCTTTCTGATTGCCTTATATAGGTAACAATCAGTTAAGGAACTAGATTCCGGCATTTGATTCTTCTAGAAAATTTTTAGTCGAGTCGAGTTTTGTCGTGAGGAGAGTTGTTGTAGAGCGAGGGACTGCCGAAACGCATCCTTATTGTAACAGAGTTGATATATAAAGCTTGCTACAGAGGTTCTTCTCAAATCTCTTCTCCTTTACTGCTTTATTTATTGCTTCATAAAATGTAAATAAAATCATGTAGATAGCCATATTTATTATACGAATAAAATAGGGTAATAACGTAATTTCTTGTAATCTTTACTTAAATGAATTAATCCGTCATAGGGAACCCGAAAGGGGCGTTGTGGGGTGCTAATACCTTCCCCACACGTAACTAACTCCCTTACCCGACTCTGGTTATAATGGCCAAGTTTGGTTTTTATTAAAATCAACGCCTTTTTATCCTTTTCCAATGTTTACGTTCAAAACATTGGTGGCGACTCCAAAAGAACCCCTTTTTCGAAAACCTTGCTTTTATTAGAGGATAGTTCAGTTGTTGAGCACCTCGGAAGCAATGAACATATTTTAAATACAAAATGCGAGTCTAAACCATCTTTTCGCGACCGCTCGCATAAACGTTCGAGATGTCCCAGGACGTCGGAACGGACGGTGGCGACAGGTAGAGGTGGAAGCTATAGGGCATTTTAAATTGTTATTAAGTACTAATTTTTATTTCGATTTGAAAGAAACTTTTGTTATGCCGTCATTTAGACAAAATTTGGTTTTAGTTTCTTATTTTGGACAAATTAGGTTATTTGTATTCATTTAGAAACAATAAGTTTAGTTTGTCTTTTAATTCAGATATTATTGGAACTTATTCACTTTTGGCTTATGATAATGAGTATTTACTTGATATTGTGGTCACCTATAATGAAACCCTTAATACAGAATCACGTGGTACTAAACATAAAATTGAAAATACTCACCCAGATGTATTATGACACAAGTGCTCAGGTCACAATCTAATCGTGGCGTTTGAGCTTGTGTTACACTCTTAAAGATGTGATAAGGAGTATGATTTGTCATTCCACCTTACCGGAATCACTCTGGGGAGAGATACTAAAGACGACAGCTTATATTCTAAACATAGTACCAACTAAAGCAGCTACCAAAACACCTTATGAGCTTTGGATTGGGCAACGGCCTAGTCTGAAGCATTTCCATGTGTGGGGTTGTCCAGCTGAGACAAGGCCTTATAAGCCAAATGAAAAGAAATTGAACTCCCGAACAGTAAGTAGTTATTTTATTGGTTATGCTGAAAGATTCAGGGAATATAAATTTTAGGTTCCCACATTAAAGACAATTTTTGAGACGGGAACTGCTACGTTCTTTGAGGATACTGAGTTTGGGGGGAAGAATAAGATTAAGAAATTTATCTTGGAGGAAGAATCGGTAACAATTTCAGAACTTATTCAAATAGTTACTTTTGATAAAGTAAGTTCGGAACCTCCACAAGCCATTGTTGATAAACCCCTTACTCAAGATGATTTGGTTGTTCATGAAGAATAAACTCAAGATCCTCAAGAACCTGTGCATCATGAGCCAATAACTTTTCAGAGATCCACTAGAGAAAGAAGAAGTGTTATTTCGGATGATTACATGGTATTTCTTCAGGAACATGAGGAAAACAATGATATAATGGAAGATGACCCAATTAACTTCCATCAAGCTATGCAAGGTTCTAACTCTCAAAAGTGGATTTAAGCAATGAAGGAGGAGTATAAGTCCATGCAAGGCAATAAGGTTTGGGAACTTGTCCCATTACTAGAAGGTATGAAACTCATTGATTGCAGGTGAATATTTAAGACCAAACGGGATTCTAAAGGTAATGTGGAAAGGTATAAGGCTCGTCTGGTAGCTAAGGGCTATATCCAGAAGGAAGGGATTGAATTTAAAGTCTCTTTCTCTCCAGTTTCATCAAAAGACTCTTTTAGGACAATCATGGCTCTTGTAGCACATTATGATTTGAAGCTTCATCAAATGGATGTCAAGACGGTGTTTCTCAATGGCAACATTGATAAGAAAATTTATATGGTACAACCAGAAAATTTGTGCAGGGAGATCCAAAGAATATGGTTTGCAAACTAACAAAATCCATTTATGGACTAAAACAAGCATCTCGTCAATGGTACTACAAATTTTTATCAAGTAATTCTCTCATTTGGCTTCGAGATGAATATTGTTGATGATTGTGTCTATCACAAATTTAAAGGGAGACAAGTTTAGTCTCAATCAGTGCACAAAGAGGAATTTAGAAATTGAAGAAATGCAAAAGATTCCCTATGCATCAGCTGTACGGAGTTTGATATATGCCCAAGTATGTACACGTCCAGACATAGCATGCATAGTTGGGATTCTAGGCAGATATTTAAGTAAATGAACAGTTTAAATCAAAATTATCAATCACAGTATAATATTTCGATTAAATAAAAGTCGATCCCACGAGGAACACTTTCAATGGAAATTCCCAATTATTCTTACTAAGTAGATTAAAACAGATTGGTTTTTGTAATAAGAGTTGAATTGAAATTAAATGACAAAGAACTGTAAATTGTTGAGAAAATATCAATTAAAGGTACTTAGGATTGACTTCCTTCCTTATCCCTCTTTTGTAATGACTATGTCAATTAAGAACGTCAATTAACCTAACAATGTTGATGTCACCTACTCAAATCATCCATGTTGATTCCTCACACATGAAATTCATAAGAAAACCTAATAAATGTTGATTCCTCACACAATTAAGAGATTTTCTAGCATTAGGTTTAAGGTGTTTAAGCAATTGATACATTCATTTCATTCCTGGCAATTAACGTAACAAATATTCTTACCGTGATCTAGGGTTCAAGATATATTTTCCAATCATACCTCAAACAATCAAGAATAAATCATTCCAAAGCATAAAGGATAAGAATAACAACATCAAAGCATACATTAATATCTCAAAATATCACCATGATACAAAAGAGTTCAAAGAAATTGCACCGAATCCTAAGAGAATGAAGTTAGCCACTCATGTTGACCATTACAATGATTTAATTGATGAAGAAGTGAAGAATTGATGAAGATTAGACGAAACCCTAACAGTAGTAGTGCCTCCTCTTCTCCAAGCCTACTTGCTTTTCTCAAAACACAACTTATCTTTTTATAAGAGAATTTGGGTCGGGTCTTGCATCTTTCATTCGCTTAAGCGTTCTTCTTTCTTTTAATTTTACTCCAATTATGTTGACAATTGTGCTTCTTAATCTTGTATCAAGGTATTTTCGAATTCATCCTATATTGGGAGAAAAATATATTAGAATTAACATAAGTTAAGTGGTTTCATAACAATTCAAGACATAATTATATCAACTTTTTACCACTTAACAGAATGGACCATTGGAAAGCAGCAAAAAGGGTCATGAGATATTTAAAGAGAACAAAAGATTATATGCTCACATACAAGAGGTCAGACCAGTTTTAAATCGCTGGGTTTTCTGACTTGGAATTTGCAGGATGTCAAGATAGTTTGAAATCCACTTCAGGTTACATTTTCATGTTGGTAGGTGGTGCAGTTTCTTGGCGCAGTGTCAAGCAAACCCTTACAACTTCATCCACTATGGTAGCAGAATTTGTAACATGCTATGAGACATCAAATCATGGAATATGGCTGAGAAATTTTGTCACAGGACTGCAAATTGTGAAAGGCATTGAAAGACCACTTAAGTTATATTGTGACAACAAATCAATTGTATTGTTAAGGAAAGAGTACAGAGTGGACAAATTTCCATAGAACACTTAAGGACAAACTCCATGATAGCAGATCCTCTAACTAAAGGACTTCCGCCTAAGGTCTTTCATGAACATGTTGCTCACATGGGTGTTTTAAAGTTTGAGGAATTTGTGGTTTAGTGACAGTTAGTCACTTTCATATATTTTATGTTCTATGTTTAATTTCATGTATGTATACATTAATTATTATTTTTTTTGGACATATTTGATTATCTATAGATATGCGGTTTTTTCGTTGATTCATTACATTTTGTACATTAAGATTATTATATCGATCTCGACAAGTTAAAGTTTGGACCAGTTGAAAATAGGCGTGTACAGATCACCTTCACGTAATTTTCATGTTACACATTTCATGATGAATCCATGTCATTTGGTTATGTCAGGACTAGTAATTATTGTTGGTTTTAGTTGTGATGATGCAATGAAAAACTGGTTTGGTTCTATATCCTGATATGATCAATGGACGGGACTTTTGGAGTATGCTAAAGGAATATAATGGCAATTTTGAGCTGATAAAGTCTAACATATTTGTAAGGTTATAAGGACATATATATTTGTGACCAGTGGGAGATTGTTGGCAAATTTTGGGTCATGTATATATATGATACATAATTTAAATGTGTTAGGGCCATTATTTGTTAAGCCAAATAATAAAGTGATCTGACTAAATTAAAGTTTTGGCTAAAGACATATGTCATGAAAATAAAATTGTGTAGAAACTATTGAGCAATTTCTAATTTGATTAGGGGTCAAATTGAAAATACTAAAACTTAAGTAATTAACCTAATTCTAGTTATTTAAAGGGTCATGGTCCCCTTTTGGGAGCACACACATAGAACGTAAGTCTCATTTCCCATTCCTTTCTTTCTATCCCCATCAAGAGAGAAAATCAAGAGGGAAATACAGGTACACTTCGGTGGAAGACCATAAGATCAATATAGTGCTCTACAAAGACATCATCATTATGGCTAATTCGAGTACGCTTTCGCATTCAGTTTACAACATGTTTATCAAGTATGAGATTACGTTTATGTTTGATCATTAGAATCAAAATCGGGATTATAATTAATTACAGTTTAACTAACACAATCTTGAATTATATAATAAAAATTTTTGTCCTTCGTTAAATTCTTTCCTTAAAATCTTCAAATCATGGTACTTGGCAGTTCTTTCTTTGTAAAATCTTGAATTTTCATATGCTTCTAGTCGATCTCTTCTAGTTCCTGCAACTCGTAACTTCCTATGCTCTCCAGCCTTCATCAATACTCGGATTACATTGCTTCACGAACCAATATGCTTTGTGTTGGATCTTTATGGATAGATGACTTGGTTCCAAAAAAAAAATTCTAAAAGGAGACATACCTAGAGGTGTCCCAAAAGTCATCCAAGTGTGCCCACGAGTGCTTCATCTAAAAAGTAACTCCAGTTCTTCCTATGGGGTTGGACTAGTTTCAAAAGTAAGTGCTTAACCTCTTTGTTGAATACTTCAACTTCGCTGTTTGTTTATGGATGGTAAGGGTTGATATATTGTGAGTCACTCCAAATATCTGCAAAAGACTTGATATCACATGATTACAAAAGTGACTACCTTGATTGTTAATGATAGCCTTAGGTGTACCGAACTTGCAAAATATGTTAGTTCTTAAAAATTTTGAAATTGTTTTAACATCATCATGCTTAGTAGCCTTGGCTTCAACCCATATAGATACGTAGTCCACAATAATTAAAATATAATTAAAACTATTAGAGTTCGGAAAGGGACCCATTAAATCTATACCTCATACATCAAATATCTCACACACAATCACTGGTTTTATTGGCATCTCATTCCTATTTGTAATATTTCCACCATCTTTTTGACATTTATCACACTTTTTCACAAATTCATACGAATATTTAACAATGGAAGGCCAAAAGAAACCACTATCTAAAATTTTTCTTGCAGTTCGCTTGGGTCCAAAATGGCCTCCACCAGATATATCATGACAGAAATGCAAAATAGAATTAAATTCATTTTCAGAGACACATCTCCTAAGCACCTGATCACTACAAAACTTCCATAAATATGGGCCATTCCACACAAAATATTTAGAATCACATTTTATCTTTTCAGCTTGTGCTTTTGAAGCATGGTGTGGTAGAATGCCTGCAACAATATAATTTACTAGATCAACATACCATGGAATGTTATCAAGATGTTGAATAGGATATAAATACTCACCAAGAAATTTTTCTGCAATAGGAACAAGATCTAATGGGTGAACAATGTGGCTTAGGTGATTAGAAACTTGGTTAAAACAACCGCTCTTGTCCTTTATCTCCAGGTCAAACTCTTACAGCAACAACATCCATCTAATTAGCCTACGTTTGGCATTCGGTTTCTTCAATAAGTACTTTAGGGCAGAATGAGCAATGAAAACATTTTTTTTATTGCCTAGCAAATAAGACCAAAATTTTCTAGTGCAAATACAATGGAAAACAACTCCTTCTCAGTATTAGTGTAATTTACCAGAGTTGCATCAAGAGTACATGATGTTAGGTAAACATTAAATGCATGTAGTTAAGAGGTAGTGGTTATAGAGGTAGTAGTTGTATTGAATGTATGTAGTTGAGAGATAGTAGTTGTATTGAATGTATGTAGTTGAAAGGTAGTAGTTGTATTAAATGCATGTAATTGAGAGGCCATATCCAAAGGCCTATAAATTGATCATGTACCACTTATTGCGAATACATCAAGTGATAATATACAGAGTGCTTTATTTAGATACTTGTTTGTCAACAAATTGGCATCAGAGCTTGAGAGCTTGAGTGTCTGAGTGCGTTAGAGAGAGTGTTTGAGAGTTAGAGAGTTTGTTCGAGATGGCCAACTTAGCTAACATCATGCCCCTGTCAAAGTTATCAAAAGGCATAAGCTATGATAACTGGAGCCTGAAAATGAAGGCTTTCCTTGGTTCCCAGGAAGTATGAGATGTGGTCGAAAATGGGCACCAAGAACCAGAGAATATTGAAGAGCAGACGATTGCTCAGCTTGCTGCATTGAGAGCAACACGAGTAAAGGACAAAATGGCTTTGTACGTGCTGTACCGAGCTGTTGATGAGTCCGGCTTTGAGAAGATAGCAAATGCTAAATCTTCAAAAAAAGCGTGGGATATTCTAGAGAAGGCATATAAAGGGGATAATCTCGTGAAGCACGTCAGGCTTCAAACTCTTAGAGGCGAGCTTTAAAGCATGAGGATGAAAGAGGTCGAAGGTGTTGTCGAGTACATCTCCCGTGTTCAGACCATGGTGAATCAACTCGGAAGAAATGGAGAGACGCTGCCCACTTGCCGAGTGGTGGAGAAAATCTTAAGGTCGTTAACTGACGACTTTGAGAATATCATTTGTGCAATAGAAGAGTCCAAGGACTTGTCGGTGCTCTCGGTGGAAGAGTTTGTCGGGTCGCTTGAAGCGCATGAGCAACAGAGAAGGAAGAAGAAAGAGGAGTCCCTTAATCAAGCACTCCAAGCAAAGGCAACCTTAAAGGAGAAGAAGGTTCCTTATGCTCAGAACACTCAAGGCCGAGGTGGTAAAGGCAAAGGAGAATATGAAAGAGGCAAGGAGCAAGTCAGTCAATAAAACTGGCGTGGCCGAAGGTAAGGTAGAGGTCATGACAGTAGAGGCCGAGGTGGTCAGTCAAGCAATTCTGGAGTTGAGTGCTTCAAATGTGGGAAGTACGGTCATTTTGCTAAGGATTGTTATTCAGGTATCAAATGTTATAATTGTGGGAAGGTTGGACATTTCACGAAGGATTGCCGATTTGAGAGCAAGAAGGAAACAAATCTCCTCTCTGAGGACGCTGAGGAAGAAGGAGTATTGATGATGTCAAGAAGTTCGGATGTCGAGCTAAGTCCGAGCTGTTCTGACAACTCGATTTGGTATCTTGATACAGGAGAAAGTAACCACATGTGCGGGGACGAGAACCTTTTTAAGGAGCTCACTAAAGTTGAGGCCGGACACGTGTCATTTGGAGATGCATCAAAGGTGGCAGTAAAAGGCAGAGGTACAATCTGGTACCTACAGAAGAATAGCCGAGTTGGAGAAATCAGAGATGTGTTCTATGTACCCGATCTCAAAAACAACATATTGAGCATGGGCCAACTGATGGAGAAAGGCTACTCAATTCTGATGAAAGACCGAGTACTATACCTGAAGGACAAGTCGGATCGTTTGATTGCCCGAGTAGAAATGAAGAAGAACAGAATGTACAAGATGGACTTGAAGATAGTCCAAGAGAGGTGTTTGAAACTTGACGTGAAGGATGAAGAAATGATGTGGCACTTTCGGTTTGGCCACTTGCATTTTGGTGGGCTGACCGAGTTGGTAAAGAAAGAGATGGTGCGAGGACTCCCGTCTATGAAATTTGAAAAGAAATTTTGTGAAGAGTGTGTGATCGGAAAGCATTCGAGGACCTCATTTCTGAGGACGGCCGAGTACCATGCAAAGGAACAACTCAGATTGATTCACACAGATCTTTGTGGACCGGTTACCCCTGAGTCCTTCAGTGGGAAAAGGTATTTCATTTCTTTTATAGATGATTTTTCAAGAAAAACCTGGGTATATTTTTTGAAGGAGAAATCTAAGGTGTTTGAGGTGTTCAAGAGATTTAAAGCAATGGTTGAGAAAGAGACTGGCATGCCTATCAAATCTGTTAGGTCTGATCGAGGAGGCGAGTTCATTTCATCCGAACTCATGAAGTATTGCGAGGACCAAGGGATAAGGAGATTTCTGACAGCACCATACTCACCCCAACAAAACGGAGTTTTTGAGAGGAAGAATCGAACCATTCTTGACATGGTTCGAACAATGTTGAGAAGCAAAAACGTACCAAAGGAGTTCTTGGCAGAAGCAGTGCAATGTGCCATCTATGTGCAAAATAGATGTCCACATGCTAAGCTGAACGAGAAGACACCGCAAGAAGTCTGGAGTGGAAGAAAACCGAGTGTGTCTCACCTTAAATTGTTCGGTAGCATAGCTTATGGTCATGTTCCATCTCAATAGAGGACCAAGCTCGAAGATAGAAGCAAAAAGTACGTGTTTATTGGGTATGATGAAAAAACCAAGGCGTACAGGTTGTTTAACCCAATAACTAAGAAGGCCATCATGAGCCGAGATGTTCAAATTGATGAAGAAAGCGAGTGGAGTTGGAATAACCCGGAGAAGGAGTCTATAGGAAGTAGAAGCTCGGAAGTTGATACACCACATACTGTGAGAGATCATGAGACTTCTAATGAAGAAGATGAACCTCTACAGCCCAGAGTGCGAAGTTTACAAGATATATACAACTCCACTGACGAAGCGCATGTTGTATGTATCTTGGCAAATTCAGAAGACTTAAGTTTTGAAGAGGCCGTGCAGGGAAAAATGTGGAAAAAGGCAATGGACGAGGAGATCAGGACAATAGAACGCAACAACACATGGGAGCTGACTGATTTTCCCAAAGGAGCACGGCCTATCGGCGTAAAGTGGGTGTACAAGAAGAAGACAAATGCTGAAGGAGAAGTTGAGTGATATAAAGCTCGACTCGTAGTGAAGGGACACAAGTTGCAGATATGTTCACGAAGCCACTACCAACCACTCTGTTTGAGAGCAATAAGAAGATGTTTAGAATGAAGGACAGGAAAAACATTTAAGTTTATGGGGGGATTTTGTTAGGTAAACATTAAATGCATGTAGTTGAGAGGTGGTGGTTATAGAGGTAGTATTTGTATTGAATGTATGTAGTTGAGAGATAGTAGTTGTATTGAATGTATGTAGTTGAAAGGTAGTAGTTGTATTAAATGCATGTAGTTGAGAGGCCATATCCAAAGGCCTATAAATTGATCATGTACCACTTATTGCAAACACATCAAGTGATAATATACATAGTGCTTTATTTAGATACTTGTTTGTCAACACATGAAATGTAAGCAATAACATGTGAAATTCTTTCTACCTTTTGTGCAAGCACGTCTCCTAATGCATAATCAGATGCATCACACATCAACTCAAATGGTAACTTCCAATTAGGTGGTTGCATAAAGGGTGTTGTCCTTAATCTCTCCTTCATACCTTCAAAGGATTTTTTGCATGTTTCAGAAAACTCGAATGGTGTATCTTTTTGCAGAAAATTTGTTAGCGGTAGTGCAATTTTGCTGAAGCGTTGAATGAATCTCCTGCATGACCTAGAAAATTTCTGATTTCCCTCAGAGAAGAGGGGTAAGGCAAAATATGAATAAAGTCAATTTTAGAAGGATCTACATCTATTCCTCTTTTCGAAATTACATATCCTAGAACTATTCCTTCCCTAATCATAAAATGACATTTTTCATAATTAAGCACAAGGTTTGTCTCAATAAAGCACTTAAGGAGCAAATTAAGGATTTTTAAACCATCATGAAAAGAATCACCAAAAACAGTAAAGTCATCCATAAATACGGACACGTCTCAATCAATTTAGAAAATATGCTCAACATGCATATTTGGAATGTGGCAAGTGCATTGCATAAACCAAAAGACATACGCGTATAAGCATATGTACCAAATGGACAAGTGAAGGTAGTTTTATATTGATCCTTAGGTTCAACATGTATTTGAAAATAACTAGAGAAAGCATCAAGGAAACAGTAAAAAGACTTCTCTGCTAAACGTTCAAACACTTGTCAATGAAAGGCAGAGGGAAGTGATCTTTTCTAGTGCCCTAGTTCAATTTCTTGTAGTCAATGCATACTCTCCACTTGTTGGCCACTCGGGTTGTCACCAACTCATGATCCTTGTCTTAATGATTGTGATTCCTAATTTCTTGGGCACAACATAAAGTGGCGGCACCCATGTGCTATCTAAGATCGGGTATACGATACCAACCTTGAGTAATCTTATCACCTCTTCCTTAGAAGGTTTCTTAGGGTTTTCTTGTTTTGTCTCTTAGAAATATGGAGAGCTATCACCATCAAGATTATATAATTAAATTTTAAGCTAATGTAATGCATGTATTCATTTGTCATTCAGTAGCCAAATTATGGAGATAATGAATAATTTACAAATAGGACATAAATTAATACATATTATGACATGCATCAGTACATGTTATTATACTTATTATTAATAATTATAAAAAAACAATTTTAACTATCTTTTTCATTAATTAGATCCATTTCAGATTTTCTCTCACTCTCAAGACAAATGAATTGATAAGTGTAATTAGAAGGACCTGAAGAAACAAGTAAATTTAATCCTCAATCTTTATATTGTTTTAACTTATTAATTTCTCATTTTATTCATATATTTGTAAAACTTTTTTTCTTTTAATCTTTTATTAATAATATATCTTTTTTAATTTCTCTTTTTAATCTTCGTAAAATTTGTATATATAAAATAATATATAATTTAAATAATAAATATTTATAAATGATTTGGTAATTAATATACAAATATAATATTTCTCTCAATTTATCTAATGAAATATATTAATTAATATATACAAATTTTTATTTTTATTATTGTTAGAAATCATTGTTTGACGTGAATAGTTAAGAATTCATAAATCTATAGCGAATTTTTAATAATTATATAAAATAGAAATCTGAAAGTTTAGAATTAACCAATCTTAATTGTTAAAAGAAGAATTTTTTTTAATATAACTGAATAATACAAATTAAGATTTTTTTTAATATATTTATTTTGGTTTCAACCTTTTAAAATATAAAATATTTGTCTTTCTCTATTATAAGACGATTCTAAAATCCACTCTTAATTTAATATTTGAATAATATAAAATAAGATTTTCTTAAAATATTTTTATTTTATTTTACATTTTATCTATTCATTTTTAATTATTCATTATTTATATCAATTTTAACATATATCATTGGTTCATGTCAAAAATTTTCATTTTAAATTGTCTCGGTACATTTTTTTTATCTTTATATTATCTTAACATATTCTATTAATGTCACATTTAAATCATTAGAGAAAACCTTAACATTATTTATCTGAACGGGTACGAACTTTAAAAAATTGTCAATTTAACTAATTTACATTATCATAATTTATCTTAATATGATCTTAACATTAATAAAATCATTAATATTTTACTATTACTCATATTTTAATAAATCAATATTAAATAACTATTTTTCATTTATAGTATTATAATTTAAATTATCAGTTTAAAATGGATTAACAACAAAATTATATGAATGTTAAATATTTGTTTTTCATATGTAGTGTTATAATTTAAATTATTAGTTAAAAATGGATTAGCAACAAAAAATATATATGAATATTGTTTCTTTTTGTATTGTTATTTTTTTTATTACATCATTTGTTGGTTTTAGTTTTTTAATTATTATTTTTTCAATAATTTTGCTAGTATAGTGTGATTAAATTACATAAACAAATTTGTGATATGGATGGAATAAGTGAACAAGAACAACTCTATTTTCATTCTGAAAGTATTCGCTGCAGAGGAACAAATATCTATCGGCCTAATATGAGTGCAGTGGTAACCGAAACTCACCTAGATTCTCATTACTTACCAATTACTTATGACAATGGGATGATATTTGGAATGACACAATACAATCAAGGTCAACATCAACCTAATCATGTTATAGGTGTTCCAACTTCATCTAGTTTGGATACTAGTTCTTCCATTGCTCCCAATATTGTAAGGAACATTCAAACGGGCATCCCCTTAATACCACAATATGGTACTTGGAGATCTAGGATGACACATCACTCTAACCGTTTAATTCAAGATCAACATTTTCCAACTCATAGTGCTTATGTCAAGAGGTTTGAGAGTGCAAAAATGAATTTTCAAAGATATCATGACACAATTGGTAGTAGTATAAGTCGTCACAGACTTCTTCATCCACAATTCCCTCTCTTTTATTATCAAACACAAGCAGTGCAAGCGATGAGAGGTCACTCTATCAACTTTAATGTTCCACTAAGCAGTCTATCATGTAGAGTCCCAAAAAATCCTTCAAGCAATTCTTCAATGCCTATAAAAAATCCACAATTTGGAGGGTCACATATACACCAACCTCAATCTCATATAAGAAATATGCATGAGACAACTCTTGACCATCATAGGGATTTGCACTTGAGCACTGAGAACATGTCATATGAGACAAGTATATTTTTCATTGTTTGGTGTTATATTTTCTTATGCATGTGAATTGTTTATGAGGTATTGGATATAAAAACTTAGTGACTACTGAAAAATGTACTTTGTTAACTCTTTGGAATTGGACAATAGGATTTTCTTACATTAGGCGAGCGGATTGGGAACGTAAGCATTGGTTTGTTACAACAAATGATTGCATGTCAAATGAAGACAAAAACTTATCTACTATCTAATAACATGGATGAGAAAACTTTCAAGGAACATGAAAATGATATTTGCTTAATATGCAGGTATAAATTTAGCAACACATATAATTGTTAGAAAATTAATAATAATAATAATAATCCTGATTTTGATTCTAACGATCAAACATAAATGTAATCTCATACTGATAAACATGTTGTAAACTGAATGCGAAAGCGTACCTGAATTAGCCATAATGATGATGTCTTTGTAGAGCACTATATTGATCTTATGGTCTTCCACCTAAAGAGAACCTGTATTTCCCTCTTGATTTTCTCTCTTGATGGGGATAGAAAGAAAGGAACGGGATTGATACTTACGTTCTGTGTGTGTGCTCCCAGAAGGGGACCACGACCCTTTAAAATAACCAGAATTAGGTTAATTACTTAAGTCTTAGTATTTCTAATTTGGCCCCTCATCAAATTAGAAATTGCTCAATGGTCTCTACACAATTTTATTTTCATGACATAAGCCTTTAGCCAAAACTTTAATTTAGTCAGATCACTTTATTATTTGACTTAATAAATAGTTACCCTAACACATTTAAATTATGTATCATATATATACATGACTCAAATTTTGCCAACAATCTCCCACTGATCACAAATATATATGTCCTTACAACCTTACAAATGTGTTAGACTTTATGAGCTCAAAATTGTCATTATATTCCTTTTAGCATACTCCAAAAGTCCTGTCCATTAATCATATCAGAACATAGAACCAAACTAGTTTTTCATTGCATCATCGCAACTAAAACCAACAATGATTACTCATCCTGACATAACCAAATGACATGGATTCATCATGAAATGTGTAGCATGAAAAATTACGTGAAGGTGATTTGTACACACCTATTTTCAACTGGTCCAAACTTTAACTTGTCGAGATCGATATAATAATCTTAATGTACAAAGTGTAATGAATGAACGAAAAACCGCATATCTATAGATACTCAAATATGTCCAAAAAAAATAATAATTAATGTATACATACATGAAATTAAACATAGAACATAAAATATATGAAAGTGACTAACTGCCACTAAGCAACAAATTCCTCAAACTGTAAAACACCCATGTGAGCAACATGCTCATGAAAGACCTTAGGCGGAAGTCCTTTAGTTAGAGGATCTGCTATCATGGAGTTTGTCCTTAAGTGTTCTATGAAAATCTGTCCACTCTGTACTCTTTCCTTAACAATACAGTTGATTTGTTGTCACAATATAACTTAAGTGGTCTTTCAATGCCTTTCATAATTTGCAGCCCTGTGACAAAATTTCTCAGCCATATTCCATGATTTGATGCCTCATAGCATGTTACAAATTCTTCTGCCATAGTGGATGAATCTGTAATGGTTTGCTTGACACTACGCCAAGAAAACGCACCACCTACCAACATGAAAATGTAACCTGAAGTGGATTTCAAACTATCTTGACATCCTACAAATTCCAAGTCAGAAAACCCAGCGATTTAAAACTGGTCTGACCTCCTGTATGTGAGCATATAATTTTTTGTTCTCTTTAAATATCTCATGACCCTTTTTGCTGCTTTCCAATGGTCCATTCCTGGATTACTTAAATATCTGCCTAGAATCCCAACTATGTATGCTATGTCTAGACGTGTACATACTTGGGCTTATATCAAACTCCGTACAGCTGATGCATAGGGAATCTTTTGCATTTCTTCAATTTCCAAATTCCTCTTTGGGCACTGATTGAGACTAAACTTGTCTCCCTTTAAACTTGTGATACACACAATCATCAACAATATTCATCTCAAAGTCAAATGAGAGAATTACTTGATAAAATTTATAGTACCATTGACGAGATGTTTGTTTTAGTCCATAAATGGATTTTGTTAGTTTGCAAACCATATTCTTTGGATCTCCGTGCACAAATTTTCTGGTTGTACCATATAAATTGTCTTATCAATGTTGCCATTGAGAAACGTCGTCTTGACATCCATTTGATGAAGCTTCAAATCATAATGTGCTACAAGAGCCATGATTGTGCTAAAAGAGTCTTTCAATAAAACTGGAGAGAAAGAGACTTTAAAGTCAATCTCTTCCTTCTGGATATAGCCCTTGGCTACCGGACGAGCCTTATACCTTTCCACATTACCTTTAGAATCCCGTTTGGTCTTAAATATCCACTTGCAATCAATGAGTTTCATACCTTCTAGTAATGGGACAAGTTCCCAAACCTTATTATTTTGCATGGACTTATACTCCTCCTTCATTTCTTCAATCCAATTTTGAGAGTTAGAACCTTACATAGCTTGATGGAAGTTAATTGGGTCATCTTCCATTATATCATTGTTTTCCTCATGTTCCTGAAGAAATACCATGTAATCATCCGAAATAACATTTCTTCTTTCTCTAGTGGATCTCCGCAAAGTTATTGGCTCATGATGCACATGTTCTTGAGGATCTTGAGTTTGTTCTTCATGAACAACCAAATCATCTTGAGTAAGGGGTTCATTAATAATGCCTTGTGGAGGTTTCGAACGTACTTTATCAAAAGTAACTGTTTGAATCGATTCTGGAATTTTTACCGATTCTTCCTCCAAGATGAAGTTCTTAATCTTATTATTCCCCCCAAACTCAATATCCTCAAAGAACGTAGTAGTTCCCATCTCAAAAATTATCTTTAATGTGAGATCATAAAATTTATACCCCCTGGATCTTTCAGCATAACCAATAAAATAACTACTTACTGTTCGGGAGTCCAATTTCTTTTCATTTGCTTATAAGGTCTTGCCTCAGCTGGACAATCCCACACATGGAAATGCTTCAGACTAAGTTGTCGCCCAATCCAAAGCTCATAAGGTGTTTTGGTAGCTGCTTTAGTTGGTACTCTGTTTAGAATATAAGCTGTCGTATTTAGTGTCTCTCCCCAAAGTGATTCCAGTAAGGTGGAATGACAAATCATACTCTCTACCATATCTTTAAGAGTGTAACACAAGTCCAAACGTCACGATTTGATTGTTACCTGAGCACTTGTGCCATAATGCACCTGAGTGAGTATTTTCAATTTTACGTTTAGTACCACATGATTCTGTATTAAGGGTTTCATTATAGGTGGCCACAATATCAAGTAAATACTGATTATCATAAATCAAAAGTGAACCAGTTCCAACAATATCTGAATTAAAAGACAAACTGAACTTATTGTTTCCAAATGAACACAAATAACCTAATTTGTCCAAATAAGAAACTGAAACCAAATTCCGTCTAAATGACGGCACAACAAAAGTGTCTTTCAAATCCAAATAAAAAATCAGTACTCAATAATAATTTAAAATGCCCTATAGCTTCCACCTCTACCGATTTGCCATCTCCAACATAAATCTATCTTTCAAAATCAATTGGCTTCCGGTACTTTAGGCAACCCTTTCTTTTCACGCCAAGCATGATATTTAGCACATTTCTTCTTTACGTGTCCAGTCTTATTGCAAAAGAAACATTTGTTTTCTTGAGTTTGTTTCTTTTGTTCTGGACCCTTAGCACCTTCTTTCTCGAGATCCTATGATCTCTTTCTTTTGCCCTTAGTCTTGGAGGTGCTTGCAAATATTTGTCCTATTTGCAAATCAAGAGCATTGACTCTCATATAGTATTGGATTAGGCTCTGAACTCGTGCTCTTAGATAACAACTTTGATGTATTGATTGGTCCTAAGTACATGTTTGTGCTTTTGATTAAACTCTCTTGTACCCTTTATATGATCTTAGTGGAACTTTATCGACTGGCTTGTGCCCGTGGGTTTTTACTTCTCACAATGAGAGGGTTTTCCCACGTTAAAAATATTTGTCTCTATATGATTAAATATTATTGTTGTGCTATTTTTACTACTTTGGAAATTATTTCTTTATTAGATAAACATGTGAATAAAAAATAAGTAATGCATATAGCTATTAAATTTAATCCATAAAATTGAATACATTTTAATAGGTGTATCAAAATAGACATAACCCGATTGATCGACACTGAAAAACTAGAGAATTAGGTAAGGTTAGACAAAAATTGTGGCCTAACCTATTTAGGCCATAACTTATACGAGTTTAGGATAGGTTATCCCGTAAGCTTATGGGTCGACTCGCTTTATAGAATAATAATTATTTTTTAAATAAAAATTAAAGTAATATTATTTTATTAAAATATATATATAAAAGATTAATTAATATTTTAAATTAATAAATTACTAAAAATAAACAATGATGATACAAGTTTTTAATTCTTATTTTGAGATTGAATTGATGCATTCTCTTATAATTTATATATTAAATTATTATATCTTAAATAAAATTTAATTTTATTAATAAAATTTAAATTTTTAGAATATATATTTATTTTTTATTTTCATTTAAATATTATTGAATTAATTGACTTAGTCTAGATATGTTAATATTTTTGTTAATTCAATCAGGGCAAAATTGATCTGTTAATTCTTTATCCTAATATAAGGTTACACCAGACTAAAATTGTTTGTCTGTTTTAAAATACGAGATCAAACTGAATTATCAATTTTTTTACATGACCGTCAGGACAAGTTAGGTTGAGTTTCGATAGCAAATTGTTGACCACTCTAGATTTTCACATCGAAAGTTTGCTATAGAACATTTATCCAACTATATAGACTTTCATGTCTTAACTTAGGAAGTTGCATTGTTGTTGTTGTTATTTTAATTTTCATTTTTAATAAATGTGTTAATGTTATATTATTAAGTATAATTTTTTATTTTTTATTATTGAAAATTTTAATCTTTATGTATGCATATCTTACATAAGATGATTTTATTTTCATGTTGAAAAGTTTTATAAATATACATCTAAAGAAATTCTTGAACGATAAATTTTTTTTTATCATTTTAACAATGAAGTTACTTTCTTAAATCTTCATAAAAAATTTATAAGATCCAATCTTTTTACCAGACTAAGTCCTTATTTTAAATTATAAATTTTCTATCACATTTTTTTTAAGAGTGTACTAGTTTTAAAATTACTTTCATCATATAATTATAATGCAAGGTGTAGAAAGAAGTTATGGAAAAAAAGTTTTTTTTTTCTAGATTATTCCACTCTTTTCCACAATACTTCTAAAAAGTGTAAGAAACTTAAAACAAAATTTTGGTTATATGTAAATAATGTAAACTCCTCTTTTTTAGACCAGGTCATTAGCACATGGTCTATCATCGTGGCCCATTGTGTTAAAAATATAGGCTAAGATCAAGAGAAGAGTGAATTAATCTTTACAAATTTTTTGCAACTTACAGATACATATTAAGAAATCTGATCAAGTATTGAACTAGGAAAACCAAACTGAATTGAATAAAGTTCAAGTAGAATTAAAGAAAGTGATGGAAGAGGAAAAGAAACACCAAGAATTATATTGGTTCACCCAAACCCTGGCCTACATCCAGTTCTCAACCAAATTCCAGTTGAGTTCCACTAGATTGAATATTTTGATTTACAAAATCAAATTACACACAATCTAGCCTACACCAAGAACCAAATTCCAGTTCTTGAACCCAACCTGCAACCAAATTCCAGTTGTAGAACCAAACCTGCAACAAGAACTAAATTCCAATTCTTGAATCCAACCTGCAACCAAATTCCAGTTGCAAAACCAAATCTGCACCAAGAACCAAATTCCAGTTCTTGAACCTGCACCAAAAACCAATTTCTAGTTCTTGAATCAAAATTGCAACCAAATTCCAATTACAGAACCAATATCTAATCTTCCAAACACCAAGACAATATAGAATTGAAATAGAAATGAAAGAATGAAGAAGCTAGAACAATCAAACTTGATTATATAGATGCAGAAATTCCACTGCAGAATGAGTTTCTTCATAAGCAAGAATACAATAATGTTCCACTAAGCAGTCTATCATGTAGAGTCCCAACAAATCCTTCAAGCAGTTCTTCAATGCATATACAAAATCCACAATTTGGAGGGTCACATATACATTAACCTCAATCTCATATAAGAAATATGCATGAGACAACTCTTGACCATCATAGGGATTTGCACTTGAGCACTGAGAATATGTCATATGAGGCAAGTATACTTTTCAATATTTTTTGTTATATTTTGTTATGCATGTGAATTTTTTATGAGGTATTGCATATAAAAACTTAGTGACTACTAAAAAATGTACTTTGTTAACTCTTTGGAATTGAACAACAAGAACTTCTTACATTAGGCGAGCAGATTGGGAACGTAAGCATTGGTTTGTTACAACAAATGATTGCATGTCAAATGAAGACAAAAACTTATCTACTACCTAATAACATGGATGAGAAAACTTTCAAGGAACATGAAAATGATATTTACGTAATATGTCAGGTATAAATCTAGCAACACGTATAATTATATTAACATTTCTCATTCTCTTATTAATTCTAATACTTGTGCATGATCACAGGATGAATATAAAAACAACGAAGAGATTGGAATTCTTCAATGCGGACATGAATATCACGTGGATTGTATACGAAGATGGTTATAAGAAAAAAAATATTTGTCCCTTTTGCAAATCAAGAGCATTGACTCTCATACAGTGTTGGATTAGGCTCTGAACTCGTGCTCTTAGATAACAACTTTGATGTATTGATTGGTCGTAAGTACATGTTTGTGTTGGAATAATAATAATAATAATCCTGATTTTGATTCTAACAATCAAACATAAACATAATCCCATACTGATAAACATGCTGTAAACTGAATGCGAAAGCGTACCTGAATTAGCCATAACGATGATGTCTTTGTAGAGCACTATATTGATCTTATGGTCTTCCACCTGAAGAGTACCTGTATTTCCCTCTTGATTTTCTCTCTTGATGGGGATAGAAAGAAAGGAACGGGACTGATACTTACGTTCTGTGTGTGTGCTCTCAGAAGGGGACCATGACCCTTTAGATAACCAGAATTAGGTTAATTACTTAAGTTTTAGTATTTCCAATTTGGCTCCTCATCAAATTAGAAATTGCTCTATGGTCTCTACACAATTTTATTTTCATGACATATGCTTTTAGCCAAAACTTTAATTTAGTCAGATCACTTTATTATTTGGCTTAATAAATAATGACCCTAACACATTTAAATTATGTATCATATATATACATGACCCAAATTTTTCCAACAATCTCCCACTGGTCACAAATATATATGTCCTTACAACCTTACAAATGTGTTATACTTTATGAGCTCAAAATTGTCATTATATTCCTTTAGCATACTCCAAAAGTCCTGTCCATTAATCATATCAGGATATAGAACTAAACCAGCTTTTCATTGCATCATCGCAACTAAAACCAACAAGATTACTCATCCTGACATAACCAAATGACATGGATTCATCATGAAATGTGTAGCATGAAAAATTACGTGAAGGTGATCTGTACACGTCTATTTTCAACTGGTCCAAACTTTAACTTATCGAGATCGATAAAATAACCTTAATGTACAAAGTGTAATGAATGAACAAGAAAACCGCATATCTATAGATAACCAAATATGTCCAAAAAAACAATGTATACATATATGAAATTAAACATAGAACATAAAATATATGAAAGTGACTAACTCCCACTAAACCACAAATTCCTCAAACTGTAAAACACCCATGTGAGCAAAATGCTCATGAAAGACCTTGGGCGGAAGTCCTTTAGTCAGAGGATCTGGTATCATGGAGTTTGTCCTTAAGTGTTTTATGAAAATTTGTCCACTTTGCACTCTTTCCTTAACAATACAGCTGATTTATTGTCACAATATAACTTAAGTGGTCTTTCAATGCATTTCACAATTTGCAGCCCTGTGACAAAATTTATCAGCCATATTCCATGATTTGATGTCTCATAGCAAGTTACAAATTCTTGACATCCTACAAAATTTGAGTCAGAAAACCCAGTGATCTCCAACTGGTCTGACCTCCTATATGTGAGCATATAATCTTTTGTTCTCTTTAAATATCTTATGACCCTTTTTGCTGCTTTTCAATGGTCTATTCCTGGATTGCTTAAATATCTTCCTAGAACCCCAACTATATATGCTATGTCTGGATGCGTACATACTTGGGCATAGATCAAACTCCCTACAACTGATGCATAGGGAATCTTTTGCATTTCCTCAATTTCCAAATTCCCTTTGGGCACTGATTGAGACTAAACTTGTCTCCCTTTAAACTTGTGATACATACAATCATCAACAATATTCATCTTGAAGCCAAATGAGTTTCATTGAGGACCGGAACAGAATTTAAATTAGCAGATACATAAGCAATTGTAGCTGGATTAGAACAAAAGAAATAAACTAATTATGCTCACATTATAAAATAAATAATTATAAATAAAATATATATTCAAATAATGGTTTAACCCATCTCAAGATACCCAATGCACCATCAATATCAAGTCTTTGGACAGTAATATTAACTGCTAGAGGTATCTTGTTGTAATAATCAAACATTGACAATAAAGCACGTCTAACAACAAACCAGTCTTTGGATTGATTTATCATCGACAAAGCAAATCCTTATAATTATCACATGTTTATCATTACAAGTGTGTATGCAATTCGGCCAAATATTAAACTTCCTTTGGGCCGACTAATACTCGCATGAATATACACAAACACTAACATTCAATATTTTTTTATGAACTGCCCAATTCAAGAGAAGTTACTTTGGTGACTTCTTAACTCAATTTGCTCACAAAAAATATTAAACTACCAAAAATTGAATATTTTATTTATATAACAAAACCAAATATTTAATATTTGCAAACTAATTCAAAAGAGAATCACCTCATTATAATTCTACTAAGGATGAACACCTCCTTAGAATCTCATTAGGGATGAACACCTCATCTCGAACAAATCAAAGGATGAAAAAAGGCCTCATTTTCCACCAATACCTAAAGGATGAACATCTTCCTAAAATCACACTAGGGATGAAACAGAGATAGTTCTGAGTCTCTTTAGCATACTGCTCTAAACCCTAAAAGGGAATTAAACAGTAATCACTCAGACCCTAATTTAACATCAAATTTTCCTTAAATTCCTAGGGGATAGAGGCAAAAAAATAATAATAGCCAAACATGTGGAAACATTCATCATTTACCTAATATTCTCTGTGTTGGGAACTCTACAAACACCACCCCCAATTCCAAACCCATAAAGTTAAATAAAAACAAAAGATTCAAAAAAGAACAGAGAACCCAATACAAGAAAAATTGAAATATGAAACACTATTTCTTTCTCAGTAAAACTTGAAACTTAAACTGAAACAAAAGTGAAAAACGAAGAAGAAGAAGAATCCATAGCTTCCTCCACGGTTCCATCAGCAAGCAGAATCAGATTGGGGATGTTACCCCCAAATTTAAATTTTAGGGTTCACAAAAATTAGAGATTATCCTCCACTTAGGGTTCATAAAATTGGGTAATCTGAATTGTTTAAAACAAAATTAATCCTAATTTTCATAATTAGGGTTCTATAAATTAAACAGACATGAATCAAATATGGGCGGCTCTGATACCAATTGTTGGAATAATAATAATAATAATCCTGATTTTGATTCTAACAATCAAACATAAACATAATCCCATACTGATAAACATGCTGTAAACTGAATGCGAAAGCGTACCTGAATTAGCCATAACGATGATGTCTTTGTAGAGCACTATATTGATCTTATGGTCTTCCACCTGAAGAGCACATGTATTTCCCTCTTGATTTTCTCTCTTGATGGGGATAGAAAGAAAGGAACAGGACTGATACTTACATTCTGTGTGTGTGCTCTCAGAAGGGGACCATGACCCTTTAGATAACCAGAATTAGGTTAATTACTTAAGTTTTAGTATTTCCAATTTGGCCCCTCATCAAATTAGAAATTACTCTATGGTCTCTACACAATTTTATTTTCATGACATATGCTTTTAGCCAAAACTTTAATTTAGTCAGATCACTTTATTATTTGGCTTAATAAATAATGACCCTAACACATTTAAATTATGTATCATATATATACATGACCCAAATTTTTCCAACAGTTTGTGCTTTTCATTAAACTCTCGTGTACCCTTTATATGATCTTAGTGGAACTTTATCGACTGACTTGTGCCCGTGTGTTTTTACTTCTTACAATGAGAGGGTTTTCCCACGTTAAAAATATTTGAGTCTCTATATGATTAATATTGTTATTTATTATTGTTGTGCTCTTTTTACTACGTTGGAAATTGTTTCTCTATTTGGTAAGCATGTGAATGAAAAATAATTAATGCATTTAGCTATTAAATTTATTCTAGGAAAATGACATAGATTTTCATAGGGGAGTCAAAATAGGGTTAACCCGATTGACCGATCTAAAAGACCCGAGCAATAGGTCAATTTAGACAAAAAATTTGTGGACTAAATTAAATTAGGTTTATTTTGGCCTAGCCTATTTAGACCATAACTTACATGGGCTTAAGTTAGTTTAGCTCGTTCGCTTTATAGATAAATAATAATTTTTTAAATAAAAATGAAAATAATATTATTTTATTAAAAGATATATATATATATATATATATATATATATATATATATATATAATTTAATTGAAAACATATTCTAAGAGTAAATATTAGAATAAATCTCCAACAATTATTTATTCAAAGATTTAATGATTAAGATTAATTGATATTTTAAATTAATAAATTACTAAAAAATAAATAACGGTAATATAAGTTTTTAATTCTTATTTTGAAATTGAACGGATGTATTCTCTTATAATTTACATTTTAAATTATCATATCTTAAATAAAAATTAATTTCATTAATAAAATTTAAATTTTTAGAATATATTTATTTTTTATTTTCATTTAAATAATTTTTAATTAATTGATTTAGTCTTGATTTGTTAATATTTTTTTTAATTCAATTAGGCCAAAATTGACCCGTTAACTCCTTGTTCTAACATAAGGTTATAATAGACTAAAATTGTTTGCCCGTTTTAAAATATAAGTCAAAGAATTATCAAATTTTTTACATGACCCATAAAGGTAGGTTAGGCAAAGTTCGATAACCTTGGTGGACAACTCTAAAATTTACTATAGAACATTTATCCAATTATATAGACTTTCATGTCTTGACTTAAGAAATTACATTATTGTTGTTGTTTTTTTTTAAGAAATAATTGAATGCTATATTATTAAGTATAATTTTTTATTTTTAAAATTTTTAATTTATATTTTTGCATATCTTACATCAGATAATTTTATTTTTATGATGTACAGTTCTATAAATAGACATCTAAAGAAATTCATGAACGAGATTTTTTTTATCATTTTAACAATGAAGTTACTTTCTTAAATCTTTTTAAAAATTTTATAAAATCCCTAAGTCCTTATTTTAAATTATAAATTTTATATAACATTTTTTTAAGAGTGTAAAAGTTTTAAAAATTACGTTCATCATATAATTGTGTAGAAAGAAGTTATGGAAAAAGTGTTTTTTTTTTCTAGATTATTCCACTATAATTTGTAATACAAAAGTTGTTTTAATATCTTTTCCATAATACTTTTAGAAAGTGTAAGAAATTTAAAAGATATTTTTGTTATACGTAAAAATGTAAACTCCTCTTTTTTAACCAGGCTATGGGCCCATGCTTCATCATTGTGGCCTATTGTACTTTTTTGAATTTGAAATTAATATTATTACAAAAATATTTAATAAGTAATAAAACTCTTATTTTATAATAAAAATATTTTATTAATTAGAAAGTTAATTGTATTTTTATTTTTGAAGTTTGTGTTAACTTAGTCTTTCAAGAAATGTTAAGCTAACTCGGTCTTTATTTATTGGAACCCAACCCTTAAGAAGGGTTCTTGGATTAGGAATATGAAGAGATGCAATGTAATGATCCTTTCATGGATCATTAGGACTTTGTTGCAGCATATTACAGAAAGTGTCATCTACATTGAAACTACAAAGGAAATATGGGATGACTTCAGAGAAATATTTTCCAAAGGAGACTATTTTCGAGTTTTAGATCTTTTAGAAGAAGTGCATTCAACTAGACAAGGAGGAAAAAACATTACTCAATTCTTTATAGATTTGAAAACCCAATGGGAAGGGCTTGAATTTCTTAGACCTATTCCCAATTGCACCAGTGGTAAGCCATGTTAGTGTGATCTTTCCAAGGTCTTTATGAAACAAAGAGAAGTTGAGTATGTTATTTGTTTCTTGAAAGGTTTGAATGAAAATTATAATACCGTGAAAAACTCAAGTTCTTCTTATGGATCCACTCCCTAATATAAATAAGGTTTTCTCTTTGATCATGAAACAAGAAAGACAGAATAATATTCCTGGAAATTTGAATGTTGAAAGTAAAATTTTAGTCAATACTGCTGAAAAGGGATAAAAAAACAAAAAAAAGGTGGATGGAGTGGTCAAGGAAGAGGAGTATGATCACCCTCTCAAGGAAGCGAAAGGGCGAATATCTAAATGATGGTAAGCAATGCTCTACTGTCATAAAATCAACCAACATAATAATGTGCATAGACAAAATGTAAATGGTGTCAAAAACCAACGAGGTACAAATTACAGGATACTAGACACTGGTGTTACAGACCATGTCACTTAGGACAGGAATTGTTTCTCCACCTTTTATAGTATTGGACATGTCAAAGTAAAATTACCTAACAATAACTATGTTACTGAATACACTGTTGGAACTGTTCAATTTTCAAAGAATTTTGTTTCCACAATGTTCAGTACATACTTGAATTCTCTTTCAATTTAATTTCTGTCTAGACTTTAATTAAAGATTTGGATTGTAAACTGATTTTTTCCTTTGCTAGATTCAGGAGGCTATTACCTCAAGGATGATTAGGCAAGCTAAGCTCCCTAAAGGATTATACTACCTTAATGAATTTCCAGTGATTACCAAGACTGATTTTTCCCTAAATACTGTGATGAACTGTTTTAAAAATAACATTAATGTTTGGCATTATAGGTTAGGACATCCTACCGATAGAGTTTTTGATAAAATATGTAGATCTTTTCCTTATGCTAAATCTGTTGGTGGAGATGTCTATGATGCATGTCATTTTTCTAAATAACATAAGCTTCCTTTTATTAATAGTGAAAATGTTTCTAAATTTATTTATTTTATCTTATACATGTTGATATTTAGGGTCTCATATTTGTTTCTTCAATCCATGGGCATAAATATTTCTTAACTATGCTTGATGATCATTCAAGACACACTTGGGTGTTTCTTATGTGCAATAAATCAGATACTAGAACTCTCATACAAAATTTCACAATTTATAATATGAATCAGTTTGGTAAAACAATTAAAGCCATTAGGTCAGATAATGGATAAGAGTTTAATTGCATTGATTTTTATAATACCTATGGTATACATCATCAGAGGAGTTGTGTGGAAACTCCACAACAAAAATTTTTTTGTGGAAAAGAAACACCAACACATTCCAATGTTACTAGAAGTTTGTTATTTCAATCCAATCTACCTAAGGATTATTGGTGTTATGTTGTCACTCATGCCACACGTCTCATAAATAGATTGTCCACTACTGTTCTTAAAGGTAAATGTCCTTATGAGCTGTTGTGTGAAAAATCACCCACGTACCTGAATATGAAAATTTTTATGTGTCTGTGCTTTTCTAGCATGATTGAAAACAATGGATCCAAACTTGATCCTAGGGAAAGAAAATGTGTTTTCCTTGTATTCAAAAATGGGGTCAAAGGTTATGTTCTTCTTGACACTAAAAATAGAGAGATTTTTCTCAGTAGAAATGTGGTGTTTTATGAAAATGTGTTTCCATATAAATTTATCAAAAACTATATTGAATCGCCTGCAATAATTTAGATTTTTTGTTAGAAAATGTTAATCATGATACTCTTGATAGGTTCACACAACATCCTTCACCTATCATAAGAGAAACTGCCAGTGACAATGACATTGCACCCTCATAAGGTGAAACACATACAGAAAACGAGATTGATATCAATGCACTAGCAGAAGATTTGGATCAATATCCAAAACAAGAACAAGATAGTGATTTACGACGCTCAAATAAAGTCAGGAAAGCACCCACCTACCTTAAGGACTATTATCATCAGGTGAACAATTCCATTACTCCTAAGAATCTTAATAATGACAACTTCAAAAAGAAAAATAAATATCCTATTTGTTATGTTATTTCTTATAAATCTCTATTTAAGGAACATCTTAATTATACTCTTGCAATATTTACCCATCATGAACCCATAGTTATGCTAAAGCTAGCAAATTACCTGAATGGACAAATGCCATTAATAAAGAACTTAGAGCTCTAGGAGAAAATGAAACCTGGGAAATTACTAATCTTCCTGAAGGAAAGAAAACTATAGGTTGTAAATGGGTTTTTAAAATTAAATACAATGTAGATGGAACTATAAAGAGGCATAAGGCCAGGCTAGTAGCCAAGGGGTATATTCAATTAGAAAGAATTAATTTTTTGGACACCTTTTCTCCAGTTGCTAAACTCGCCACAGTGAGACTTTTATTAGCTCTTGCAGCCATAAAAAACCGGCATTTACACCAGCTTGATGTAGATAATGCTTTTCTACATGGGAGTCTACAAGAAGAAGTCTACGTGACTCCGCCACCAGGATTAAAGATTCCTAAACCTGGGCAAGTATGCAAACTAACAAAGTCTCTATATGGATTAAAGCAAGCGAGTCGTCAATGGTTTGCTAAGTTATCATCCTTTCTTATATCCATTGGTTTCATACAATCCAAATATGATTATTCCTTGTTTACTAAAGAAAATACTAATACTTTCACTGCTCTCCTAGTATATGTTGATGATGTTATCCTTGCAGGAGATTCTACAACTGGCATAAATAATACTAAAATGCTCTTGCACAAAGCCTTCAAAATCAAAGATCTAGGAAACTTAAAGTTTTTCCTTGGATTTGAAGTTGCTAGATCTAATAAGGGGATCCATTTATGTCAACGCAAATATGCTCTGGATATTTTAGCAGAGACTGGAATGATGGACTCCAAACTGAGCCAAACTCCTCTCATGAAAGATGTTAAAAATCCTTATGAAAAGGCTGGACCTCTGAACAATGTTGAATCCTATAGACGCTTAATAGGGAAGCTACTCTACTTAGCTAATTCTAGACCTGACATTACCTATTCTGTACATATGCTGAGTCAATTTGTGCAGGAGCCAACCACACATCGCCTACAAGTCATGCAACACATCCTCCGTTACATCAAGGCTGACCCATGACGCGACCTCTTCTTTGCCATCAACAATGACATGCACATACTTTGGGTTATTAGAAGGAGTGTCACTAGCTATTGCATCTTCCTAGGCAATTCTTTGATTTCATGGAAATCAAAGAAACAAACTAATGTATCCAGATCTTCATCAAAAGCAGAATATAGGGCTTTGGCTAGCACTACTTGCAAGCTCCAATGGTTCTGTTATCTCCTTTGTGACTTAAAGGTTCATCCCACCATTGTAGCTGGCATTTACTGTGACAACCAATTCGCAAGGCATATTGCACATAACTTGATGTTTCACGAGAGAACAAAGCACATTGACCAAGACTATCATGTGTTTTGTCGAAAACTTCGGGATAATCTCTTCCATTTGCTTCCCATTCGCTTTACTAATCAACTACACTAGAATTAGGCCTATAATCCAAAATAACATAAAAAACTAGACTAGAATTTTGTACTATACTAAACTAGTGCATGTAACATGTTTGTAAAAATTTCTAGAAACTAAAACAACCAAAAAAATTTGGAATTAATAAAAAAAAGAATCAAATCATGGTTGAAATTAAATTTGGACAGAAAATATAATAAGAACAAATTGAAACAATTGAAGAATTCAAATGGACAAAAACTTGAAAATACTCATGACCGAATGCAAAGATTAATTGGAAACAAACTTCTAATTGTTTGAAAAACGTAAAAACCTATTAACTAATGTTTAACACGTCTAAATTGTGCAAAAATAGCAAGGGATTATCAAGAACAAGTTCTACAAAATAAAAGACAAAAATTCAATCAAATGTAAAAGATCTTCCTAAATTGAAAACTACTCCTAAATTGCTATGAACAAACCAAACTGAAACTACTTCTAAAATTATTTTTGGCCGATTGAATTCTAAAACAAAGTAAAAGAACTTGAAACAACATCTAAGAACAACATTCTAACCAATCAAATTAGAGAAATTAAGCCAAAACAACAAAAACAAAGTAAAATGGTAAAACAACGTCAAAACAACAAGAATAACGAAACAACACATGAAAACTTTGTGAAATCGACTAATGAGACGTGATTCTTCTCCTTAATGAATAAGGAATAGATTAAGGCTTGAAAAACAACAAGAATCACGCATAAATCATTTCCAAAACAATGTAAAAATCGAAAACAATGAAGAAGAACAAAACTGGAAACAATATTGTGAACAATCTATGATTATGCGATGAATTGAAGTAGAACTTTGTGTAGAAAAAATGTAAAATGGAATTGAATTGAAAGAATAACTAAAGCAAAGCAAGAAGAACACTAAACAAAGCATAAAAAGTGGAAATTAAAGAGACGAAAAGAAAACTAAAGTGAAAACTAAAGAAATAGCAAGAGAAAGAACCAGAATTGAGAGAACTTGAAGTAGCTTCACATCATTTGAAGAATAGAATTCGATGTGTATTACAATGGCACAAAAATTCCTTATTTATAGGTTCAAATGTGAGTTAACTAGAGTTAAAACTAACTAAACCATGATTAAAATTAATTACAAGCATGTCCTAAATCTAACTATAGTTAATTTTCGTATCACTTCCACAACAGGATGTCCAGTTTCGCGTCACCATCTTCTCTGATTTATCCAAACTCCAAAAGTAGTCAAAATTGTGCTCAAATTGAAGCTTAACATGTGTAGTTTTCAATGCAAAAAGAATCAACTCAATCGGAGTTCTGTAGAGGCAAAGGTCAAAACTGGTCAGTGAAAAAATCAGAAGTAATACAAAAAACTATGTTAGAATATAGAAATTAGTATATTTTTGTGATTTTGCATACTTTTCCATAAAAATACAAATCTAATCTAATATAATATAATAAGAACCTAAAATAATCTAATTCTACTTTATTAACTAGGAAAAATACTAACAAATGAGTTGACATCACTTTGGCTAGCACTACTTGCGAGCTCCATTGACTCAGTGATCTCCTTCGTGACTTAAAGGTTCATCTCATTGCTCTAGCTGTCATTTACTATGACAACCAATTTGCAAGATATATTGCACATAACCCGATGTTTCACGAGAGAACGAAGCACATTGACCAAGATTGTCATGTGGTTTATAAAAAACTGCAGGAAAATCTCTTCCATTTGCTTCCCATTCACTTTACTGGTCAACTAGCTGACGTTTTTACCAAGGCCCTTTATCGAACCTCGTTCAAGATCATCATTCCCAAGCTTGATATGTTGAGTATTCATCATCCGGCTTAAGGGGAGCGTATTGGAACCCAACCCTTAAAAAGGATTTTTTTTTGTTTTTATACAATGGTTAACCGTTTATTTAGAGCAGTTCCTGTTTTTAGGGATTCTATTATTTCCCTTTTTCTTTAATTCTTATAACCTATATAAGATTGACTCTTCCTTGTATTAATGCAACAATATTCAATAAATTTTTTTAGTTTCATTTACCTTTTTTCTTTCACCTCCTACAATGTAGAACGATTTCTTACACTGACGCCTCCTTTGTAACTCGTTTCTTGGGGTTTTCTTGTTTTGTCTCTTAGAAATATGGAGAGCTATCACCATCAAGATTATATAATTAAATTTTAAGCTAATGTAATGCATGTATTCATTTGTCATTCAGTAGCCAAATTATGGAGATAATGAATAATTTACATATAGGACATAAATTAATACATATTATGACATGCATCAGTACATGTTATTATACTTATTATTAATAATTATAAAAAATAATTTTAACTATCTCTTTCATTAATTAGATCCATTTCAGATTTCCTCTTACTCTCAAGACAAATGAATTGATAAGTGTAATTAAAAGGACATGAAGGAACAAGTAAATTTAATCCTCAATCTTTATATTGTTTTAACTTATTAATGACTCATTTTATTCATATATTTGTAAAACTTTTCTCTTTTAATCTTTTATTAATAATATATCTTTTTTAATTTCTCTTTTTGATCTTCTTAAATTTGTATATATAAAATAATATATAATTTAAATAATAAATATTTATAAATTATTTGGTAATTAACATATAAATATAATATTTCTCTCAATTTATCTAATGAAATATATTAATTAATATATACAAATTTGGTCAATATTCACGAAAGAAAGTATATTTTATAAAAATATCACATTTTTTTATATAAAAATAGTTTGTTAGTACTTCCAATTTTTTTTTATTATATGTTCTATATTTTAAACACAGTAGTTGAATAAAATATATATATATATATATATATATATATATATATATATTTTTTTTTATATGTTAAAGATATTTTAATTTAAGAAGATAATTTAATTTTTTTAAAATCACAGTTAGTTAAATTATTATCTCCTCATCATAAATTTATAAATAGTACAACTTATCACTACAAGAAAATCGTCTATTACCGACGAATATTTACCGACGGATTTAAATTCGTCGGAAAATAATTATTACCGACGGATATATAATATTTGTGGAATTTGATTTTACCGACGGATATATCCGTCGATAATATAATAATTAGTTACCAACGGATAAGTCCGTCGATAAATCCGTTGGTAATTTACAGATGAATTTACCGACGGATATATCCATCAAGTAAATCTGTCGATAATTTACAGATGAATTTACCGATGGATATATCCGTCGGTAAATTCATCTGTAAATTACCGACGGATATTTCCGTCGGTAAATTAACAATTAGTAAATATTCACCTAATTAAAAAATTAAATATTTTTTATTTAATAATTTAATTTAATCATAATTAGATTAATTTATAATAATTTCTTAAATTAAATAATTTTAAAAAATAAATATTTAATTATATATAAATATATCAAAATATATAAAAATATTTAATTATATAGAAATATAGAAATATATAAATATATATAAAAATATATAAATATATAAAATAAAAATATATAAATATATAAAATATAAAAATATAAATATATAATATATAAATATATAAAAATATAAATATATAAATATATAAATATATAAATATATAAATATATAAATATATAAATATATAAATATATAAATATATAAATATATAAATATATAAATATATAAATATATAAATATATAAATATATAAATATATAAATATATAAATATATAAATATATAAATATATAAATATATAAATATATAAATATATAAATATATAAATATATAAATATATAAATATATAAATATATAAATATATAAATATATAAATATATAAATATATAAATATATAAATATATAAATATATTTGTATATAAATATAATTAATTTGTAAATTATAATAAAAAAATTCTGATAGCTTAGTGGTTGGAGTATCAGCCTCTAACTCTAAGGTACTGGGTTTGAATCTTACCAATAACAATTCTATTAAATAAATAAGTTATATAAGTAAAATATTTAATAAATAATAAAAATATTACCGATGGATTTTGACCGTCGAGTAATATTAAAATTTATTGTAGTGTTATTACTTACCTCCTCGTCCTTATTATTCTACTCTCACACGTATTATTGTTATTCTCTTTAAAGCTTACATACTTTTTCGGAAGGGAATTTGGATTTAAAATCGTGGAAAATCTTTGAGTTCGAGGTAAGTGAGATGGTATTATTGATTGGTTATAAATTTTAGTGTTATTATTTTGAAATTTTATTCAAAGTATGTTTTCAAGGTACGATAGTTTGTAGTTTATTTAAATTTTCATGTTTCTCATTTTTTAATTTGGGTTCAACCTTTTTGTATAGTTTTTTTAATCGTTCCACCAATTTTTATTTTAATTGTGATTGTTTGACGTGAATAGTTAAGAATTCATAAAACTATAGCGAATTTTTAATAATTATATAAAATAGAAATATGAGAGTTTAGAATTAACCAATCTTACTTGTTAGAAGAAGAAAATATTTTGGCATAATAGATACTATAAAATAGAAAATAGATATGAAAATTAAATTAGTTTTATCTTTTGGCATAATGAGATTACGTTTGAGTATTTGTCTGTTTAAATAACTGAATAATACAAATTAAGATTTTTTTAATATATTTATTTTGGTTTCGACCTTTTAAAATATAAAATATTTGTCTTTCTCTATTATAAGACGATTCTAAAATCCACTCTGAATTTAATAGTTGAATAATATAAAATAAGATTTTCTTAAAATCTTTTTATTTTATTTTACATTTTATCTATTCATTTTTAATTATTCATTATTTATATCAATTTTAACATATATCATTGGTTCATGTCAAAAATTTTCATTTTAAATTGTCTCGGTACATTTTTTTTATCTTTATATTATCTTAACATATTCTATTAATG
Source organism: Sphenostylis stenocarpa (assembly GCA_963425845.1). Lineage (NCBI taxonomy): Eukaryota > Viridiplantae > Streptophyta > Magnoliopsida > Fabales > Fabaceae > Sphenostylis > Sphenostylis stenocarpa. Next base: position 25,682,536 of record OY731408.1, read on the forward strand.
TCACATTTAAATCATTAGAGAAAACCTTAACATTATTTATCTGAACGGGTACGAACTTTAAAAAATTGTCAATTTAACTAATTTACATTATCATAATTTATCTTAATATGATCTTAACATTAATAAAATCATTAATATTTTACTATTACTCATATTTTAACAAATCAATATTAAATAACTATTTTTCACTTATAGTATTATAATTTAAATTATTAGTTTAAAATGGATTAACAACAAAATTATATGAATGTTAAATATCTGTTTTTCATATGTAGTGTTATAATTTAAATTATTAGTTAAAAATGGATTAGCAACAAAATATATATATATATATATATATATATATGAATATTGTTTGTTTTCGTGTTATTTTTTTTATTACATCATTAGTTGGTTTTAGTTTTTTAATTATTATTTTTTTCAATAATTTTGCTAGCATAGTGTGATTAAATTACATAAACAAATTTGTGATATGGATGGAACAAGTGAACAAGAACAACTCTATTTTTATTCTGAAAGTATTCGCTGCAGAGGAACAAATATCTATCGGCCTAATATGAGTGTAGTGGTAACTGAAACTCACCTAGATTCTCATTATTTACCAATTACTTATGACAATGGGATGATATTTGGAATGACACAATACAATCAAGGTCAACGTCAACCTAATCATGTTATAGGTGTTCCAACTTCATCTAGTTTGGATACTAGTTCTTCCATTGCTCCCAATAATGCAAGGAACATTCAAACGGGCATCCCCTTAATACCACAATATGGTACTTGGGGATCTATGATTACACATCCCTCTAATCGTTTAATTCAAGATCAACATTTTCCAACTCATAATGCTTATGTCAGGAGGTTAGAGAGTGCAAGAATGAATTTTCAAAGATATCATGATACAGTTGGTAGTAGTATAAGTCGTCACAGACTTCTTCATCTACAATTCCCTCTCTTTTATTATCAAACACAAGCAGTGCAAGCGATGAGAGGTCACTCTATCAACTTTAATGTTCCACTAAGCAGTCTATCATGTAGAGTCCCAACAAATCCTTCAAGCAGTTCTTCAATGCCTATACAAAATCCACAATTTGGAGGGTCACATATACATCAACCTCAATCTCATATAAGAAATATGCATGAAACAACTCTTGATCATCATAGGGATTTGCACTTGAGCACTGAGAACATGTCATATGAGGCAAGTATACTTTTCATTGTTTGGTGTTATATTTTCTTATGCATGTGAATTGTTTATGAGGCATTGCATATAAAAACTTAGTGACTACTGACAAATGTACTTTGTTAACTCTTTGGAATTGGACAACAGGATTTTCTTACATTAGGCGAGCAGATTGGGAACGTAAGCATTGGTTTGTTACAACAAATGATTGCATGTCAAATGAAGACAAAAACTTATCTACTACCTAATAACATGGATGAGAAAACTTTCAAGGAACATGAAAATGATATTTGCGTAATATGTCAGGTATAAAGTTAGCAACACGTATAATTATATTAACATTTGTCATTCTCTTATTAATTCTATTACTTGTGCATGATCACATGAGGACTATAAAAACAACAAAGAGATTGAAATTCTTCAATGCGGACATGAATATCACGTGGATTGTATACGAAGATGGTTACAAAAGAAAAAAATATTTGTCCTATTTGCAAATCAAGAGCATTGACTCTCATATAGTGTTGGATTAGGCTCTGAACTCGTGCTCTTAGATAACAACTTTGATGTATTGATTGGTCCTAAGCACATGTTTGTGCTTTTGATTAAACTCTCTTGTATCCTTTATATGATCTTAGTGGAACTTTATCGACTGGCTTGTGCCCGTGGGTTTTTACTTCTCACAATGAGAGGGTTTTCCCACGTTAAAAATATTTGTCTCTATATGATTAATATTATCATTTATTATTGTTGTGCTATTTTTACTACTTTGGAAATTGTTTCTTTATTAGATAAACATGTGAATAAAAAATAATTAATGCATTTAGCTATTAAATTTAATCCATAAAATTGCATAGATTTTGATAGGTGTATCAAAATAGACTTATTCCGATTGACCGACGTGAAAAACTAGAGAATTAGGTAAGGTTAGACAAAAAAATTATGGCCTAACCTATTTAGCCCATAATTTATATGGGCTTAGGCCAGGTTATCTCGTAAGTTTATTGATCGACTCGCTTTAAAGAATAAGAATTATTTTTTAAATAAAAATGAAAGTAATATTATTTTATTAAAAGATATATATATATATATATATATATATATATATATATATATATATATATATATATATAACTTGACAATAAATTCCAAGAGTAAATATTAGAATAAATCTCTAGTAATCACTTATTTAAAGATCTAATTATTAAAAATAATTAATATTTTAAATTAATAAATTACAAAAAATTAAATATCGGGAAGTGGGTTAAGCAAGAGTAATGGTATTTCCTTTTTAGAACTTTCACTCAACAATTTTTTTCAACTTTTCTATTTGATTATTTTTCAACACTTTTATTTTTCTGTCCTTTTTTTCTTCTTCTTTTATATATATTTTTTATTTTGGGGCTTTTATAATTTTTAGACAACAACCCCCACACTTAAACTTTTATCCCCTTCCCAAACAATTCCAAAGTTTCCTCATTCTCATGGTTAGGTGATAAATGGTTTTTTTGGTAACGTTGGTAAAAACAAAGAAAGGGGTTAATAAGCTCAAATATAGGTGCAGTGGAACAATTATTAAGGGTGAAGCTTTATCTGGCTAGTGGCAAAAAAAAAATGAAAAAAGTGGCCTAAATCAAATCATATCAAAAGTACAATTAAATCCAATGATGCCAAAAAAAGTTAGAACAAGTTCAGAAATGCTTGTAATTACTAGTGAATTTACACAGTAAGAAAAATTGGTCCATAACTCACAAGGTTAATATTTGTCACAAAAAATTGAATCAAAATCCAAATGTTATGAAAAACTACCTAGATTCTAACAAGTGCAAAAATTTCAATTAGCTTTAAAGACTCTAAAATATGATTAATGCATCAAAACACAACTCAAAAATTTGCTTATTCACTAGGATACACGAAAACATATTAAAGAGAAAAAAAAAGACCTGGAAAATTTATTTGAAAACCAAAAACAGCAAAAGAAAAATATAGCAGCATTTTGAATACAGAAAAACAATGGAAACAACAAAAGAATATATAAAATAAAAAAACAAAAAATATTGAAAAAGAAATTCTAAAACAGTTCCAAAAATTAAAAGAAAAATTATGGAGTACAAAATAATTTAAGAAAGTGGATGTAATGCAACAAAAACAAGATAAATGAAAAAGATGCAAAAACAAGTAAGAACAAAATACAGAAAATGCAAAATAAAATGTTGAGAAAAAAAAAATATATGCATTCTCCCCTCCCGCACACTTAAGATTGACATTGTCCTTAATGGAAGAGGTAGAAAAAAAGAAAAAAAAAATGAAAAATGCATGAAGAAGAAGGGGTAGAAGAAGTAAAAGAAGTAGGAGTAGAAGAGAGGAAAAATTAAAAATACAAAAGATGAGTTTAGAGGTGTTTCTCTGGTGGATCACTCAATTTTAATTTGATTTTGGCAATAGATGATACTCCTTCATGAAAAGTGTTCAACTGGTGACCATTAACTTTGAATATTCTACCAGTCTTTGGATCTTTAATCTCGATGGCTCCGTGGGAGTATACTTTGACAACAATGTAAGGTCCTTCCCACTTTGATCTTAACTTCCCAACAAATATCTTCAATCTTGAATTATATAATAAAACGTTTTGTCCTTCGTTAAATTCTTTCCTTAAAATCTTCTAATCATGGTACTTGGCAGTTCTTTCTTTGTAAAATCTTGAATTTTCATATGCTTCTAGCAGGATCTCTTCTAGTTCTTGCAATTGTAACTTCCTATGCTCTCCAGCTTCATCAATAATCAGATTACATTGCTTCACGACCCAATATGCTTTGTGTTGGATCTTTATGGGTAGATGACTTGGTTCCCAAAAGCAATTCTAAAAGGAGACATACCAAGAGGTGTCCTAAAAGCCGTCCAGTGTGCCCACAATGCTTCATCTAAAAAGTAACTCCAGTTCTTCCTATGAGGTTGAACTAGTTTCAAAAGTAAGTGCTTAACCTCTTTGTTGAATACTTCAACTTTGCCATTTGTTTATGGATTGTAAGGGTTGATATATTGTGAGTCACTCCAAATTTCTGCAAAAGACTTGATATCACATGATTACAAAAGTGACTACCTTGATTGTTAATGATAGCCTTAGGTGTACTGAACTTGCAAAATATATTAGTTCTTAAAAATTTCCAAACTCTTTTAGGATCATCATGCTTAGTAGCCTTGGCTTCAACCCATCTAGATACGTCGTCCACAATAATTAAAATATAATTAAAACCATTAGAGTTTGGAAAGGGACCCATTAAATCTATACCTCATACATCAAATATCTCACATACAATCACTGGTTTCATTGGCATCTCATTCCTATTTGTAATATTTCCACCATCTTTTTGACATTTATCACACTTTTTCACAAATTTATATGAATATTTAACAATGGAAGGCCAAAAGAAACCACTATCTAAAATTTTTCTTGTAGTTCGCTTGGGTCCAAAATGGCCTCCACCAGACATATCATGACAGAAATGCAAAATAGAATTAAAATCATTTTTAAAGACACATCTCCTAAGCACCTGATCACTACAAAACTTCCATAAATGTGGGTCATCCCACACAAAATATTTAGAATCACATTTTATCTTTTCAGCTTGTGCTTTTGAAGCATGGTGTGGTAGAATGCCTGCAACAATATAATTTACTAGATCAGCATACCATGGAATGTTGTCAAGATGTTGAATAGGATATAAATACTCACCAAGAAATTTTTCTGCAATAGGAACAAGATCTAATGGGTGAACAATGCGACTTAGGTGATTAGAAACTTGGTTAAAACAACCGCTCTTGTCCTTTATCTCCAGGTCAAACTCTTGCAGCAACAATATCCATCTAATTAGCCTACGTTTGGCATTCGGTTTCTTCAATAAGTAATTTAGGGTAGAATGAGCAGTGAAAACATTTGTTTTATTTCCTAGCAAATAAGACCAAAATTTTCTAGTGAAAATACAATGGTAAACAACTCCTTCTCAGTAGTAGTGTAATATACTAGAGTTGCATCAAGAGTACATGAAACGTAAGCAATAACATGTAAAATTCTTTCTACCTTTTGTGCAAGCACGTCTCCTAATGCATAACCAGATGCATCACACATCAACTCAAATGGTAACTTCCAATTAGGTGGCTGCATGTTAAGTGGTAAAAAGTTGATATAATTATGCCTTGAATTGTTATGAAACCAATTAACTTATGTTAATTCTAATATATTTTTCTCCCAATATAGGATGAATTCGCGAATACCTTGATACAAGAGTAAAGAGCATAATTGTCAGCATAATTGGAGTAAAATTGAAAGAAAGAAGAACGCTTAAGCGAATGAATGATGCGAGGTCCGACCCAAATTTTCTTATAAAAAGATAAGTGTGTTTTGAGAAAAGCAAGCAGTCTTGGAGGAGAGGAGACACGACTACTGTTAGGGTTTTGTCCAATCTTCATGAATTCTTCACTTCTTCATCAATTAGAGCATTGTAATGGCTAACATGAGTGACTAACTTCATTCTCTTGTGATTCAGTGCACTTCCTTTGAACTCTTTTGTATCATGGTGATATTTTGAGATATTAATCTATGCTTTGATGTTGTTATTCCTATCATTTATGTTTTGGAATGATTTATTCTTGATTGTTTGAGGCATGATTGGAAAATATATCTTGAATCCTAGATCACAGTAGGAATATTTGTTACGTTAATTGCCAAGAATGGAATGAATGTATCAAGTGCTTAAACACCCTAACCCTAATGCTGGAAAATATCTTAATTATGTGAGGAATCAACATTTATTAGGTTTTCTTATGAATTTCATGTGTGAGGAATCAACATGGATGATTTGAGTAGGTGGCATCAACATTGTTAGGTTAATTAATGCTCTTAATTGATTTAGCCATTACAAAAGAGGGATAATGAAGGAAGTCAATCCTAAGTACCTTTAATTGATATTTTCTCAACAATTTACAGTTCTTAATTGATAATTTTGGTACGCTTGCCAATAATGCAACAAGTATTTCTGGCGCCATTGCTCGGGAACGGTGTTCTTTGAGAATTCTTTGTTTAGCTTATTGAGTATTTTATTTTTATTTCTCGTTTTTGTGTTCTTATTATTATTATTATTATTATTATTATTATCATTATTATTATTATTTAGTTTTTAGTTTGTGCTAATATTTGCTTGAGTTACTCTTTTGATTTATGCGTTTAAGAGGACAGGTATCTTCGGAGCAGCTTAGAATTTAATCCGTGAGATTGAAAAAACAAATCGGAGGAACCGGGTAGAAGAAGAAGGAAACTCAAGAACAAGCTACAAGAGAATCTGCTAACTCTTCTTCCACATTTGATTTACCATACCCAGTTATAGAAGATATGGCAGAAGAAGGAGAAAATCTAATGAAATAATATATATTTATAAATTATTTGGTAATTAACATATAAATATAATATTTCTCTCAATTTATCTAATGAAATATATTAATTAATATATACAAATTTGGTCAATATTCACGAAAGAAAGTATATTTTATAAAAATATCACAATTTTTTATATAAAAACAGTTTGTTAGTACTTCCAATTTTTTTTTATTATATGTTCTATATTTTAAACACAGTAGTTGAATAATATATATATATATATATATATATATATATATATATATTTTATATGTTAAAGATATTTTAATTTAAGAAGATAATTTAATTTTTTTAAAATCACAGTTAGTTAAATTATTATCTCCTCATCATAAATTTATAAATAATACAACTTATTACTTACCTCCTCATCCTTATTATTCTACTCTCACACGTATTATTGTTATTCTCTTTAAAGCTTACATACTTTTTCGGAAGGGAATTTGGATTCAAAATCGTGGAAAATCTTTGAGTTCGAGGTAAGTGAGATGGTATTATTGATTGGTTATAAATTTTAGTGTTATTATTTTGAAATTTCATTCAAAGTATGTTTTCAAGGTACGATAGTTTGTAGTTTATTTAAATTTTCATGTTTCTCATATTTTAATTTGGGTTCAACCTTTTTGTATAGTTTTTTTAATCGTTCCACCAATTTTTATTTTAATTGTGATTGTTTGACGTGAATAGTTAAGAATTCATAAAACTATAGCGAATTTTTAATAATTATATAAAATAGAAATCTGAGAGTTTAGAATTAACCAATCTTACTTGTTAGAAGAAGAAAATATTTTGGCATAATAGATACTATAAAATAGAAAATAGATATGAAAATTAAATTAGTTTTATCTTTTGGCATAATGAGATTACGTTTGAGTATTTGTCTGTTTAAATAACTGAATAATACAAATTAAGATTTTTTTAATATATTTATTTTGGTTTCGACCTTTTAAAATATAAAATATTTGTCTTTCTCTATTATAAGACGATTCTAAAATCCACTCTGAATTTAATAGTTGAATAATATAAAATAAGATTTTCTTAAAATCTTTTTATTTTATTTTACATTTTATCTATTCATTTTTAATTATTCATTATTTATATCAATTTTAACATATATGATTGGTTGATGTGAAAAATTTTCATTTTAAGTTGTCTCAAGTACTATTTTTTTTTATCTTTATATTATCTTAACATATTCTATTAATGTCACATTTAAATCATTAGAGAAAACCTTATTTTCGTGTTGTTATTTTTTTTTATTACATCATTAGTTGGTTTTAGTTTTTTAATTATTATTTTTTTCAATAATTCTGCTAGCATAGTGTGATTAAATTACATAAACAAATTTGTGATATGGATGGAACAAGTGAACAAGAACAACTCTATTTTTATTCGAAAGTATTCGCTGCAGAGGAACAAATATCTATCGGCCTAATATGAGTGTAGTGGTAACTGAAACTCACCTAGATTCTCATTATTTACCAATTACTTATGACAATGGGATGATATTTGGAATGACACAATACAATCAAGGTCAACGTCAACCTAATCATGTTATAGGTGTTCCAACTTCATCTAGTTTGGATACTAGTTCTTCCATTGCTCCCAATAATGCAAGGAACATTCAAACGGGCATCCCCTTAATACCACAATATGGTACTTGGGGATCTATGATGACACATCCCTCTAATCGTTTAATTCAAGATCAACATTTTCCAACTCATAATGCTTATGTCAGGAGGTTAGAGAGTGCAAGAATGAATTTTCAAAGATATCATGATACAGTTGGTAGTAGTATAAGTCGTCACAGACTTCTTCATCTACAATTCCCTCTCTTTTATTATCAAACACAAGCAGTGCAAGCGATGAGAGGTCACTCTATCAACTTTAATGTTCCACTAAGCAGTCTATCATGTAGAGTCCCAACAAATCCTTCAAGCAGTTCTTCAATGCCTATACAAAATCCACAATTTGGAGGGTCACATATACATCAACCTCAATCTCATATAAGAAATATGCATGAGACAACTCTTGATCATCATAGGGATTTGCACTTGAGCACTGAGAACATGTCATATGAGGCAAGTATACTTTTCATTGTTTGGTGTTATATTTTCTTATGCATGTGAATTGTTTATGAGGCATTGCATATAAAAACTTAGTGACTACTGAAAAATGTACTTTGTTAACTATTTGGAATTGGACAACAGGATTTTCTTACATTAGGCGAGCAGATTGGGAACGTAAGCATTGGTTTGTTACAACAAATGATTACATGTCAAATGAAGACAAAAACTTATCTACTACCTAATAACATGGATGAGAAAACTTTCAAGGAACATGAAAATGATATTTGCGTAATATGTCAGGTATAAAGTTAGCAACACGTATAATTATATTAACATTTGTCATTCTCTTATTAATTCTATTACTTGTGCATGATCACATGAGGACTATAAAAACAACAAAGAGATTGAAATTCTTCAATGCGGACATGAATATCACGTGGATTGTATACGAAGATGGTTACAAAAGAAAAAAATATTTGTCCTATTTGCAAATCAAGAGCATTGACTCTCATATAGTGTTGGATTAGGCTCTGAACTCGTGCTCTTAGATAACAACTTTGATGTATTGATTGGTCCTAAGCACATGTTTGTGCTTTTGATTAAACTCTCTTGTATCCTTTATATGATCTTAGTGGAACTTTATCGACTGGCTTGTGCCCGTGGGTTTTTACTTCTCACAATGAGAGGGTTTTCCCACGTTAAAAATATTTGTCTCTATATGATTAATATTATCATTTATTATTGTTGTGCTATTTTTACTACTTTGGAAATTGTTTCTTTATTAGATAAACATGTGAATAAAAAATAATTAATGCATTTAGCTATTAAATTTAATCCATAAAATTGCATAGATTTTGATAGGTGTATCAAAATAGACTTAGTCCGATTGACCGACGTGAAAAACTAGAGAATTAGGTAAGGTTAGACAAAAAAATTATGGCCTAACCTATTTAGCCCATAATTTATACAAATATAAATATATTTGTATATAAATATAATTAATTTGTAAATTATAATAAAAAAATTCTGGTAGCTTAGTGGTTGGAGTATCGACCTCTAACTCTTAGGTACTTGGGTTTGAATCTTACCAATAACAATTCTATTAAATAAATAAGCTATATAAGTAAAATATTTAATAAATAATAAAAATATTACCGACGGATTTTGACCGTCAGTAATATTAAAATTTATTGTAGTGTTATTACTTACCTCCTCGTCCTTATTATTCTACTCTCACACGTATTATTGTTATTCTCTTTAAAGCTTACATACTTTTTCGGAAGGGAATTTGGATTCAAAATCGTGGAAAATCTTTGAGTTCGAGGTAAGTGAGATGGTATTATTGATTGGTTATAAATTTTAGTGTTATTATTTTGAAATTTTATTCAAAGTATGTTTTCAAGGTACGATAGTTTGTAGTTTATTTAAATTTTCATGTTTCTCATTTTTTAATTTGGGTTCAACCTTTTTGTATAGTTTTTTTAATCGTTCCACCAATTTTTATTTTAATTGTGATTGTTTGACGTGAATAGTTAAGAATTCATAAAACTATAGCGAATTTTTAATAATTATATAAAATAGAAATCTGAGAGTTTAGAATTAACCAATCTTACTTGTTAGAAGAAGAAAATATTTTGGCATAATAGATACTATAAAATAGAAAATAGATATGAAAATTAAATTAGTTTTATCTTTTGGCATAATGAGATTACGTTTGAGTATTTGTCTGTTTAAATAACTGAATAATACAAATTAAGATTTTTTTAATATATTTATTTTGGTTTCGACCTTTTAAAATATAAAATATTTGTCTTTCTCTATTATAAGACGATTCTAAAATCCACTCTTAATTTAATATTTGAATAATATAAAATAAGATTTTCTTAAAATATTTTTATTTTATTTTACATTTTATCTATTCATTTTTAATTATTCATTATTTATATCAATTTTAACATATATGATTGGTTGATGTGAAAAATTTTCATTTTAAGTTGTCTCAAGTACATTTTTTTTATCTTTATATTATCTTAACATATTCTATTAATGTCACATTTAAATCATTAGAGAAAACCTTTTTTTCGTGTTGTTATTTTTTTTTATTACATCATTAGTTGGTTTTAGTTTTTTAATTATTATTTTTTTCAATAATTCTGCTAGCATAGTGTGATTAAATTACATAAACAAATTTGTGATATGGATGGAACAAGTGAACAAGAACAACTCTATTTTTATTCTGAAAGTATTCGCTGCAGAGGAACAAATATCTATCGGCCTAATATGAGTGTAGTGGTAACTGAAACTCACCTAGATTCTTATTATTTACCAATTACTTATGACAATGGGATGATATTTGGAATGACACAATACAATCAAGGTCAACGTCAACCTAATCATGTTATAGGTGTTCCAACTTCATCTAGTTTGGATACTAGTTCTTCCATTGCTCCCAATAATGCAAGGAACATTCAAACGGGCATCCCCTTAATACCACAATATGGTACTTGGGGATCTATGATGACACATCCCTCTAATCGTTTAACTCAAGATCAACATTTTCCAACTCATAATGCTTATGTCGGGAGGTTAGAGAGTGCAAGAATGAATTTTCAAAGATATCATGATACGGTTGGTAGTAGTATAAGTCGTCACAGACTTCTTCATCTACAATTCCCTCTCTTTTATTATCAAACACAAGCAGTGCAAGCGATGAGAGGTCACTCTATCAACTTTAATGTTCCACTAAGCAGTCTATCATGTAGAGTCCCAACAAATCCTTCAAGCAGTTCTTCAATGCCTATACAAAATCCACAATTTGGAGGGTCACATATACATCAACCTCAATCTCATATAAGAAATATGCATGAGACAACTCTTGATCATCATAGGGATTTGCACTTGAGCACTGAGAACATGTCATATGAGGCAAGTATACTTTTCATTGTTTGGTGTTATATTTTCTTATGCATGTGAATTGTTTATGAGGCATTGCATATAAAAACATAGTGACTACTGAAAAATGTACTTTGTTAACTCTTTGGAATTGGACAACAGGATTTTCTTACATTAGGCGAGCAGATTGGGAACGTAAGCATTGGTTTGTTACAACAAATGATTACATGTCAAATGAAGACAAAAACTTATCTACTACCTAATAACATGGATGAGAAAACTTTCAAGGAACATGAAAATGATATTTGCGTAATATGTCAGGTATAAAGTTAGCAACACGTATAATTATATTAACATTTGTCATTCTCTTATTAATTCTATTACTTGTGCATGATCACATGAGGACTAAAAAAACAACAAAGAGATTGAAATTCTTCAATGCGGACATGAATATCACGTGGATTGTATACGAAGATGGTTACAAAAGAAAAAAATATTTGTCCTATTTGCAAATCAAGAGCATTGACTCTCATATAGTGTTGGATTAGGCTCTGAACTCGTGCTCTTAGATAACAACTTTGATGTATTGATTGGTCCTAAGCACATGTTTGTGCTTTTGATTAAACTCTCTTGTATCCTTTATATGATCTTAGTGGAACTTTATCGACTGGCTTGTGCCCGTGGGTTTTTACTTCTCACAATGAGAGGGTTTTCCCACGTTAAAAATATTTGTCTCTATATGATTAATATTATCATTTATTATTGTTGTGCTATTTTTACTACTTTGGATATTGTTTCTTTATTAGATAAACATGTGAATAAAAAATAATTAATGCATTTAGCTATTAAATTTAATCCATAAAATTGCATAGATTTTGATAGGTGTATCAAAATAGACTTAGTCCGATTGACCGACGTGAAAAACTAGAGAATTAGGTAAGGTTAGACAAAAAAATTATGGCCTAACCTATTTAGCCCATAATTTATACAAATATAAATATATTTGTATATAAATATAATTAATTTGTAAATTATAATAAAAAAATTCTGGTAGCTTAGTGGTTGGAGTATCGACCTCTAACTCTTAGGTACTCGGGTTTGAATCTTACCAATAACAATTCTATTAAATAAATAAGCTATATAAGTAAAATATTTAATAAATAATAAAAATATTACCGACGGATTTTGACCATCAGTAATATTAAAATTTATTGTAGTGTTATTACTTACCTCCTTGTCCTTATTATTCTACTCTCACACGTATTATTGTTATTCTCTTTAAAGCTTACATACTTTTTCGGAAGGGAATTTGGATTCACAATCGTGGAAAATCTTTGAGTTCGAGGTAAGTGAGATGGTATTATTGATTGGTTATAAATTTTAGTGTTATTATTTTGAAATTTTATTCAAAGTATGTTTTCAAGGTACGATAGTTTGTAGTTTATTTAAATTTTCATGTTTCTCATTTTTTAATTTGGGTTCAACCTTTTTGTATAGTTTTTTTAATCGTTCCACCAATTTTTATTTTAATTGTGATTGTTTGACGTGAATAGTTAAGAATTCATAAAACTATAGCGAATTTTTAATAATTATATAAAATAGAAATCTGAGAGTTTAGAATTAACCAATCTTACTTGTTAGAAGAAGAAAATATTTTGGCATAATAGATACTATAAAATAGAAAATAGATATGAAAATTAAATTAGTTTTATCTTTTGGCATAATGAGATTACGTTTGAGTATTTGTCTGTTTAAATAACTGAATAATACAAATTAAGATTTTTTTAATATATTTATTTTGGTTTCGACCTTTTAAAATATAAAATATTTGTCTTTCTCTATTATAAGACGATTCTAAAATCCACTCTGAATTTAATAGTTGAATAATATAAAATAAGATTTTCTTAAAATCTTTTTATTTTATTTTACATTTTATCTATTCATTTTTAATTATTCATTATTTATATCAATTTTAACATATATGATTGGTTGATGTGAAAAATTTTCATTTTAAGTTGTCTCAAGTACTATTTTTTTTATCTTTATATTATCTTAACATATTCTATTAATGTCACATTTAAATCATTAGAGAAAACCTTTTTTTCGTGTTGTTATTTTTTTTTATTACATCATTAGTTGGTTTTAGTTTTTTAATTATTATTTTTTTCAATAATTCTGCTAGCATAGTGTGATTAAATTACATAAACAAATTTGTGATATGGATGGAACAAGTGAACAAGAACAACTCTATTTTCATTATGAAAGTATTCGCTGTAGAAGGACAAATATCTATCGGCCTAATATGAGTGTAGTGGTAACCGAAACTCGCCTAGATTCTCATTACTTACCATTTACTTATGACAATGAGATGATATTTGGAATGACACAATACAATCAAGATCAACATCAGCCTAATCATGTTATAGGTGTTCCAACTTCATCTAATTTGGATACTAGTTCTTCCATTGCTCCCAATAATGCAAGGAACATTCAAACGGGCATCCCATTAATACCACAATATGGTACTTGGAGATCTAGGATGACACATCACTCTAACCGTTTAATTCAAGATCAACATTTTCCAACTCATAGTGCTTATGTCAGGAGGTTTGAGAGTGCAAGAATGGATTTTCAAAGATATCATGACACAGTTGGTAGTATTTTACGTCGTCACGGACTTCTTCATCCACAATTCCCTCTCTTTTATTATCAAACACAAGCAGTGCAAGCGATGAGAGGTCACTCTATCAACTTTAATGTTTCACTAAGCAGTCTATCATGTAGAGTCCCAACAAATCCTTCAAGCAATTCTTCAATGCCTATACAAAATCCACAATTTGGAGGGTCACATATATACCAACCTCAATCTCATATAAGAAATATGCATGAGACAACTCTTGACCATCATAGGGATTTGCACTTGAGCACTGAGAACATGTCATATGAGGCAAGTATACTTTTCATTGTTTAGTGTTATATTTTCTTATGCATGTGAATTGTTTATGAGGTATTGCATATAAAAACTTAGTGACTACTGAAAAATGTACTTTGTTAACTCTTTGGAATTGGACAACATGATTTTCTTACATTAGGCGAACGGATTGGGAATGTAAGCATTGGTTTGTTACAACAAATGATTGCATGTCAAATGAAGACAAAAACTTGTCTACAACCTAATAACATGGATGAGAAAACTTCCAAGGAACATGAAAATGATATTTGCGTAATATGTCAGTTATAAATTTAGCAACACGTATAATTATATTAACATTTCCCATTCTTTTATTAATTCTAATACTTGTGCATGATCACAGGATGAATATAAAAACAACGAAGAGATTGGAATTCTTCAATGCGGACATGAATATCACGTGGATTGTATACGAAGATGGTTACAAGAAAAAAATATTTGTCCTATTTGCAAATCAAGAGCATTGACTCTCATATAGTATTGGATTAGGCTCTGAACTCGTGTTTGTGCTATTTTTACTTCATATGATCTTAGTGGAACTTTATCGACTGGCTTGTGCCCATGGGTTTTTACTTCTCACAATGAGAGGGTTTTCCCACGTTAAAAATATTTGTCTCTATATGATTAATATTATCATTTATTATTGTTGTGCTATTTTTACTACTTTGGAAATTGTTTCTTTATTAGATAAACATGTGAATAAAAAATAATTAATGCATTTAGCTATTAAATTTAATCCATAAAATTGCATAGATTTTGATAGATATATCAAAATAAACTTAGTCAGATTCACCGGCGTGAAAAACTAGAGAATTAGGTAAGGTTAGACAAAAAAATTATGGCCTAACCTATTTAGCCCATAATTTATATGGGCTTAGGCTAGGTTATCTCGTAAGTTTATGAACCGAACTCGCTTTATAAAATAATAATTATTTTTTAAATAAAAATAAAAATAATATTATTTTATTAATATATATATATATATATATATATATATATATATATATATATATATATATATTAACTTGACCCTAGATTCTAAGAGTAAATATTAGAATAAATCTTTAGTAATCACTTATTTAAAGATCTAATTATTAAGATTAATTAATATTTTAAATTAATAAATTACTAAAAAGTAAATAGTGGGAAATGGGTTAAGCGTATTTCCTTTTTAGAACTTTCACTCAACAATTTTTTTTTCAACTTTTCTATTAGTTTATTTTTCAACACTTTTATTTTTTTTATCCTTTTTTTTGTGCTTCTTTTATATATATTTTTTATTTTGGGGCTTTTATAATTTTAAGAAAACAACCCCCACACTTAAACTTTTCTCCCTTTTCCCAACAATGGTTTTTCTGGTAATGTTGGTAAAAATAAAGAAAGGGGTTAATAAGCTCAAATATGGGTGCAGTGGAACAATTATTAAGGGTGAAGCTTTATCTGGCTAGTGGCAAAAAATAAAAAGGTGGCCTAAATCATATCAAGAGTACAATTAAATCCAATGATGCCAAAAAAAGTTAGAACAAGATCATAAATGCTTGTAATTACTAGTGAATTTACACAGTAAGAAAAATTGGCCCAAAACTCACAAGGTTAATATTTGTCACCAAAAATTGAATCAAAATCCAAATGTTATGAAAAACTACTTAGATTCTAACAAGTGCAAAAATTTCAATTAGCTTTAAAGACTCTAAAATATGATTAATGCATCAAAACACAACTCAAAAATTTGCTTATTCACTAGGATACACAAAAACAACTTAAAGAAAAAAAAAAGACCTGGAAAATTTATTTGAAAAAAAAAACAGCAAAAGAAAAATATAGCAGCATTTTGAATACAGAAAAACAATGGAAACAACAAAAGAATATATAAAACAAAAACACAACAAATATTGAAAAAGAAATTCTAAAACAGTTCCAAAAATTGAAAGAAAAATTATGGAGTACAAAACAATTTAAGAAATTGGATGTAGTGCAACAAAAACAAGATAAATGAAAAAGATGAAAAAACAAGTAAGAACAAAATACAGAAAATGCAAAATAAAATGTTGAGAAAAAAAAAATTCTATGCATTCTTCCCTCCCCCACACTTAAGATTGACATTGTCCTCAATGGAAGAGGTAGAGAAAAAGAAAAAAAATGCAAAATGCATGAAGAAGAAGGGGTAGAAGAAGTAAAAGAAGTAGGAGTAGAAGAGTGGAAAAATTAAAAATGTAAAAGATGAGTTTAGAGGTGTTTATCTGGTGGATCACTCAGTTTGAATTTGATTTTGGCAATAGATGATACTCCTTCATGAAAAGGCTTCAATTGGTGACCATTAACTTTGAATATTCTACCATTCTTTGGATCTTTAATCTCGATGGCTCCATGGGAGTATACTTTGACAACAATGTAAGGTCCTTCCCACTTTGATCTTAACTTTCCAACAAATATCTTCAATCTGTTGGCAAATTTTGGGTCATGTATATATATGATACATAATTTAAATGTGTCAGGGTCATTATTTATTAAGCCAAATAATAAAGTGATCTGACTAAATTAAAGTTTTGGCTAAAGACATATGTCATGCAAATAAAATTGTGTAGAGACCATTGAGCAATTTCTAATTTGATGAGGGGCCAAATTAGAAATACTAAAACTTAAGTAATTAACCTAATTCTGGTTATTTAAAGGGTCATGGTCCCCTTCTAGGAGCACACACACAGAACGTAAGTCTTAGTTCCCGTTCCTTTCTTTCTATCCCCATCAAGAGAGAAAATCAAAAGGGAAATACAGGTGCTCTTTAGGTTGAAGACCATAAGATCAATATAGTGCTCTACAAAGACATCATCATTATGGCTAATTCAGGTATGCTTTCGCATTCAGTTTACAACATGTTTATCAATATGGGATTACATTTATGTTTGATTATTAGAATCAAAATCAGGATTATAATTAATTACAGTTTAACTAACAAGTGGTATCAAAGCCAAGGTCACGAGTTCAATTCCTGGTGGGCAATTGTTGAGGGGGAGATTGTTACGGGTTGCACAATTGTCTCATGGCGGAGGCCGGGTGGGCCGAGTCATAATCCAAGAGTGGGATTCCTTGTAGGAAAATTGCTGAGGGGGAGATTGTTGCAGTAGCATCAGTTGTCCAGTGGTAGAGGTCGGATGGGCCGAGTCACAATCGAATCGTGGCGCTTGGGTTGTTGCTCTTAAGTAAAAAGAGTTGCGCTCTGACTTATGGCTATAACTTTTGGCCTAGTGGTAAGCTCTCGATCCTAATAATTGGTATCAGAGCCGCCCATACTTGATTTATGTCTGTCTTAGGAAATATTTTAAAAAAATTCAGATTCTGTTTAATTTATAAAATCCCAATTTTCGTGAACCCTAAAATTTAAATTTGGGGGTAACATCCCCAATCTACTTCTACTCACTGATGGAACCGTGGAGGAAGCTATGAATTCTTCTTCTTCTTCTTCTTCTTCTTCTTCTTCTTTGTTTTTCCCTTTTGTTTCAGTTTAAGTTTCAAGTTTTACTGAGAAAGAAATAGAGTTTCAAGTTTCAATCTTTCTTGTATTGGGTTCTGTGTTCTCTTTGAATCTTTTGTTTTGTTTTTATTTATTTATTTTTTCTGGGTTTTGTTTTCGCTTTCTTTTCATGGTGGATATGGATGAGTTTGGAATTGGGGGTTGTGTTTGGGGAGTTCCCAACACAGAGGATCTTAGGAAACTGGTGAATGTTTCCTCAGGTGTGACTGTTATTATTTTATTGCCTTTATCCTCTGGGGATTTAAGGGAAGTTGATGTTAAATTCCAAGTTTAGGGTTTGAGTGATTATTGTTTAATCCCCTTTTATGGTTTAGAGTAGTGTGTTAAAGAGGGTCATAACTATCTCTATTTCATCCCTAGTGTGATTTTAGGGAGATGTTCATCCTTTATGTGTTGGTGGAAAAGGAGGTGTTTTTCATCCTTTAATTTGTTCAAAGGAGGTGTTCATCCCTAATGGGACTCTAAGGAGGTGTTTATCCTTAGTGGAATTCTAATGAGGTGATTATCTTTTGAATTAGTTTGCAAATATTAAATATTTGGTTTTGTTATATAAATAAAATATTCAATTTTTTTGGTAGTTTAATATTTTTTTGTGAGCAAATTGAGTCAATAAGTCACCAAAGTAACCTCTCTTGAATTGAACAGTTCATGAAAAATATTGAATGTTAGTGTTTGTGTATATTTATGCGAGTATTAGTCGGTCCAAAGGAAGATTAATATTTGGCCAAATTGCATACACACTTGTAATGATAAACATGTGATAATTATAAGGATTTGTTTTGTCGATGATAAATCAATCCAAAGACTGGTTTGTTGTTGGACGTGTTTTATTGTCAATGTTTGATTATTACAACAAGATACCTCTAGCAGTTAATATTACTGTCCAAAGACTTGATATTGATGGTGCATTGGGTGTCTTGAGATGGGTTAAACCATTATTTGAATATATATATATATATATATATATATATATAATTATTTATTTTTATATAATGTGAGCATAATTAGTTTATTTCTCGTGTTCTAAATTCAGTTACAATTGCTTTTGTATCTACCAATTTAAATTTTGTTCCAATCCTCAAAAGTATGTTTTCTACTTTGGTTTGTTCTGAAGTCAATTTTGCGTCAATACCTAGTAACACTTGGTGGTTAGACTCAGGTGCAACTACTAACATCAGTGTTTCTATGAAGGGTTGCCTAAGCTACCGGAAGCCAATTGATTATAAAAAAAAGGATATATGTTGGAGATGACAAATTGGTAGAGGTGGAAGCTATAGGGCATTTTAAATTGTTATTAAGTACTGATTTTTATTTCGATTTGAAAGACACTTTTGTTGTGCCGTCATTTAGACAAAATTTGGTTTTAGTTTCTTATTTTGGACAAATTAGGTTATTTGTGTTCATTTGGAAACAATAAGTTCAGTTTGTCTTTTAATTCAGATATTATTGGAACTGATTCACTTTTGGCTTATGATAATGAGTATTTACTTGATATTGTGGTCACCTATAATGAAACCCTTAATACAGAATCACGTGGTACTAAACATAAAATTGAAAATACTGACCCAGATGCATTATGACACAAGTGCTCAGGTCATAATCTAATCGTGGCGTTTGAGCTTGTGTTACACTCTTAAAGATGTGATAAGGAGTATGATTTGTCATTCCACCTTACCGGAATCACTCTAGGGAGAGATACTAAAGATGACAACTTATATTCTAAACATAGTACCAACTAAAGCAGCTACCAAAACACCTTATGAGCTTTGGACTGGGCAACGGCCTAGTCTGAAGCATTTCCATGTGTGGGGTTGTCCAGCTGAGGCAAGGCCTTATAAGCCAAATGAAAAGAAATTGAACTCCCGAACAGTAAGTAGTTATTTTATTGGTTATGCTGAAAGATTCAGGGGATATAAATTTTAGGATCCCACATTAAAGACAATTTTTGAGACGGGAACTGCTACGTTCTTTGAGGATACTGAGTTTGGGGGGAAGAATAAGATTAAGAAATTTATCTTGGAGGAAGAATCGGTAACAATTTCAGAACTGATTCAAATAGTTACATTTGATAAAGTAAGTTCGGAACCTCCACAAGCCATTGTTGATAAACCCCTTACTCAAGATGATTTGGTTGTTCATGAAGAATAAACTCAAGATCCTCAAAAACCTGTGCATCATGAACCAATAACTTTGCGGAGATCCACTAGAGAAAGAAGAAATGTTATTTCGGATGATTACATGGTATTTCTTCAGGAACATGAGGAAAACAATGATATAATGGAAGATGACCCAATTAACTTCCATCAAGCTATGCAAGGTTCTAACTCTCAAAAGTGGATTGAAGCAATGAAGGAGGAGTATAAGTCCATGCAAGGCAATAAGGTTTGGGAACTTGTCCCATTACTAGAAGGTATGAAACTCATTAATTGCAGGTGAATATTTAAGACCAAACGGGATTCTAAAGGTAATGTGGAAAGGTATAAGACTCGTTTGGTAGCTAAGGGCTATATCCAGAAGGAAGGGATTGAATTTAAAGTCTCTTTCTCTACAGTTTCATCGAAAGACTCTTTTAGGACAATCATGGCTCTTGTACCACATTATGATTTGAAGCTTCATCAAATGGATGTCAAGACGGTGTTTCTCAATGGCAACATTGATAAGACAATTTATATGGTACAACCAGAAAATTTTTGCAGGGAGATCCAAAGAATATGGTTTGCAAACTAACAAAATCCATTTATGGACTAAAATAAGCATCTCGTCAATGGTACTACAAATTTTTATCAAGTAATTCTCTCATTTGGCTTCGAGATGAATATTGTTGATGATTGTGTCTATCACAAATTTAAAGGGAGACAAGTTTAGTCTCAATCAGTGCCCAAAGAGGAATTTGGAAATTGAAGAAATGCAAAAGATTCCCTATGCATCAGTTGTACGATGTTTGATATATGCCCAAGTATGTACACGTCCAGACATAGCATACATAGTTGAGATTCTAGGCAGATATTTAAGTAAATGAACAGTTTAAATCAAAATTATCAATCACAGTATAGTATTTCGATTAAATAAAAGTCGATCCCACGAGGAACACTTTCAATGGAAATTCCCAATTATTCTTACTAAGTAGATTAAAACAGATTGGTTTTTGTAATAAGAGTTGAATTGAAATTAAATGACAAAGAACTGTAAATTGTTGAGAAAATATCAATTAAAGGTACTTAGGATTGACTTCCTTCCTTATCCCTCTTTTGTAATGACTATGTCAATTAAGAACGTCAATTAACCTAACAATGTTGATGCCACCTACTCAAATCATCCATGTTGATTCCTCACACATGAAATTCATAAGAAAACCTAATAAATGTTGATTGCTCACACAATTAAGAGATTTTCTAGCATTAGGTTTAGGGTGTTTAAGCAATTGATACATTCATTTCATTCCTGGCAATTAACGTAACAAATATTCTTACCGTGATCTAGGGTTCAAGATATATTTTCCAATCATACCTCAAACAATCAAGAATAAATCATTCCAAAGCATAAAGGATAAGAATAACAACATCAAAGCATACATTAATATCTCAAAATATCACCATGATACAAAAGAGTTCAAAGGAAGTGCACCGAATCCTAAGAGAATGAAGTTAGCCACTCATGTTGGCCATTACAATGCTTTAATTGATGAAGAAGTGAAGAATTGATGAAGATTAGATGAAACCCTAACAGTAGTAGTGCCTCCTCTTCTCCAAGCCTACTTGCTTTTCTCAAAACACAACTTATCTTTTTATAAGAGAATTTTGGTCGGGTCTCGCATCTTTCATTCGCTTAAGCGTTCTTCTTTCTTTTAATTTTACTCCAATTATGCTGACAATTGTGCTCCTTACTCTTGTATCAAGGTATTTTCGAATTCATCCTATATTGGGAGAAAAATATATTAGAATTAACATAAGTTAAGTGGTTTCATAACAATTCAAGGCATAATTATATCAACTTTTTACCACTTAACAGAATGGACCATTGGAAAGCAGCAAAAATGGTCATGAGATATTTAAAGAGAACAAAAGATTATATGCTCACGTACAAGAGGTCAGACCAGTTTTAAATCACTGGGTTTTCCGACTTGGAATTTGCAGGATGTCAAGATAGTTTGAAATCCACTTCAAGTTACATTTTCATGTTGGTAGGTGGTGCGATTTCTTGGCGCAGTGTCAAGCAAACCCTTACAACTTCATCCACTATGGTAGCAGAATTTGTAACATGCTATGAGGCATCAAATCATGGAATATGGCTGAGAAATTTTGTCACAGGACTGCAAATTGTGAAAGGCATTGAAAGACCACTTAAGTTATATTGTGACAACAAATCAACTATATTGTTAAGGAAAGAGTACAGAGTGGACAAATTTCCATAGAACACTTAAGGACAAACTCCATGATAGCAGATCCTCTAACTAAAGGACTTCCGCCTAAGGTCTTTCATGAACATGTTGCTCACATGGGTGTTTTACAGTTTGAGGAATTTGTGGTTTAGTGACAGTTAGTCACTTTCATATATTTTATGTTCTATGTTTAATTTCATGTATGTATACATTAATTATTATTTTTTTTGGACATATTTGATTATCTATAGATATGCGGTTTTTTCGTTCATTCATTACACTTTGTACATTAAGATTATTATATCGATCTCGACAAGTTAAAGTTTGGACCAGTTGAAAATAGGCGTGTACAGATCACCTTCACGTAATTTTCATGCTACACATTTCATGATGAATCCATGTCATTTGGTTATGTCAGGACTAGTAATCATTGTTGGTTTTAGTTGTGATGATGCAATGAAAAACTGGTTTGGTTCTATATCCTGATATGATCAATGGACGGGACTTTTGGAGTATGCTAAAGGAATATAATGGCAATTTTGAGCTGATAAAGTCTAACATATTTGTAAGGTTATAAGGACATATATATTTGTGACCAGTGGGAGATTGTTGGCAAATTTTGGGTCATGTATATATATGATACATAATTTAAATGTGTTAGGGCCATTATTTGTTAAGCCAAATAATAAAGTGATCTGACTAAATTAAAGTTTTGGCTAAAGACATATGTCATGAAAATAAAATTGTGTAGAGACTATTGAGCAATTTCTAATTTGATTAGGGGTCAAATTGAAAATACTAAAACTTAAGTAATTAACCTAATTCTAGTTATTTAAAGGGTCATGGTCCCCTTTTGGGAGCACACACACAGAACGTAAGTCTCATTTCCCATTCCTTTCTTTCTATCCCCATCAAGAGAGAAAATCAAGAGGGATATACAGGTACACTTCAGGTGGAAGACCATAAGATCAATATAGTGCTCTACAAAGACATCATCATTATGGCTAATTCAGTGTACGCTTTCGCATTCGAGTTTACAACATGTTTATCAATATGAGATTACGTTTATGTTTGATCATTAGAATCAAAATCAGGATTATAATTAATTACAGTTTAACTAACACAATCTTGAATTATATAATAAAAAATTTTGTCCTTCGTTAAATTATTTCCTTAAAATCTTCAAATCATGGTACTTGGCAGTTCTTTCTTTGTAAAATCTTGAATTTTCATATGCTTCTAGTCAGATCTCTTCTAGTTCCTGCAACTGTAACTTCCTATGCTCTCCAGCTTCATCAATACTCAGATTACATTGCTTCACGACCCAATATGCTTTGTGTTGGATCTTTATGGGTAGATGACTTGGTTCCAAAAAAAAAATTCTAAAAGGAGACATACCTAGAGGTGTCCCAAAAGTCATCCAGTGTGCCCACAGTGCTTCATCTAAAAAGTAACTCCAGTTCTTCCTATGGGGTTGGACTAGTTTCAAAAGTAAGTGCTTAACCTCTTTGTTGAATACTTCAACTTCGTTGTTTGTTTATGGATGGTAAGGGTTGATATATTGTGAGTCACTCTAAATTTCTGCAAAAGACTTGATATCATATGATTACAAAAGTGACTACCTTGATTCTTAATGATAGCCTTAGGTGTACCGAACTTGCAAAATATGTTAGTTCTTAAAAATTTTGAAACTGTTTTAGCATCATCATGCTTAGTAGCATTGGCTTCAACCCATCTAGATACGTAGTCCACAATAATTAAAATATAATTAAAACTATTAGAGTTCGGAAAGGGACCCATTAAATCTATACCTCATACATTAAATATCTCACACACAATCACTGGTTTTATTGGCATCTCATTCCTATTTGTAATATTTCCACCATCTTTTTGACATTTATCACACTTTTTCACAAATTCATATGAATATTTAACAATGGAAGGCCAAAAGAAACCACTATCTAAAATTTTTCTTGTAGTTTGCTTGGGTCCAAAATGGCCTCCACCAGATATATCATGACAGAAATGCAAAATAGAATTAAATTCATTTTCAGAGAAACATCTCCTAAGCACCTGATCACTACAAAACTTCCATAAATATGGGCCATTCCACACAAAATATTTAGAATCACATTTTATCTTTTCAGCTTGTGCTTTTGAAGCATGGTGTGGTAGAATGCCTGCAACAATATAATTTACTAGATCAACATACCATGGAATGTTATCAAGATGTTGAATAGGATATAAATACTCACCAAGAAATTTTTCTGCAATAGGAACAAGATCTAATGGGTGAACAATGCAGCTTAGGTGATTAGAAACTTGGTTAAAACAACCGCTCTTGTCCTTTATCTCCAAGTCAAACTCTTACAGCAACAACATCCATCTAATTAGCCTACGTTTGGCATTCGGTTTCTTCAATAAGTACTTTAGGGCAGAATGAGCAGTGAAAACATTTTTTTATTGCCTAGCAAATAAGACCAAAATTTTCTAGTGCAAATACAATGGAAAATAACTCCTTCTCAGTAGTAGTGTAATTTACCAGAGTTGCATCAAGAGTACATGATGTTAGGTAAACATTAAATGCATGTAGTTGAGAGGTAGTGGTTATAGAGGTAGTAGTTGTATTGAATGTATGTAGTTGAGAGATAGTAGTTGTATTGAATGTATGTAGTTGAAAGGTAGTAGTTGTATTAAATGCATGTAATTGAGAGGCCATATCCAAAGGCCTATAAATTGATCATGTACCACTTATTGCAAACACATCAAGTGATAATATACAGAGTGCTTTATTTAGATACTTGTTTGTCAACAAATTGGCATAAGAGCTTGAGAGCTTGAGTGTCTGAATGCGTTAGAGAGAGTGTTTGAGAGTTAGAGAGTTTGTTCGAGATGGCCAACTTAGCTAACAACATGCCCCTGCCAAAGTTATCAAAAGGCGTAAGCTATGATAACTGGAGCCTGAAAATGAAGGCTTTCCTTGGTTCCCAGGAAGTATGGGATGTGGTCGAAAATGGGCACCAAGAACCAGAGAATATTGAAGAGCAGATGATTGCTCAGCTTGCTGCATTGAGAGCAACACAAGTAAAGGACAAAATGGCTTTGTACGTGCTGTACCGAGCTGTTGATGAGTCCGGCTTTGAGAAGATAGCAAATGCTAAATCTTCAAAAAAAGCGTGGGATATTTTAGAGAAGGAATATAAAGGGGATAATCTCGTGAAGCAAGTCAGGCTTCAAACTCTTAGAGGCGAGCTTGAAAGCATGAGGATGAAAGAGGTCGAAGGGGTTGTCAAGTACATCTCCCGTGTTCAGACCGTGGTGAATCAAGTCGGAAGAAATGGAGAGACGCTGCCCACTTGCCGAGTGGTGGAGAAAATCTTAAGGTCGTTAACTGACGACTTTGAGAATATCATTTGTGCAATAGAAGAGTCCAAGGACTTGTCGGTGCTCTCGGTGGAAGAGTTTGTCGGGTCGCTTGAAGCGCATGAGCAACAGAGAAGGAAGAAGAAAGAGGAGTCCCTTAATCAAGCACTCCAAGCAAAGACAACCTTAAAGGAGAAGAAGGTTCCTTATGCTCAGAACACTCAAGGCTGAGGTGGTAGAGGCAGAGGAGAATATGAAAGAGGCAAGGAGCAAGTCAGTCAACAAAACTGGCGTGGCCGAAGGCAAGGTAGAGGTCATGACAGTAGAGGCCGAGGTGGTCAGTCAAGCAATTCTGGAGTTGAGTGCTTCAAATGTGGGAAGTACGGTCATTTTGCTAAGGATTGCTATTCAGGTATCAAATGTTATAATTGTGGGAAGGTTGGACATTTCAC
This sequence comes from Sphenostylis stenocarpa, assembly GCA_963425845.1. Taxonomy (NCBI): domain Eukaryota; kingdom Viridiplantae; phylum Streptophyta; class Magnoliopsida; order Fabales; family Fabaceae; genus Sphenostylis; species Sphenostylis stenocarpa. Next base: position 25,708,804 of record OY731408.1, read on the forward strand.
GAAGGACTGCCGATTTGAGAGCAAGAAGGAAACAAATCTCCTCTCTGAGGACGCTGAGGAAGAAGGAGTATTGATGATGTCAAGAAGTTCGGATGTCGAGCTAAGTCTGAGCTGTTCTGACAACTCGATTTGGTATCTTGATACAGGAGCAAGTAACCACATGTGCGGGGACGAGAACCTTTTTAAGGAGCTCACTAAAGTTGAGGCCGGACACGTGTCATTTAGAGATGCATCAAAGGTGGCAGTAAAAGGCAGAGGTACAATCTGGTACCTACAGAAGAATAGTCGAGTTGGAGAAATCAGAGATGTGTGCTATGTACCCGATCTCAAAAACAACATATTGAGCATGGGCCAACTGATGGAGAAAGGCTACTCGGTTTTGATGAAAGACCGAGTACTATACCTGAAGGACAAGTCGGATCGTTTGATTGCCCGAGTAGAAATGAAGAAGAACAGAATGTACAAGATGGACTTGAAGATAGTCCAAGAGAGGTGTTTGAAACTTGACGTGAAGGATGAAGAAATGATGTGGCACTTTCGGTTTGGCCACTTGCATTTTGGCGGGCTGACCGAGTTGGTAAAGAAAGAGATGGTGTGAGGACTCCCGTCTATGAAATTTGAAAAGAAATTTTGTGAAGAGTGTGTGATCGGAAAGCATTCGAGGACCTCATTTCTGAGGACGGCCGAGTACCATGCAAAGGAACAACTCGGATTGATTCACACAGATCTTTGTGGACCGGTTACCCCTGAGTCCTTCAGTGGGAAAAGGTATTTCATTTCTTTTATAGATGATTTTTCAAGAAAAACCTAGGTATATTTTTTGAAGGAGAAATCTAAGGTGTTTGAGGTGTTCAAGAGATTTAAAGCAATGGTTGAGAAAGAGACTGGCATGCCTATCAAATCTGTTAGGTCTGATCGAGGAGGCGAGTTCATTTCATCCGAACTCATGAAGTATTGCGAGGAGCAAGGGATAAGGAGATTTCTGACAGTACCATACTCACCCCAACAAAACGGAGTTGCCGAGAGGAAGAATCGAACCATTCTTGACATGGTTCGAACAATGTTGAGAAGCAAAAACGTACCAAAGGATTTCTTGGCAGAAGCAGTGCAATGTGCCATCTATGTGCAAAATAGATGTCCACATGCTAAGCTAAACGAGAAGACACCGCAAGAAGTCTGGAGTGGAAGAAAACCGAGTGTGTCTCACCTTAAATTGTTCGGTAGCATAACTTATGGTCATGTTCCAGCTCAATAGAGGACCAAGCTCGAAGATAGAAGCAAAAAGTACGTGTTTATTGGGTATGATGAAAAAACCAAGGCGTACAGATTGTTTAACCCAATAACTAAGAAGGCCATCATGAGCCGAGATGTTCAAATTGATGAAGAAAGCGAGTGGAGTTGGAACAACTTGGAGAAGGAGTCTATAGGAAGTAGAAGCTCGGAAGTTGATACACCACATACTGTGAGAGATCATGAGACTTCTAATGAAGAAGATGAACCTCTACAGCCCAGAGCGCGAAGTTTACAAGATATATACAACTCCACTGACGAAGCGCATGTTGTATGTCTCTTGGCAAATTCAGAAGACTTAAGTTTTGAAGAGGCCGTGCAGGAAAAAATGTGAAAAAAGGCAATGGACGAGGAGATCGGGACAATAGAACGCAACAACACATGGGAGATGACTGATTTTTCCAAAGGAGTACGACCTATCGGCGTAAAGTGGGTGTACAAGAAGAAGACAAATGCTGAAGGAGAAGTTGAGCGATATAAAGCTCGACTCGTAGTGAAGGGACACAAGCTGCAGATATGTTCACGAAGCCACTACCAACCACTCTGTTTGAGAGCAACAAGAAGATGTTTAGAATGAAGGACAAGAATAACATTTAAGTTTATGGAGGGATTTTGTTAGGTAAACATTAAATGCATGTAGTTGAGAGGTAGTGGTTATAGAGGTAGTATTTGTATTGAATGTATGTAGTTGAGAGATAGTAGTTGTATTGAATGTATGTAGTTGAAAGGTAGTAGTTGTATTAAATGCATGTAGTTGAGAGGTCATATCCAAAGGCCTATAAATTGATCATGTACCACTTATTGCAAACACATCAAGTGATAATATACATAGTGCTTTATTTAGATACTTGTTTGTCAACACATGAAATGTAAGCAATAACATATGAAATTCTTTCTACCTTTTGTGCAAGCACGTCTCCTAATGCATAATTAGATGCATCACACATCAACTTAAATGGTAACTTCCAATTAGGTGGCTGCATAAAGGGTGTTGTCCTTAATCTCTCCTTCATACCTTCAAAGGCTTTTTTGCATGTTTCAGAAAACTCGAATGGTGTATCTTTTTGCAGCAAATTTGTCAGCGGTAGTGCAATTTTGCTGAAGCGTTGAATGAATCTCCTGCATGACCTAGAAAATTTCTGATTTCCCTCAGAGAAGAGGGGTAAGGCAAAATATGAATAAAGTCAATTTTAGAACGATCTACATCTATTCCTCTTTTCGAAATTACATATCCTAGAACTATTCCTTCCCTAACCAAAAAATGACATTTTTCATAATTAAGCACAAGGTTTGTCTCAATAAAGCACTTAAGGACCAAATCAAGGATTTTTAAACCATCATGAAAAGAATCACCAAAAACAGTAAAGTCATCCATAAATACGGACACGTCTCAATCAATTTAGAAAATATGCTCAACATGCATATTTGGAATGTGGCAAGTGCATTGCATAAACCAAAAGACATACGCATATAAGCATATGTACCAAATGGACAAGTGAAGGTAGTTTTATATTGATCCTTAGGTTCAACATGTATTTGAAAATAACCAGAGAAAGCATCAAGGAAACAGTAAAAAGACTTCTCTGCTAAACGTTCAAGCACTTGTCAATGAAAGGTAGAGGGAAGTGATCTTTTCTAGTGGCCTAGTTCAATTTCTTGTAGTCAATGCATACTCTCCACTTGTTGGCCACTCGGGTTGTCACCAACTCATGATCCTTGTCTTAATGATTGTGATTCCTAATTTCTTGGGCACAACTTAAAGTGGCGGCACCCATGTGCTATCTGAGATCGGGTATATGATACCAACCTTGAGTAATCTTATCACCTCTTCCTTAAAAGGTTTCTTAGGGTTTTCTTGTTTTGTCTCTTAGAAATATGGAGAGCTATCACCATCAAGATTATATAATTAAATTTTAAGCTAATGTAATGCATGTATTCATTTGTCATTCAGTAGCCAAATTATGGAGATAAATGAATAATTTACAAATAGGACATAAATTAATACATATTATGACATGCATCAGTACATGTTATTATACTTATTATTAATAATTATAAAAAACAATTTTAACTATCTTTTTCATTAATTAGATCCATTTCAGATTTTCTCTCACTCTCAAGACAAATGAATTGATAAGTGTAATTAGAAGGACGTGAAGAAACAAGTAAATTTAATCCTCAATCTTTATATTGTTTTAACTTATTAATTTCTCATTTTATTCATATATTTGTAAAACTTTTTTTCTTTTAATCTTTTATTAATAATATATCTTTTTTAATTTCTCTTTTTAATCTTCTTAAATTTGTAAATATAAAATAATATATAATTTAAATAATAAATATTTATAAATGATTTGGTAATTAATATACAAATATAATATTTCTCTCAATTTATCTAATGAAATATATTAATTAATATATACAAATTTGGTACGATAGTTTGTAGTTTATTTAAATTTTCATGTTTCTCATTTTTTAATTTGGGTTCAACCTTTTTGTATAATTTTTTTAATTGTTCAACCAATTTTTATTTTAATTGTGGTTAGAAATGATTGTTTGACGTGAATAGTTAAGAATTCATAAAACTATAGCGAATTTTTAATAATTATATAAAATAGAAATCTGAAAGTTTAGAATTAACCAATCTTACTTGTTAAAAGAAGAAAATATTTTTTTTAATATAACTGAATAATACAAATTAAGATTTTTTTAATATATTTATTTTGGTTTCAACCTTTTAAAATATAAAATATTTGTCTTTCTCTGTTATAAGACGATTCTAAAATCCACTCTTAATTTAATATTTGAATAATATAAAATAAGATTTTCTTAAAATATTTTTATTTTATTTTACATTTTATCTATTCATTTTTAATTATTCATTATTTATATCAATTTTAACATATATCATTGGTTCATGTCAAAAATTTTCATTTTAAATTGTCTTGGTACATTTTTTTTATCTTTATATTATCTTAACATATTCTATTAATGTCACATTTAAATCATTAGAGAAAACCTTAACATTATTTATCTGAACGGGTACGAACTTTAAAAAATTGTCAATTTAACTAATTTACATTATCATAATTTATCTTAATATGATCTTAACATTAATAAAATCATTAATATTTTACTATTACTCATATTTTAACAAATCAATATTAAATAACTATTTTTCATTTATAGTATTATAATTTAAATTATCAGTTTAAAATGGATTAACAACAAAATTATATGAATGTTAAATAACTGTTTTTCATTAGTGTTATAATTTAAATTATTAGTTAAAAATGGATTAGCAACAAAAAATATATATGAATATTGTTTCTTTTTGTATTGTTATTTTTTTTATTACATCATTTGTTGGTTTTAGTTTTTTAATTATTATTTTTTCAATAATTTTGCTAGCATATTGTGATTAAATTACATAAACAAATTTGTGATATGGATGGAACAAGTGAACAAGAACAACTCTATTTTCATTCTGAAAGTATTCGCTGCAGAGGAACAAATATCTATCGGCCTAATATGAGTGCAGTGGTAACCGAAACTCACCTAGATTCTCATTACTTTCCAATTACTTATGACAATGGGATGATATTTGGAATGACACAATACAATCAAGGTCAACATCAACCTAATCATGTTATAGGTGTTCCAACTTCATCTAGTTTGGATACTAGTTCTTCCATTGCTCCCAATAATGTAAGGAACATTCAAACGGGCATCCCCTTAATACCACAATATGGTACTTGGAGATCTAGGATGACACATCACTCTAACCGTTTAATTCAAGATCAACATTTTCCAACTCATAGTGCTTATGTCAAGTGTAATATCCTAAATTTTGTAATCAATTATATAAATAAATTTTGTAAGTTATAAATATGTACCGAATATTATGTAGAGTTATTAAAATAAAACATGATTTTTATAGTAATTTTGTCTTAAGAAAATTATAAAATAAAATCCAAGGTTAATATTGTGTCAAATAATAATTTAATAATAATTCTTAATAATAAAAATTAAATAAATGAGTAAATAAATATTTAGAAAAAAAAGAAGAAGAAGAAGAAGAAGAGAGAAACAGAAGGTCGGTGGTGGCCTAAATACATTTGAATTAAGTCGGTGAAGAATCAGAATTAAATTAAGGCGGTGGAGAATAAAGACAGCGAAGAAAATCCTAGAAAGAATTAAGTCGGTGAGTAAGTTTATAAATAGGAGGAAACTGGAAACATACACCAACACAATTCACGACCAACTTGAAGAATAAACCGAGAGACACCAGAATTCTTGGAAGAAGAATTCGAGAGAAAGGAGGAAAGGAGGAGCATACAAAATTAGGAGAGTAATAAGATATTGAGGAATCAGGTATGGGTTAGACGTTTAGTTTTATTCATACGAAAGTCTGTAATTGGAGATTACTATTCATCAATTGCAAAGATTGAAATATTGTTGAAATTCTTTCAATTAAGGATGAATTATATAATAAAATTGTTGTTTTTAACTTAAATTGAACATATTTATGGTTTAATTTTGATTTGGAACAAATTTGAGTGATTGAAACTGAGAAATTTGAAACTTGGATTTTGATGAAAATCTGCAAAACTCGCTCAAGCGAAAAATATGTCGCTTGAGCGAGGATACCTGGAAAATTTGGGATTCTCGGGTTCTTTATCGCTCAAGCGATAATTACATCGCTTGAGCGACTAACGGTCATGTCTCGCTCAAGCGACAAGTGTACTCGCTTGAGCGAAGAAAGGTTCAAACAAAGGGGACAAAGGGTCATGTCTCGCTCAAGCGACAAGTGTACTCGCTTGAGCGACGAAAGCTTCAAACAAAGGGGACTCTCGGGTCATTACTCGCTCAAGCGACCGATGTACTCGCTTGAGCGACGAAGCCTTCAAACAAAAGGAAACTCTCGGGTTCCATCTCGCTCAAGCGACCGGTATACTCGCTTGAGCGAGAAAAGGAAGAAGAAAGGACTAGGTGGGAATTTTTGCAAAAGATCAATGGTAAAATAGTCATTTCACATATTAGGGACATAAATGGAATTTTGAAAAAAGTTAAGGGTATAATCGAAATAAAGTCAAACAGTATATTACCCCCTCTTTGTTTACTAGGAAAACGACTCAATAAACGTTAGAATTTGAGGATAGTGCCTTCATCAAAGTTATAGATTATTATGTTATCTTTCCAACACAATTGGAATCATCTTAAAATGAGGTCTAGAACTCAAGATATGGACAAAACACTGAACCCTATGAAATAAATTATTAATAAAAATTTGTCTTGCTTAAAACAACTATGAATTGTAATTAAAATTTTGAATATATGAAGGAGATGTTTTTAAGTATTTAATTGATGATAGATTGTTTTGTTTCATATGAGACATAAACATAGTGCATGAAATGTTTTCTAGAAGTCACGAGAAAAGTTTTTACGAGAAAAGTATTTGGAAATTTCTCTTAAGTTGCTACCAAGGACGGTTGGTAGGAATAATGATGTGTAAAACAGAATTTTTACATTTTCTCGTGAGTCAATTTACTATCAAGAGCATCCGGTAGTGAAATATGACTATGAAAATGGTCGGCCAAATGAGACAGAGAATGAATTATTAAAAATTGAGCTACCAGAATCTCCGATAGTAAATGGGGAGTAGAATAGGTAAGATAGGACCTCCGGTCTATGGGGATGGACCTACTGGTCTAGGGAGTGTTTGGGCATGGGCAATTCCATAAGTGGCCAGTCTTTATTTGATTACTGTGTCGTGGTAGCTCGCCGGGTGCACTGACACTCGACTACTATCTACTTGTTCGCGTTTAGTGGGACATTGCCGAATCACCGGACGGGGTGATGTTAAGCTCTGGTTCCACTAGACACTCAAATGAGTCTCCATGGAGCACCGAGTCAAAAATAATTTTTTATTTTGAGTCAAAAGCATGATTTTAAAGTTTTACGTTTGGAGTCACATGTGCATATCATAAACATATTGCATGATAAAATTGTAAATTATTCATGATTTGTACGATATTCTCTATTATAATTCCATGATTTATTTATTTGTTTCTCATAATTAATTTTTAAATTAAATTATATACGGTTGTATATTTATTAGAAGGAATTTTTCATTGGTTGATTTTATCGTATGAATGTTTGCTTTATTTGTTGTGGATAAAATTAAATGTCTAACCCCATAAATATTTCAATCCCAGATGTTGGTGACGTATGATGCAGGAATATATAGTCCAAGAGATAGATGTCGGATGCAAAAATCCAGAGCTTAGGCTGGGAATTGTATAACATATAAGTATAACTTCATGACTTGTAATATTTTGAAAACTTTGTACTAGAACTTGTTGCTTGATTTAATATAAAACCTTACCTAAATTAATTGTTCACTTAGTATATTTTCTATTAACCTTCTATGAATATTGAAAATATTACTAACTTAGATAATAAATTAGAATTAATAAATGTAATCTGTAAAGGGGGTTACATCAAGAGGTTTGAGAGTGCAAAAATGAATTTTCAAAGATATCATGACACAGTTGGTAGTAGTATAAGTCGTCACAAACTTCTTCATCTACAATTCCCTCTCTTTTATTATCAAACACAAGCAGTGCAAGCGATGAGAGGTCACTCTATCAACTTTAATGTTCCACTAAGCAGTCTATCATGTAGAGTCCCAAAAAATCCTTCAAGCAATTCTTCAATGCCTATAAAAAATCCACAATTCGGAGGGTCACATAGACACCAACCTCAATCTCATATAAGAAATATGCATGAGACAACTCTTGACCATCATAGGGATTTGCACTTGAGCACTGAGAACATGTCATATGAGGCAAGTATATTTTTCATTGTTTGGTGTTATATTTTCTTATGCATGTGAATTGTTTATGAGGTATTGGATATAAAAACTTAGTGACTACTGAAAAATGTACTTTGTTAACTCTTTGGAATTGGACAATAGGATTTTCTTACATTAGGCCAGCGGATTGGGAACGTAAGCATTGGTTTGTTACAACAAATGATTACATGTCAAATGAAGACAAAAACTTATCTACTACCTAATAACATGGATGAGAAAACTTTCAAGGAACATGAAAATGATATTTGCTTAATATGCAGGTATAAATTTAGCAACACGTATAATTGCTAGAAAATTAATAATAATAATAATAATAATAATAATAATAATAATCCTGATTTTGATTCTAACGATCAAACATAAATGTAATCCCATACCTGATAAACATGTTGTAAACCGAATGCGAAAGCGTACTCGAATTAGCCATAATGATGATGTCTTTGTAGAGCACTATATTGATCTTATGGTCTTCCACCTAAAGAGCACCTGTATTTCCCTCTTGATTTTCTCTCTTGATGGGGATAGAAAGAAAGGAACGAGACTGATACTTACGTTCTGTGTGTGTGCTCCCAGAAGGGGACCACGACCCCTTAAAATAACCAGAATTAGGTTAATTACTTAAGTTTTAGTATTTCTAATTTGGCCCCTCATCAAATTAGAAATTGCTCAATGGTCTCTACACAATTTTATTTTCATGACATATGCCTTTAGCCAAAACTTTAATTTAGTCAGATCACTTTATTATTTGACTTAATAAATAGTTACCCTAACACATTTAAATTATGTATCATATATATACATGACCCAAATTTTGCCAACAATCTCCCACTGATCACAAATATATATGTCCTTACAACCTTACAAATGTGTTAGACTTTATGAGCTCAAAATTGTCATTATATTCCTTTTAGCATACTCCAAAAGTCCTGTCCATTAATCATATCAGAACATAGAACCAAACTAATTTTTCATTGCATCATCGCAACTAAAACCAACAATGATTACTCATCCTGACATAACCAAATGACATGGATTCATCATGAAATGTGTAGCATGAAAAATTACGTGAAGGTGATCTGTACACGTCTATTTTCAACTGGTCCAAACTTTAACTTATCGAGATTGATATAATATCCTTAATGTACAAAGTGTAATGAATGAACGAAAAAATCACATATCTATAGATAACCAAATATGTACAAAAAACAATGTGTACATATATGAAATTAAACATAGAACATAAAATATATGAAAGTGACTAACTCCCACTAAACCACAAATTCCTCAAACTGTAAAACACCCATGTGAGCAACATGCTAATGAAAGACCTTGGGCAGAAGTCCTTTAGTTAGAGGATCTGCTATCATGGAGTTTGTCCTTAAGTGTTCTATGAAAATCTGTCCACTTTGTACTCTTTCCTTAATAATACAGCTGATTTGTTGTCACAATATAAATTAAGTGGTCTTTCAATGTCTTTCACAATTTGTAGCCCTGTGACAAAATTTCGCAGCCATATTCCATGATTTGATGCCTCATAGCATGCTACAAATTCTTAACATCCTGCAAAATCTGAGTCAGAAAACCCAGCGATCTCCAACTGGTCTGACCTCCTATATGTGAGCATATAATCTTTTGTTCTCTTTAAATATCTTATGACCCTTTTTGCTGCTTTTCAATGGTCTATTCCTGGATTGCTAAAATATCTGCCTAGAACCCCAACTATATATGTTATGTCTAGATGCGTACATACTTGGGCATAGATCAAACTCCCTACAACTGATGCATAGGGAATCTTTTGCATTTCCTCAATTTCCAAATTCCCCTTTGGGCACTGATTGAGACTAAACTTGTCTCCCTTTAAACTTGTGATACACACAATCATCAACAATATTCATCTTGAAGCCAAATGAGTTTCATACCTTCTGGTAATGGGACAAGTTCCCCCTTATTGTCTTGCATGGACTTATACTTCTCCTTCATTGCTTCAATCCACTTTTGAGAGTTAGAACCTTGTATAGCTTGACGGAAGTTAACTGGGTCATCTTCCATTATATCATTATTTTCCTCATGTTCCTGAAGAAATACCATGTAATCATCCGAAATAGCACTTCTTCTTTCTCTAGTGGATCTCCGCAAAGTTATTGGCTCATGATGCACAGGTTCTTGAGGATCTTGAGTTTGTTCTTCATGAACAACCAAATCATCTTGAGTAAGGGGTTCATTAACAATGCCTTGTGGAGGTTCCGAACTTACTTTATCAAAAGTAACTGTTTGAATCGGTTCTGGAATTTTTACCGATTCTTCCTCCAAGATGAAGTTCTTAATCTTATTCTTCCCCCCAAACTCAATATCCTCAAAGAACGTAGCAATTCCCGTCTCAAAAATTATCTTTAATGTGGGATCATAAAATTTATATCCCCTGGATCTTTCAGCATAACAAATAAAATAACTACTTACTGTTCGGGAGTCCAATTTCTTTTCATTTGGCTTATAAGGTCTTGCCTCAGCTGGACAATCCCACACATGGAAATGCTTCAGACTAAGTTGTCGCCCAATCCAAAGCTCATAAGGTGTTTTGGTAGCTGCTTTAGTTGGTACTCTGTTTAGAATATAAGTTGTCGTATTTAGTGTCTCTCCCCAAAGTGATTCCAGTAAGGTGGAATGACAAATCATACTCTCTATCATATCTTTAAGAGTGTAACACAAGCCCAAACGTCACGATTTGATTGTTACCTGAGCGCTTGTGCCATAATGTACCTGAGTGAGTATTTTCAATTTTACGTTTAGTACCACATGATTCTATATTAAGGGCTTCATTATAGGTGGCCACAATATCAAGTAAATACTGATTATCATAAATCAAAAGTGAACCAGTTCCAACAATATCTGAATTAAAAGACAAACTGAACTTATTGTTTCCAAATGAACACAAATAACCTAATTTTTCCAAATAAGAAACTGAAACCAAATTCCGTCTAAATGATGGCACAACAAAAGTGTCTTTCAAATCCAAATAAAAAATCAGTACTCAATAACAATTTAAAATGCCCTATAGCTTCCACCTCTACCGATTTTCCATCTCCAACATAAATCTATCTTTCAAAATCAATTGGCTTCCGGTACTTTAGGCAACCCTTTCTTTTCACGCCAAGCATGATATTTAGCACATTTCTTCTTTATGTGTCCAATCTTATTGCAAAAGAAACATTTGTTTTCTTGAGTTTGTTTCTTTTGTTCTGGACCCTTAGCACCTTCTTTCTCGAGATGCTATGATCTCTTTCTTTTGCCCTTAGTCTTGGAGGTGCTTGCAAATATTTGTCCTATTTGCAAATCAAGAGCATTGACTCTCATATAGTATTGGATTAGGCTCTGAACTCGTGCTCTTAGATAACAACTTTGATGTATTGATTGGTCCTAAGTACATGTTTGTGCTTTTGATTAAACTCTCTTGTACCCTTTATATGATCTTAGTGGAACTTTATCGACTGGCTTGTGCCCGTGGGTTTTTACTTCTCACAATGAGAGGGTTTTCCCACGTTAAAAATATTTGTCTCTATATGATTAAATATTATTGTTGTGCTATTTTTACTACTTTGGAAATTATTTCTTTATTAGATAAACATGTGAATAAAAAATAAGTAATGCATATAGCTATTAAATTTAATCCATAAAATTGAATACATTTTGATAGGTGTATCAAAATAGACATAACCCGATTGATCGACATGAAAAACTAGAGAATTAGGTAAGGTTAGACAAAAATTGTGGCCTAACCTATTTAGGCCATAACTTATACGAGTTTAGGATAGGTTATCCCGTAAGCTTATGGGTCGACTCGCTTTATAGAATAATAATTATTTTTTAAATAAAAATTAAAGTAATATTATTTTATTAAAAAATATATATAAGATTAATTAATATTTTAAATTAATAAATTACTAAAAATAAACAATGGTGATACAAGTTTTTAATTCTTATTTTGAGATTGAATTGATGCATTATCTTATACTTTATATATTAAATTATTATATCTTAAATAAAATTTAATTTTATTAATAAAATTTAAATTTTTAGAATATATATTTATTTTTTATTTTCATTTAAATATTATTGAATTAATTGACTTAGTCTAGATATGTTAATATTTTTGTTAATTCAATCAGGGCAAAATTGATCTGTTAATTCTTTATCCTAATATAAGGTTACACCAGACTAAAATTGTTTGTCTATTTTAAAATACATATCAAACTGAATTATCAAATTTTTTTACATGACCCGTCAGGACAAGTTAGGTTGAGTTTCGATAGCAAATTGTTGACCACTCTAGATTTTCACATCGAAAGTTTGCTATAGAACATTTATCCAACTATATAGACTTTCATGTCTTAACTTAGGAAGTTGCATTGTTGTTGTTGTTATTTTAATTTTCTTTTTTAATAAATGTGTTAATGTTATATTATTAAGTATAATTTTTTATTTTTTATTATTGAAATTTTTAATCTTTATGTATGCATATCTTACATAAGATGATTTTATTTTCATGTTGAAAAGTTTTATAAATATACATCTAAAGAAATTCTTGAACAATAATTTTTTTTTTATCATTTTAACAATGAAGTTACTTTCTTAAATCTTCATAAAAAATTTATAAGATCCAATCATTTTACCAGCTAAGTCCTTATTTTAAATTATAAATTTTCTATCACATTTTTTTTAAGAGTGTACTAGTTTTAAAATTACTTTCATCATATAATTATAATGCAAGGTGTAGAAAGAAGTTATGGAAAAAAAGTTTTTTTTTTCTAGATTATTCCACTCTTTTCCATAATACTTCTAAAAAGTGTCAGAAATTTAAAACAAAATTTTAGTTATATGTAAATAATGTAAACTCCTCTTTTTTAGACCAGGTCATTGGCACATGGACTATCATTGTGGCCCATTGTGTTAAAAATATAGGCTAAGATCAAGAGAAGAGTGAATTAATCTTTACAAACTTTTTCGCAACTTACAGATATATATTAAGAAATCTGATCAAGTATTGAACTAGGAAAACCAAACTGAATTGAATAAAGTTCAAGTAGAATTAAAGAAAGTGATGGAAGAGGAAAAGAAACACCAAGAATTATATTGGTTCACCCAAACCCTGGGCTACATCCAGTTCTCAACCAAATTCCAGTTGAGTTCCACTAGATTGAATATTTTGATTTACAAAATCAAATTACACACAATCTAGCCTACACCAAGAACCAAATTCCAGTTCTTGAACCCAACCTGCAACCAAATTCCAGTTGTAGAACCAAACCTGTAACAAGAACTAAATTCCAATTCTTGAATCCAACCTGCAACCAAATTCCAGTTGCAAAACCAAATCTGCACCAAGAACCAAATTCCAGTTCTTGAACCTGCACCAAAAACCAATTTCTAGTTCTTGAATCAAAATTGCAACCAAATTCCAATTACAGAACCAATATCTAATCTTCCAAACACCAAGACAATATAGAATTGAAATAGAAATGAAAGAATGAAGAAGCTAGAACAATCAAACTTGATTATATAGATGCAGAAATTCCACTGCAGAATGAGTTTCTTCACAAGCAAGAATACAATAATGTTCCACTAAGCAGTCTATCATGTAGAGTCCCAACAAATCCTTCAAGCAGTTCTTCAATGCATATACAAAATCCACAATTTGGAGGGTCACATATACATTAACCTCAATCTCATATAAGAAATATGCATGAGACAACTCTTGACCATCATAGGGATTTGCACTTGAGCACTGAGAATATGTCATATGAGGCAAGTATACTTTTCAATGTTTTTTGTTATATTTTGTTATGCATGTGAATTGTTTATGAGGTATTGCATATAAAAACTTAGTGACTACTAAAAAATGTACTTTGTTAACTCTTTGGAATTGAACAACAAGAACTTCTTACATTAGGCGAGCGGATTGGGAACGTAAGCATTGGTTTGTTACAACAAATGATTGCATGTCAAATGAAGACAAAAACTTATCTACTACCTAATAACATGGATGAGAAAACTTTCAAGGAACATGAAAATGATATTTACGTAATATGTCAGGTATAAATTTAGCAACACGTATAATTATATTAACATTTCTCATTCTCTTATTAATTCTAATACTTGTGCATGATCACAGGATGAATATAAAAACAACGAAGAGATTGGAATTCTTCAATCCGGACATGGATATCACGTGGATTGTATACGAAGATGGTTATAAGAAAAAAATATTTGTCCTATTTTCAAATCAAGAGCATTGACTCTCATACAGTGTTGGATTAGGCTCTGAACTCGTGCTCTTAGATAACAACTTTGATGTATTGATTGGTCCTAAGTACATGTTTGTGCTTTTCATTAAACTCTCGTGTACCCTTTATATGATCTTAGTGGAACTTTATCGACTGACTTGTGCCCGTGTGTTTTTACCTCTTACAATGAGAGGATTTTCCCACGTTAAAAATATTTGAGTGTCTATATGATTAATATTGTTATTTATTATTGTTGTGCTCTTTTTACTACGTTGGAAATTGTTTCTCTATTTGGTAAGCATGTGAATGAAAAATAATTAATGCATTTAGCTATTAAATTTATTCTAGGAAAATGACATAGATTTTCATAGGGGAGTCAAAATAGGGTTAACCTGATTGACCGATCTAAAAGACCCGAGCAATAGGTCAATTTAGACAAAAAATTTGTGGACTAAATTAAATTAGGCTTATTTTGGCCTAGCCTATTTAGACCATAACTTACATGGGCTTAAGTTAGTTTAGCTCGTTCGCTTTATAGATAAATAATAATTTTTTAAATAAAAATGAAAATAATATTATTTTATTAAAAGATATATATATATATATATATATATATATATATATATATATATATATATATAAGTTAATTGAAAACATATTCTAAGAGTAAATATTAGAATAAATCTCCAACAATTATTTATTCAAAGATTTAATGATTAAGATTAATTGATATTTTAAATTAATAAATTACTAAAAAATAAACAATGGTAATATAAGTTTTTAATTCTTATTTTGAAATTGAATGGATGTATTCTCTTATAATTTACATTTTAAATTATCATATCTTAAATAAAAATTAATTTCATTAATAAAATTTAAATTTTTAGAATATATTTATTTTTTATTTTCATTTAAATAATTTTTAATTAATTGATTTAGTCTTGATTTGTTAATATTTTTTTTAATTCAATTAGGCCAAAATTGACCCGTTAACTCCTTGTTCTAACATAAGGTTATAATAGACTAAAATTGTTTGCCCGTTTTAAAATATAAGTCAAAGAGTTATCAAATTTTTTACATGACCCGTAAAGGTTGGTTAGGCAAAGTTCGATAACCTTGGTGGACAACTCTAAAGTTTACTATAGAACATTTATCCAATTATATAGACTTTCATGTCTTGACTTAAGAAATTACATTATTGTTGTTGTTTTTTTTTTTAAGAAATAATTGAATGCTATATTATTAAGTATAATTTTTTATTTTTGAAATTTTTAATTTATATTTTTGCATATCTTACATCAGATAATTTTATTTTTATGATGTACAGTTCTATAAATAGACATCTAAAGAAATTCATGAACGAGATTTTTTTTATCATTTTAACAATGAAGTTACTTTCTTAAATCTTTTTAAAATTTTTATAAAATCCCTAAGTCCTTATTTTAAATTATAAATTTTATATAACATTTTTTTAAGAGTGTAAAAGTTTTAAAAATTACGTTCATCATATAATTGTGTAGAAAGAAGTTATGGAAAAAGTGTTTTTTTTTTCTAGATTATTCCACTATAATTTGTAATACAAAAGTTGTTTTAATATCTTTTCCATAATACTTTTAGAAAGTGTAAGAAATTTAAAAGATATTTTTGTTACACGTAAAAATGTAAACTCCTCTTTTTTAACCAGGCTATGGGCACATGCTTCATCATTGTGGCCTATTGTACTTTTTCGAATTTGAATTTAATATTATTACAAAAATATTTAATAAGTAATAAAAGTCTTATTTTATAATAAAAATATTTTATTAATTAGAAAGTTAATTGTATTTTTATTTTTAAAGTTTGTGTTAACTTAGTCTTTCAAGAAATGTTAAGCTAACTCGGTCTTTATTTATTGGAACCCAACCCTTAAGAAGGGTTCTTGGATTAGGAATATGAAGAGATGCAATGTAATGATCCTTTCATGGATCATTAGGACTTTGTCGCAACATATTACAGAAAGTGTCATCTACATTGAAACTACAAAGGAAATATGGGATGACTTCAGAGAAATATTTTCCAAAGGAGACTATTTTCGAGTTTTAGATCTTTTAGAAGAAGTGCATTCAACTAGACAAGGAGGAAAAAACATTACTCAATTCTTTATAGATTTGAAAACCCAATGGGAAGGGATTGAATTTCTTAGACCTATTCCCAATTGCACCTGTGGTAAGCCATGTTAGTGTGATCTTTCCAAGGTCTTTATGAAACAAAGAGAAGTTGAGTATGTTATTTGTTTCTTGAAAGGTTTGAATGAAAATTATAATACCGTGAAAAACTCAAGTTCTTCTTATGGATCCACTCCCTAATATAAATAAGGTTTTCTCTTTGATCATGAAACAAGAAAGACAGAATAATATTCCTGGAAATTTGAATGTTGAAAGTAAAATTTTAGTCAATACTGCTGAAAAGGGATAAAAAAACAAAAAAAAGGTGGATGGAGTGGTCAAGGAAGAGGAGTATGATCACCCTCTCAAGGAAGCGAAAGGTCGAATATCTAAATGATGGTAAGCAATGCTCTACTGTCATAAAATCAACCAACATAATAATGTGCAAAGACAAAATGTCAATGGTGTCAAAAACCAACGAGGTAAAAATTACAGGATACTAGACACTGGTGTTACAGACCATGTCACTTAGGACAGGAATTATTTCTCCACCTTTTATAGTATTGGACATGTCAAAGTAAAATTACCTAACAATAACTATGTTACTGCATACACTGTTGGAACTGTTCAATTTTCAAAGAATTTTGTTTCCACAATGTTCAGTACATACTTGAATTCTCTTTCAATTTAATTTCTGTCTAGACTTTAATTAAAGATTTGGATTGTAAACTGATTTTTTCCTTTGCTAGATTCAGGAGGCTATTACCTCAAGGATGATTAGGCAAGCTAAGCTCACTAAAGGATTATACTACCTCAATTAATTTCCAGTGATTACCAAGACTGATTTTTCCCTAAATACTGTGATGAACTGTTTTAAAAATAACATTAATGTTTGGCATTATAGGTTAGGACATCCTGCCGATAGAGTTTTTGATAAAATATGTAGATCTTTTCCTTATGCTAAATCTGTTGGTGGAGATGTCTATGATGCATGTCATTTTTCTAAATAACATAAGCTTCCTTGTATTAATAGTGAAAATGTTTCTAAATTTATTTATTTTATCTTATACATGTTGATATTTAGGGTCTCATATTTGTTTCTTCAATCCATGGGCATAAATATTTCTTAACTATGCTTGATGATCATTCAAGACACACTTGGGTGTTTCTTATGTGCAATAAATCAGATACTAGAACTCTCATACAAAATTTCACAATTTATAATATGAATCAGTTTGGTAAAACAATTAAAGCCATTAGGTCAGATAATGGATAAGAGTTTAATTGCATTAATTTTTATAATACCTATGGTATACATCATCAGAGGAGTTGTGTGGAAACTCCACAACAAAAATTTTTGTGTGGAAAAGAAACACCAACACATTCCAATGTTACTAGAAGTTTGTTATTTCAATCCAATCTACCTAAGGATTATTGGTGTTATGTTGTCACTCATGCCACACGTCTCATAAATAGATTGTCCACTACTGTTCTTAAAGGTAAATGTCCTTATGAGCTGTTGGGTGAAAAATCGCCCACGTACCTGAATATGAAAATTTTTAGGTGTCTGTGCTTTTCTAGCATGATTGAAAACAATGGATCCAAACTTGATCCTAGGGAAAGAAAATGTGTTTTCCTTGTATTCAAAACTGGGGTCAAAGGTTATGTTCTTCTTGACACTAAAAATAGATAGATTTTTCTCAGTAGAAATGTGGTGTTTTATGAAAATGTGTTTCCATATAAATTTATCAAAAACTATATTGAATCGCCTGCAACAATTTAGATTTTTTGTTAGAAAATGTTAATCATGATACTCTTGATAGGTTCACACAACATCCTTCACCTATCATAAGAGAAACTGCCAGTGACAATGACATTGCACCCTCATAAGGTGAAACACATACAGAAAACGAGATTGATATCAATGCACTAGCAGAAGATTTGGATCAATATCCAAAACAAGAACAAGATAGTGATTTACGACGCTCAAATAAAGTCAGGAAAGCACTCACCTACCTTAAGGACTATTATCATCAGGTGAACAATTCTATTACTCCTAAGAATCTTAATAATGACAACTTCAAAAAGAAAAATAAATATCCTATTTGTTATGTTATTTCTTATAAATCTCTATTTAAGGAACATCTTAATTATACTCTTGCAATATTTACCCATCATGAACCCATAGTTATGCTAAAGCTAGCAAATTACCTGAATGGACAAATGCCATTAATAAAGAACTTAGAGCTCTAGGAGAAAATGAAACCTGGGAATTTACTAATCTTCCTGAAGGAAAGAAAACTATAGGTTGTAAATGGGTTTTTAAAATTAAATACAATGTAGATGGAACTATAAAGAGGCATAAGGCCAGGCTAGTAGCCAAGGGGTATATTCAATTAGAAAGAATTAATTTTCTGGACACCTTTTCTCCAGTTGCTAAACTCGCCACAGTGAAACTTTTATTAGCTCTTGCAGCCACAAAAAACCGACATTTACACCAGCTTGATGTAGATAATGATTTTCTGCATGGGAGTCTACAAGAAGAAGTCTATGTGACTCCACCACCAGGATTAAAGATTCCTAAACCTGGGCAAGTATGCAAACTAACAAAGTCTCTATATGGATTAAAGCAAGCGAGTCGTCAATGGTTTGCTAAGTTATCATCCTTTCTTATATCCATTGGTTTCATACAATCCAAATCTGATTATTCCTTGTTTACTAAAGAAAATACTAATACTTTCACTGCTCTCCTAGTATATGTTGATGATGTTATCCTTGCAGGAGATTCTACAACTGGCATAAATAATACTAAAATGCTCTTGCACAAAGCCTTCAAAATCAAAGATCTAGGAAACTTAAAGTTTTTCCTTGGATTTGAAGTTGCTAGATCTAATAAGGGGATCCATTTATGTCAACGCAAATATGCTCTAGATATTTTAGCAGAGACTGGAATGATGGACTCCAAACTGAGCCAAACTCCTCTCATGAAAGATGTGAAAAATCCTTATGAAAAGGCTGGACCTCTGAACAATGTTGAATCCTATAGACGCTTAATAGGGAAGCTACTCTACTTAGCTAATTCTAGACCTGACATTACCTATTTTGTACATATGCTGAGTCAATTTGTGCAGGAGCCAACCACACATCGCCTACAAGTCATGCAACACATCCTCCGTTACATCAAGGCTGGCCCATGACGCGACCTCTTCTTTGCCATCAACAATGACATGCACATACTTTGGGTTATTAGAAGGAGTGTCACTAGCTATTACATCTTCCTAGGCAATTCTTTGATTTCATGGAAATCAAAGAAACAAACTAATGTATCCAGATCTTCATCAAAAGCAGAATATAGGGCTTTGGCTAGCACTACTTGCAAGATCCAATGGTTCTGTTATCTCCTTTGTGACTTAAAGGTTCATCCCACCATTGTAGCTGGCATTTACTGTGACAACCAATTTGCAAGGCATATTGCACATAACCTGATGTTTCACGAGAGAACAAAGCACATTGACCAAGACTATCATGTGTTTTGTCAAAAACTTTAGGATAATCTCTTCCATTTGCTTCCCATTCGCTTTACTAATCAACTACACTAGAATTAGGCCTATAATCCAAAATAACATAAAAAACTAGACTAGAATTTTGTACTATACTAAACTAGTGCATGTAACATGTTTGTAAAAATTTCTAGAAACTAAAACAACCAAACAAAATTGGAATTAATAAAAAAAGAATCAAATCATGGTTGAAATTAAATTTGGACAGAAAATATAATAAGAACAAATTGAAACAATTGAAGAATTCAAATGGACAAAAACTTGAAAATACTCATGACCGAATGCAAAGATTAATTGGAAACAAACTTCTAATTGTTTGAAAAACGTAAAAACCTATTAACTAATGTTTAACATGTCTAAATTGTGCAAAAATAGCAAGGGATTATCAAGAACAAGTTCTACAAAATCAAAGACAAAAATTCAATCAAATGTAAAAGATCTTCCTAAATTGAAAACTACTCCTAAATTGCTATGAACAAACTAAACTGAAACTACTCCTAAAATTATTTTTGGCCGATTGAATTCTAAAACAAAGTAAAAGAACTTGAAACAACATCTAAGAACAACATTCTAACCAATCAAATTAGAGAAATTAAGCCAAAACAACAAAAACAAAGTAAAATGGTAAAACAACGTCAAAACAACAAGAATAATGAAAAAACACATGAAAACTTTGTGAAATCGACTAATGAGACGTGATTCTTCTCCTTAATGAATAAGGAATCGATTAAGGCTTGAAAAACAACAAGAATCACGCTTAAATCATTTCCAAAACAATGTAAAAATCGAAAACAATGAAGAAGAACAAAACTGGAAACAATATTGTGAACAATCTATGATTATGCGATGAATTGAAGTAGAAATTTTTGTAGAACAAATGTAAAATGGAATTGAATTGAAAGAATAACTAAAGCAAAGCAAGAAGAACACTAAACAAAGCAAAAAAAGTGGAAATTAAAGAGACGAAAAGAAAACTAAAGTGAAAACTAAATAAATAGCAAGAGAAAGAACCAGAATTTAGAGAACTTGAAGTAGCTTCACATCAATTGAAGAATAGAATTCAATGTGTATTACAATGGCACAAAAATTCCTTATTTATAGGTTCAAATGTGAGTTAACTAGAGTTAAAACTAACTAAACCATGATTAAAATTAATTACAAGCATGTCCTAAATCTAACTATAGTTAATTTTCCTATCACTTTCACAACAGGATGTCCGAGTGTCGCGTCACCATCTTCTCCGATTTATCCAAACTCCAAAAGTAGTCAAAATTGTGCTCAAATTGAATCTTAACATGTGTAGTTTTCAATGCAAAAATAATTAACTCAATCAGAGTTACTGTAGAGGCAAAGGTCAAAACTGGTCAGTGAAAAAATCAGAAGTAATACAAAAAACTATGTTAAAATATAGAAATTAGTATATTTTTGTGATTTTGCATATTTTTCCATAAAAATACAAATCTAATCTAATATAATATAATAAGAACCTAAAATAATCTAAATCTACTTTATTAACTAGGAAAAATACTAACAAATGAGTTGACATCACTTTGGCTAGCACTACTTGCGAGCTCCATTGACTCGATGATCTCCTTCGTGACTTAAAGGTTCATCTCATTGCTCTAGCTGTCATTTACTGTGACAACCAATTTGTAAGATATATTGCACATAACCCGATGTTTCACGAGAGAACGAAGCACATTGACCAAGATTGTCATGTGGTTTATAAAAAACTGCAAGAAAATCTCTTCCATTTGCTTCCCATTCACTTTACTGGTCAACTAGCTGATGTTTTTACCAAGGCCCTTTATCGAACCTCGTTCAAGATCATCATTCCCAAGCTTGATATGTTGAGTATTCATCATCCGGCTTAAGGGGAGCGTATTGGAACCCAACCCTTAAAAAGGATTTTTTGTTTTTATACAATGGTTAACCATTTATTTAGAGCAGTTCCTGTTTTTAGGGATTCTATTATTTCCCTTTTTCTTTAATTCTTATAACCTATATAAGATTGACTCTTCCTTGTATTAATGCAACAGTATTCAATAAATTTTTTGAGTTTCATTTACCTTTTTTCTTTCACCTCCTACAATGTAGAACGATTTCTTACACTGACGCCTCCTCTGTAACTCGTTTCTTGGGGTTTTCTTGTTTTGTCTCTTAGAAATATGGAGAGCTATCACCATCAAGATTATATAATTAAATTTTAAGCTAATGTAATGCATGTATTCATTTGTCATTCAGTAGCCAAATTATGGAGATAATGAATAATTTACATATAGGACATAAATTAATACATATTATGACATGCATCGAGTACATGTTATTATACTTATTATTAATAATTATAAAAAATAATTTTAACTATCTCTTTCATTAATTAGATCCATTTCAGATTTCCTCTTACTCTCAAGACAAATGAATTGATAAGTGTAATTGGAAGGACATGAAAAAAAAGTAAATTTAATCCTCAATCTTTATATTATTTTAACTTATTAATGACTCATTTTATTCATATATTTGTAAATCTTTTCTCTTTTAATCTTTTATTAATAATATATCTTTTTTAATTTCTCTTTTTGATCTTCTTAAATTTGTATATATAAAATAATATATAATTTAAATAATAAATATTTATAAATTATTTGGTAATTAACATATAAATATAATATTTCTCTCAATTTATCTAATGAAATATATTAATTAATATATACAAATTTGGTCAATATTCACGAAAGAAAGTATATTTTATAAAAATATCACAATTTTTTATATAAAAATAGTTTGTTAGTACTTCCAATTTTTCTTTATTATATGTTCTATATTTTAAACACAGTAGTTGAATAATATATATATATATATATATATATATATATATATATATATATATTTATATGTTAAAGATATTTTAATTTAAGAAGATAATTTAATTTTTTTAAAATCACAGTTAGTTAAATTATTATCTCCTCATCATAAATTTATAAATAATACAACTTATTACTTACCTCCTCATCCTTATTATTCTACTCTCACACGTATTATTGTTATTCTCTTTAAAGCTTACATACTTTTTCGGAAGGGAATTTGGATTCAAAATCGTGGAAAATCTTTGAGTTCGAGGTAAGTGAGATGGTATTATTGATTGGTTATAAATTTTAGTGTTATTATTTTGAAATTTTATTCAAAGTATGTTTTCAAGGTACGATAGTTTGTAGTTTATTTAAATTTTCATGTTTCTCATTTTTTAATTTGGGTTCAACCTTTTTGTATAGTTTTTTTAATCGTTCCACCAATTTTTATTTTAATTGTGATTGTTTGACGTGAATAGTTAAGAATTCATAAAACTATAGCGAATTTTTAATAATTATATAAAATAGAAATCTGAGAGTTTAGAATTAACCAATCTTACTTGTTAGAAGAAGAAAATATTTTGGCATAATAGATACTATAAAATAGAAAATAGATATGAAAATTAAATTAGTTTTATCTTTTGGCATAATGAGATTACGTTTGAGTATTTGTCTGTTTAAATAACTGAATAATACAAATTAAGATTTTTTTAATATATTTATTTTGGTTTCGACCTTTTAAAATATAAAATATTTGTCTTTCTCTATTATAAGACGATTCTAAAATCCACTCTGAATTTAATAGTTGAATAATATAAAATAAGATTTTCTTAAAATCTTTTTATTTTATTTTACATTTTATCTATTCATTTTTAATTATTCATTATTTATATCAATTTTAACATATATGATTGGTTGATGTGAAAAATTTTCATTTTAAGTTGTCTCGAGTACTATTTTTTTTTATCTTTATATTATCTTAACATATTCTATTAATGTCACATTTAAATCATTAGAGAAAACCTTATTTTCGTGTTGTTATTTTTTTTTATTACATCATTAGTTGGTTTTAGTTTTTTAATTATTATTTTTTTCAATAATTCTGCTAGCATAGTGTGATTAAATTACATAAACAAATTTGTGATATGGATGGAACAAGTGAACAAGAACAACTCTATTTTCATTATGAAAGTATTCGCTGCAGAAGGACAAATATCTATCGGCCTAATATGAGTGTAGTGGTAACCGAAACTCGCCTAGATTCTCATTACTTACCATTTACTTATGACAATGAGATGATATTTGGAATGACACAATACAATCAAGATCAACATCAGCCTAATCATGTTATAGGTGTTCCAACTTCATCTAATTTGGATACTAGTTCTTCCATTGCTCCCAATAATGCAAGGAACATTCAAACGGGCATCCCCTTAATACCACAATATGGTACTTGGAGATCTAGGATGACACATCACTCTAACCGTTTAATTCAAGATCAACATTTTCCAACTCATAGTGCTTATGTCAGGAGGTTTGAGAGTGCAAGAATGGATTTTCAAAGATATCATGACACAGTTGGTAGTATTTTACGTCGTCACGGACTTCTTCATCCACAATTCCCTCTCTTTTATTATCAAACACAAGCAGTGCAAGCGATGAGAGGTCACTCTATCAACTTTAATGTTCCACTAAGCAGTATATCATGTAGAGTCCCAACAAATCCTTCAAGCAATTCTTCAATGCCTATACAAAATCCACAATTTGGAGGGTCACATATATACCAACCTCAATCTCATATAAGAAATATGCATGAGACAACTCTTGACCATCATAGGGATTTGCACTTGAGCACTGAGAACATGTCATATGAGGCAAGTATACTTTTCATTGTTTAGTGTTATATTTTCTTATGCATGTGAATTGTTTATGAGGTATTGCATATAAAAACTTAGTGACTACTGAAAAATGTACTTTGTTAACTCTTTGGAATTGGACAACATGATTTTCTTACATTAGGCGAACGAATTGGGAATGTAAGCATTGGTTTGTTACAACAAATGATTGCATGTCAAATGAAGACAAAACCTTGTCTACAACCTAATAACATGGATGAGAAAACTTTTAGAATTAATTTAATTAATTCATTCCATTATGTGACTCATGTGAAATATAATAAGGGGCCCAAATGTGATTTAATAAAATATGAGGACCTATTGGTTATTATGTGAAGTCAGAATAAAATAAAGATAAAATAAAATATTAACTTATGGTAACCAACTTGATGAACGTTGGTTAATAAAAGGGATTAGGGTTCTATCTCTCGGCAATAAGGTTTTTCACGGTAAACCATCAAGAAAGCGAAGCGTGAGAAGAGAAAAGAAAGGCAAAGAGATAGATTGGGAAAAGGAGATAGGAGAACGAAAAGATCAAAGAAAAGATTCTCATGGATCAAGGTTAGTCTTCTTACTATGATTCATGTATTGATGTATGTAAAATTGTGAAAATCAATAATCTAAAGATCCTGTAGAGTAGTTTTCTATAATGAATTAAGAACGTAGGAAAACTACATAATGTCTTACATATGGTATCAGAGCACTGATTATTAGATTTATGATTTTCCTTGTATGAAAGTTTTCCCAAATTAAGATAAACCCTAATTATGAATTTAGGGATTTCTTTATCAGATTAGTATGAACCCTAATTTATTCCCAAATTCATTTTTCTCAAGATTAAATAAAGGAATAAACCCTAATTATGTTTTCAAGTTCAAATTGAAACCAATTTTATAGCCCCTATGCGTGAATGAACCCGTAATTGATTTTAATTGAAAAGATAAATGACGTGATAGGGTTAGGGTGAATAATGTATGAAATTAGTTTTATTGTATGTTATAATTATGATTGAAGAATGATAAACCGTAAAGTTGATAAACTTTGCGCATAGAGAGCACGTGTTAAACACACACGTTTCATATATTATATTATATTATTTATAATATTATTTTGTATGTACATATTGGTGACTGGTGACTGCTGAAACCATTTTGTCCCTATATTATTTTGTCCTCATATTATTTGTACATTATTTTGTACGTATATTTTTTTTATGTGGCTAAAGGATAATTAAAGAGTTATTTTTTATGTTAAGGTGAGTTGTATAATATACTCATACTCTAAAGTTTTGTTAAGAGTACTGTAAAGTTTTGTTAAGAGTACTGTAAAGCTTTGTCAAGGGTACTGAAAGCTTTGTCAAGGGTACTGAAAGCTTTGTCAAGGGTACTGAAAGCTTTGTCAAGGGTACTGAAAGCTTTGTCAAGGGTACTGTAAAGCTTTGTTAATGTACTGTGAAACTTTGTTAATGTACCTATAATGTAAACATTGATAAATGAATGAATTTTGTTTTGCAAACTGAATTGTATTGTTTCCACTGTGTTTAAATTACTCATAAAAGTTTTGAAGTTTTGAATGAATGACAATTTCACTTTTACGTGAAATGCAAATAAAGGTCTTGGATTCAAAATCAATCTTAGGATGAAAATTGAAATTATGAGTTTCAATTTTATTTATGGCACATAATATTTTATTATGTGAATAATGTACATATTTATTAAAATTAATAAAAAAAATGCTATGAATGGTTAATAGCAATTAAAGATATTATTTATTTGAAATTAAGCATGATAAATTTTGTTAGTCACCAAAGTGGCCAAAATTTTAAGGTTATTTTGATTTCAAATTATTAATGATTTTATTTCAACTACCCATAGTATGAACGCTAAAATTATGAATATTTGATTTATGGGTTAATTGAAGTTCATTATTATAAAATATTTCAGGATCACCCAAAGGTTGATTAATTGTTATTATAATTAATGAGCATGAAGGTAGATAATTTTTTGTGCATCACTAGTTTTATTTATATACCCAAAGGTGTTAGGTGATTCTAGTTGATGCATATTTTAATTATCATTAATGTTATAAAATGATTAGCGTAATTATGTTTGTGTATTGGTGGATCTCCCAAAGGAGAACATTAGTATGCAGAGAATGGTAATTTATGGTTGAATCTGTATATATGTTTAATTTTATGACTCAAAGTATTAATGTTAGGCATGTGTTAATTGCAGATATCTGTTCTCGTAGCTCGCATTCGCTATCTTCGTCTGCTCCAGCTCTTTAATGGGTTAAATTTCCCTGACTCGGAGTGAACAAGTCCAATTTCACTTAGGTGTGTTGGATCTTGATTTGGCTTTCCAAGTTGAAAAATCGGCTGCTATCACTGATGCCAGTAGTAATGAAGAGAAAACTCATTATAGAGCTTGGGAAAGATCAAACAGACTTAGCCTTATGTTTATGCGAATGAGTGTAGCAAGCAATATTAAGTCTGCTCTTCCCAAAACTGAGGATGCGAAAGAGTTTATGAAATTTGTGGAAGAGCGCTCTCAAACTGCTGACAAATCCCTCACTGGGACATTGATGAGTACGTTGACCACCATGAAGTTTGATGGTTCTCGTAGTATGCATGAACACGTAATCAAAATGACAAATATCGCAGCAAGACTCAAGTCTCTTGGAATGGCAGTGGAAGAAAATTTTCTTGTGCAGTTCATTTTGAACTCGTTACCACCTGAGTATGGTCCGTTTCAGATGAATTATAACACCATGAAAGACAAATGGAATGTGCATGAATTGCACAGTATGTTAGTTCAGGAGGAGACCAGACTCAAGAACCTAGGAAGCCACTCTATTCATTACGTGATAAATCAAGGAGCTAAAAAGAAAGTTGTTAAGAAACATGGAAAGGGTAAAGGACCATTAAAGATTAAGAGTCCTCTACTAACATTCAGAAGAAAAATGACAAATGTCATTTCTGCAGGAAGTCTGGACATTTTCAGAAGGACTGTTTAAAGCGTAAAGCTTGGTTTAAAAAGAAAGGTGAGCATAGTGCTTACGTATGTTTTGAATCAAATTTAACTGAGGTTCCCCATAATACTTGGTGGATTGATTCTGGATGTACAACTCATGTTTCTAATGTGATGCAGGGATTCCTTTCAACCCGAACCATAAACCCAAATGAGAAGTTCGTCTTCATGGGGAATAAAGTCAAGGTTCTAGTGGAAGCTGTCGGGACTTATCATTTAATCCTTGACACTGGATATCACTTAGACCTTATGGATACTTTTTATGTACCTAGTATCACTAGAAATTTAGTTTCTTTATCTAAGCTTGATGTTGTTGGATACTCTTTTAAGTTTGGGAATAATTGTTTCAGTTTATTTAAGCATACATGTATGATTGGAACTGGTACACTTTATGATGGTTTATATAAATTGAATTTGGATAATTTATATGCTGAAACTCTCATGACCTTGCATCATAATGTTAGCACTAAACGTAGTTTGGTGGATGAAAGATCTGCTTATTTGTGGCATAAGCGTTTGGGACATATTTCCAAAGAAAGAATGAAAAGATTAGTAAAGAATGAAATCCTTCCGAATTTAGATTTTACTGATCTGAATGTATGTGTGGATTGTATTAAAGGTTAACAAACAAAACACACAAAGAAAGGAGCCACAAGAAGCACTCAACTTCTTGAAATCATACACACTAATATATGTGGTCCATTTGACGTAAATTCTTTTAATAAAGAGAAGTATTTCATCACTTTCATTGACGATTTCTCGCGTTATGGATATGTCTATTTACTATATGAGAAATCTCAAGCAGTAAATGCCTTAGAAAGTTATATAAACAAAGTGGAGAGGCAATTAGACAAAAAGGTGAAAATTGTCAGGTCAGATAGAGGTGGTGAGTATTATGGAAGATATGATGAAAGTGGACAACACCCTGGTCCGTTTGCTAAGTTCCTTGAGAAGCATGGTATTTGTGCTCAATACACAATGCCAGGTACACCGCAGAAAAATGGTGTATCTGAAAGGCGTAATCAAACCTTAATGGATATGGTTAGGAGTATGTTGAGTAATTCATGTTTACCTGTATCGTTGTGGATGTATGCTTTGAAGACTGCCATGTATCTGTTGAACATGGTTCCTAGTAAAGCGGTTCAAAAGACTCCTTTTGAGTTATGGACAAGTAGGAAACCCAGTTTAAGACACCTACATGTTTGGGGTTGTCAGGCAGAAGTAAGAATTTATAATCCGCAAGAAAAGAAACTGGATGCAAGAACAATCAGTGGATATTTCATTGGTTATCCAGAAAAATCAAAGGGGTATATGTTTTACTGTCCTACTCATAGTACAAGAATTATTGAAACTGGAAATGTTCGGTTCATTGAAAATGGTGAAACCAGTGGGAGTGATGTTTCACGAAATGTGGAGATTAAGGAAGTTAGAGTACAAGTTCCAATAACTAGTGCATCTTCAAGAGTTGTTGTTCCAAATGTTGTAGAATCACACGACAATCAAGAAGAACAACAAATTAATGATCCTGCGATTAACAATGATCTGATAATAGAACAACCACAGGAAATAGTATTAAGAAGATCTCACAGAGAAAGAAAGTCTGCTATTTCGAATGATTATGTGGTTTATCTACAAGAGTCAGAAAATGACCTAAGTATTGATAATGAACCAGTTTCATTTTCAGATGCCATTAATGGTGATAATTCTGATAAATGGTTAGATGCTATGAAAGATGAGCTTAAATCAATGACATATAATGGTGTATGGGATCTTGTGGAATTGCCAGAAGGATGTAAGAGTGTTGGGTGTAAATGGGTCTTTAAGACTAAGCGTGACTCTCATGGCAATATCGAACGTTACAAGGCCCAACTTGTTGCCAAAGGTTTTACTCAGAAAGACGGCATTGATTATAAGGAAACATTTTCACCTGTTTCTAAGAAAGATTCCTTTAGAATTATCATGGCATTAGTAGCTCATTATGATCTTGAGTTGCATCAAATGGATGTTAAAACTGCTTTTCTGAATGAAAATTTAGAGGAGGATGTTTATATGAATCAACCAGTGGGGTTTATTGAAGAAGGAAAGGAACATATGGTGTGTAAACTTAAGAAATCAATATATGGACTTAAACAAGCTTCTCGAAAATGGTATCTTAAGTTCAATGATACTATTTTGTCCTTTGGATTTAAGGAAAACACTGTTGATCGGTGCATATATCTGAAGGTCAGTGGGAGTAAGTTTATATTTCTGATTCTGTATGTTGATGATATCTTGCTTGCGACTAATGATCTTGATCTATTAAGTGAGACTAAGAAGTTTCTCTCTAACAACTTTGAAATGAAAGATATGGGTGAGGCATACTATGTGATAGGAATAGAAATATTCCGTGATAGATCACAAGGAATGTTAGGTTTGTCTCAGAAAGCATATATTAATAAAGTTTTAGAGAGATTCAGAATGGAGAATTGTTCTGCATCTCCCGTTCCAATACAGAAAGGAGACAAATTTAGTCTCATGCAATGTCCAAAGAATGACTTGGAACGGAAACAGATGGAAAATATCCCTTATGCATCTATTGTTGGGAGTTTGATGTATGCTCAAACATGTACGAGGCCAGATATTAGCTTTGCAGTTGGTATGCTTGGTAGATACCAGAGTAATCCTGGACTGGATTATTGGAAGGCTGCAAAGAAAGTTTTAAGATACTTACAAGGAACAAAGAATCACATGCTTACTTATAGGAAAGTTGATCACCTTGAGGTGATTGGATATACAGATTCAGATTTTGCTGGTTGTATGGATACACGACAGTCTACATTTGGTTATGTGTATCTTTTAGCCGGAGGAGCGATTTCATGGAAAAGTGTGAAGCAGTCTGTCATTGCTGCATCCACCATGGAAGCTGAATTTGTGGCATGCTTTGAGGCCACAGTTCAAGCTAATTGGTTGCGGAATTTTATTTCAGGACTTGGAGTAGTCGACAGCATTGCCAAGCTGCTGAAAATTTATTGTGACAATTCCGCAGCAGTCTTCTTTTCTAAGAACGACAAGTATTCCAAAGGTGCTAAGCATATGGAATTGAAATACTTTGCCGTTAAAGAAGAAGTTCAGAAACAGAGAGTGTCAATAGAACATATTAGCACTGATCTTATGATTGTTGATCCTTTAACAAAGGGATTACCGCCCAAGTTGTTTGTCGGCCATATAGTAAATATGGGCATTATGTTTACTAGTAGTGAATGTTGAATGTTAATATTATTATTAATGTTTATGTGACACTCCGAGATCTTTAACGTATAAGTTTCTGAAATTTGTGTTTTCTTCTTTATTTATATGCATGCAAATTATGATGAAGAAAACAAATTATGTTATTATTTTTAAAATGATATTATGTTTGAACCCATTATGGACTTCTCATTATAAAGTCATATTAAGGAGAAAGAGATAATATAGTAGTACATGGAAGGGAGCCTGTCGATTGAATGACATGTAACCGCCATGACTCTTGTTATAGCTGTATCTTTAATTATGAATAATGATAGAACCAATTTATGTAAGGTCCTTTAATGCGCATTATGACTTAAGTATTAAATCACAGAATTGTATGACATCACATGAGTCAAGTGGGAGAATGTTAGAATTAATTTAATTAATTCATTCCATTATGTGACTCGTGTGAAATATAATAATGGGCCCAAATGTGATTTAATAAAATATGAGGACCTATTGGTTATTATGTGAAGTCAGAATAAAATAAAGATAAAATAAAATATTAACTTACGGTAACCAACTTGATGGACGTTGGTTAATAAAAGGGATTAGGGTTCTGTCTCTGGCCATAAGGTTTTTCACGGTAAACCATCAAGAAAGCGAAGCGTGAGAAGAGAAAAGAAAGGCAAAGAGATAGATTGGGAAAAGGAGATAGGAGAACGAAAAGATCAAAGAAAAGATTCTCATGGATCAAGGTTAGTCTTCTTACTATGATTCATGTATTGATGTATGTAAAATTGTGAAAATCAATAATCTAAAGATCCTGTAGAGTAGTTTTCTATAATGAATTAAGAACGTAAGAAAACTACATAATGTCTTACAAAAACTTCCAAGGAACATGAAAATGATATTTGCGTAATATGTCAGGTATAAATTTAGCAACACGTATAATTATATTAACATTTCTCATTCTCTTATTAATTCTAATACTTGTGCATGATCACAGGATGAATATAAAAACAACGAAGAGATTGGAATTCTTCAATGCGAACATGAATATCACGTGGATTGTATACGAAGATGGTTACAAGAAAAAAATACTTGTCCTATTTGCAAATCAAGAGCATTGACTCTCATATAGTATTGGATTAGGCTCTGAACTCGTGTTTGTGCTATTTTTACTTTATATGATCTTAGTGGAACTTTATCGACTGGCTTGTGCCCATGGGTTTTTACTTCTCACAATGAGAGGGTTTTCCCACGTTAAAAATATTTGTCTTTATATGATTAATATTATCATTTATTATTGTTGTGCTATTTTTACTACTTTAGAAATTGTTTCTTTATTAGATAAACATGTGAATAAAAAATAATTAATGCATTTAGCTATTAAATTTAATCCATAAAATTGCATAGATTTTGATAGATATATCAAAATAAACTTAGTCGATTCACCGACGTGAAAAACTAGAGAATTAGGTAAGGTTAGACAAAAAAATTATGGCCTAACCTATTTAGCCCATAATTTATATGGGTTTAGGCTAGGTTATCTCGTAAGTTTATGAACCGACTCGCTTTATAAAATAATAATTATTTTTTAAATAAAAATAAAAATAAAATTATTTTATTAAATATATATATATATATATATATATATATATATATATATATATATATATTAACTTGACCCTAGATTCTAAGAGTAAATATTAGAATAAATCTTTAGTAATCACTTATTTAAAGATCTAATTATTAAGATTAATTAATATTTTAAATTAATAAATTACTAAAAAGTAA
This sequence comes from Sphenostylis stenocarpa, assembly GCA_963425845.1. Lineage (NCBI taxonomy): Eukaryota > Viridiplantae > Streptophyta > Magnoliopsida > Fabales > Fabaceae > Sphenostylis > Sphenostylis stenocarpa. Next base: position 25,741,733 of record OY731408.1, read on the forward strand.
ATAGTGGGAAATGGGTTAAGCGTATTTCCTTTTTAGAACTTTCACTCAACAATTTTTTTTTCAACTTTTCTATTAGTTTATTTTTCAACACTTTTATTTTTTTATCCTTTTTTTTGTGCTTCTTTTATATATATTTTTTATTTTGGGGCTTTTATAATTTTAAGAAAACAACCCCACACTTAAACTTTTCTCCCTTTCCCCAACAATTCCAAAGTTTCCTCATTCTCATGTTTAGGTGATAAATGGTTTTTCTGGTAATGTTGGTAAAAACAAAGAAAGGGGTTAATAAGCTCAAATATGGGCTTATTAAGGGTGAAGCTTTATATAGCTAGTGGCAAAAAATAAAAAAGTGGCCTAAATCATATCAAGAGTACAATTAAATCCAATGATGCCAAAAAAAGTTAGAACAAGATCAGAAATGCTTGTAATTACTAGTGAATTTACACAGTAAGAAAAATTGGCCCAAAACTCACAAGGTTAATATTTGTCACAAAAAATTGAATCAAAATCCAAATGTTATGAAAAACTACTTAGATTCTAACAAGTGCAAAAATTTCAATTAGCTTTAAAGACTCTAAAATATGATTAATGCATCAAAACACAACTCAAAAATTTGCTTATTCACTAGGATACACAAAAACAACTTAAAGAAAAAAAAAGACCTGGAAAATTTATTTGAAAACAAAAAACAGCAAAAGAAAAATATAGCAAGCATTTTGAATACAGAAAAACAATGGAAACAACAAAAGAATATATAAAACAAAAACACAAAAAATATTGAAAAAGAAATTCTAAAACAGTTCCAAAAATTGAAAGAAAAATTATGGAGTATAAAACAATTTAAGAAATTGGATGTAGTGCAACAAAAACAAGATAAATGAAAAAGATGAAAAAACAAGTAAGAACAAAATACAGAAAATGCAAAATAAAATGTTGAGAAAAAAAAATTCTATGCATTCTTCCCTCCCCCACACTTAAGATTGACATTGTCCTCAATGGAAGAGGTAGAGAAAAAGAAAAAAAAATGCAAAATGCATGAAGAAGAAGGGGTAGAAGAAGTAAAAGAAGTAGGAGTAGAAGAGTGGAAAAATAAAAAATGCAAAAGATGAGTTTAGAGGTGTTTATCTAGTGGATCACTCAGTTTGAATTTGATTTTGGCAATAAATGATACTCCTTCATGAAAAGGCTTCAAATGGTGACCATTAACTTTGAATATTCTACCATTCTTTGGATCTTTAATCTCGATGGCTCCATGGGAGTATACTTTGACAACAATGTAAGGTCCTTCCCACTTTGATCTTAACTTTCCAACAAATATCTTCAATCTGTTGACAAATTTTGGGTCATGTTTATATATGATACATAATTTAAATGTGTTAGGGTCATTATTTATTAAGCCAAATAATAAAGTGATCTGACTAAATTAAAGTTTTTGCTGAAGGAATATGTCATGCAAATAAAATTGTGTAGAGACCATTGAGCAATTTCTAATTTGATGAGGGGCCAAATTAGAAATACTAAAACTTAAGTAATTAACCTAATTCTGGTTATTTAAAGGGTCATGGTCCCCTTCTGGGAGCACACACACAGAACGTAAGTCTTAGTTCCCGTTCCTTTCTTTCTATCCCCATCAAGAGAGAAAATCAAAAGGGAAATACAGGTGCTCTTCAGGTGGAAGACCATAAGATCAATATAGTGCTCTACAAAGACATCATCATTATGGCTAATTCAGGTATGCTTTCGCATTCAGTTTACAACATGTTTATCAATATGGGATTACGTTTATGTTTGATTATTAGAATCAAAATCAGGATTATAATTAATTACAGTTTAACTAACAAGTGGTATCAGAGCCAAGGTCACGAGTTCAATTCCTGGTGGGCAATTGTTGAGGGGGAGATTTTTACGGGTTGCACAATTGTCTCGTGGCGGAGGCCGGGTGGGCTGAGTCATAATCCAAGAGTGGGATTCCTTGTAGGAAAATTGCTGAGGGGGAGATTGTTACAGTAGCATCAGTTGTCCAGTGGCAGAGGCCGGATGGGCCGAGTCACAATCGAATCGTGGCGCTTGGGTTGTTGCTCTTAAGTAAAAAGAGTTGCGCTCTGACTTATGGCTATAACTTTTGGCCTAGTGGTAAGCGCTCGATCCTAATAATTGGTATCAGAGCCGTCCATACTTGATTTATGTCTGTCTTAGGAAATATTAAAAAAAAAATTCAGATTCTGTTTAATTTATAAAATCCCAATTTTCGTGAACCCTAAAATTTAAATTTGGGGGTAACATCCCCAATCTACTTCTACTCACTGATGGAACCGTGGAGGAAGCTATGAATTCTTCTTCTTCTTCTTCTTCTTCTTCTTCTTCTTCTTCTTTGTTTTTCCCTTTTGTTTCAGTTTAAGTTTCAAGTTTTACTGAGAAAGAAATAGAGTTTCAAGTTTCAATCTTTCTTGTATTGGGTTCTCTGTTCTCTTTGAATCTTTTGTTTTGTTTTTATTTATTTATTTTTTCTGGGTTTTGTTTTCGCTTTCTTTTCATGGTGGATATGGATGAGTTTGGAATTGGGGGTTGTGTTTGGGGAGTTCCCAACACAGAGGATCTTAGGAAACTGGTGAATGTTTCCTCAGGTGTGACTGTTATTATTTTATTACCTTTATCCTCTGGGGATTTAAGGGAAGTTGATGTTAAATTCCAAGTTTAGGGTTTGAGTGATTATTGTTACATCCCCTCTTATGGTTTAGAGTAGTGTGTTAAAGAGGGTCATAACTATCTCTATTTCATCCCTAGTGTGATTTTAGGGAGATGTTCATCCTTTATGTGTTGGTGGAAAAGGAGGTGTTTTTCATCCTTTAATTTGTTCAAAGGAGGTGTTCATCCCTAATGGGACTCTAGGGAGGTGTTTATCCTTAGTGGAATTCTAATGAGGTGATTATCTTTTGAATTATTTTGCAAATATTAAATATTTGGTTTTGTTATATAAATAAAATATTCAATTTTTTTGGTAGTTTAATATTTTTTTGTGAGCAAATTGAGTCAATAAGTCACCAAAGTAACCTCTCTTAAATTGGACAGTTCATGAAAAATATTGAATGTTAGTGTTTGTGTATATTTATGCGAGTATTAGTCGGTCCAAAGGAAGATTAATATTTGGCCAAATTGCATACACACTTGTAATGATAAACATGTGATAATTATAAGGATTTGTTTTGTCGACGATAAATCAATCCAAAGACTGGTTTGTTGTTGGACGTGTTTTATTGTCAATGTTTGATTATTACAACAAGATACCTCTATCAGTTAATATTACTGTCCAAAGACTTGATATTGATGGTGCATTGGGTGTCTTGAGATGGGTTAAACCATTATTTGAATATATATATATATATATATATATATATATATATATATTTATTTATTTTTATATAATGTGAGCATAATTAGTTTATTTCTCGTGTTCTAAATTCAGTTACAATTGCTTTTGTATCTACCAATTTAAATTTTTTTCCAATCCTCAAAAGTATGTTTTCTACTTTGGTTTGTTCTGAAGTCAATTTAGCGTCAATACCTAGTAACACTTGGTGGTTAGACTCAGGTGCAACTACTAACATCAGTGTTTCTATGAATGGTTGCCTAAGCTACCGGAAGCCAATTGATTATAAAAAAAAGGATATATGTTGGAGATGGCAAATTGGTAGAGGTGGAAGCTATAGGGCATTTTAAATTGTTATTAAGTACTGATTTTTATTTCGATTTGAAAGACACTTTTGTTGTGCCGTCATTTAGACAAAATTTGGTTTTAGTTTCTTATTTTGGACAAATTAGGTTATTTGTGTTCATTTGGAAACAATAAGTTCAGTTTGTCTTTTAATTCAGATATTATTGGAACTGATTCACTTTTGGCTTATGATAATGAGTATTTACTTGATATTGTGGTCACCTATAATGAAACCCTTAATACAGAATCACGTGGTACTAAACATAAAATTGAAAATACTGACCCAGATGCATTATGACACAAGTGCTCAGGTCACAATCTAATCGTGGCGTTTGAGCTTGTGTTACACTCTTAAAGATGTGATAAGGAGTATGATTTGTCATTCCACCTTACCGGAATCACTCTGGGGAGAGATACTAAAGACGACAACTTATATTCTAAACATAGTACCAACTAAAGCAGCTACCAAAACACCTTATGAGCTTTGGATTGGGCAACGACCTAGTCTGAAGCATTTCCATGTGTGGGGTTGTCCAGCTGAGGCAAGGCCTTATAAGCCAAATGAAAAGAAATTGAACTGCCGAACAGTAAGTAGTTATTTTATTGGTTATGCTGAAAGATTCAGGGGATATAAATTTTAGGATCCCACATTAAAGACAATTTTTGAGACGGGAACTGCTACGTTCTTTGAGGATACTGAGTTTGGGGGGAAAAATAAGATTAAGAAATTTATCTTGGAGAAAGAATCGGTAACAATTTCAGAACTGATTCAAATAGTTACTTTTGATAAAGTAAGTTCGGAACCTCCACAAGTCATTGTTGATAAACCCCTTACTCAAGATGATTTGGTTGTTCATGAAGAATAAACTCAAGATCCTCAAGAATTTGTGCATCATGAGCCAATAACTTTGCGGAGATCCACTAGAGTAAGAAGAAGTGTTATTTCGGATGATTACATGGTATTTCTTCAGGAACATGAGGAAAACAATGATATAATGGAAGATGACCCAATTAACTTCCATCAAGCTATGCAAGGTTCTAACTCTCAAAAGTGGATTGAAGCAATGAAGGAGGAGTATAAGTCCATGCAAGGCAATAAGGTTTGGGAACTTGTCCCATTACTAGAAGGTATGAAACTCATTGATTGCAGGTGGATATTTAAGACCAAACGGGATTCTAAAGGTAATGTGGAAAGGTATAAGACTTGTCTGGTAGCTAAGGGCTATATCCAGAAGGAAGGGATTGAATTTAAAGTCTCTTTCTCTATAGTTTCATCGAAGGACTCTTTTAGGACAATCATGGCTCTTGTAGCACATTATGATTTGAAGCTTCATCAAATGGATGTCAAGACGGTGTTTCTCAATGGCAACATTGATAAGACAATTTATATGGTACAACCAGAAAATTTGTGCAGGGAGATCCAAAGAATATGGTTTGCAAACTAACAAAATCCATTTATGGACTAAAACAAGCATCTCGTCAATGGTACTACAAATTTTTATCAAGTAATTCTCTCATTTGGCTTCGAGATGAATATTGTTGATGATTGTGTCTATCACAAATTTAAAGGGAGACAAGTTTAGTCTCAATCATTGCTCAAAGAGGAATTTGGAAATTGAAGAAATGCAAAAGATTCCCTATGCATCAGCTGTACGGAGTTTGATATATGCCCAAGTATGTACACGTCCAGACATAGCATACATAGTTGGGATTCTAGGCAGATATTTAAGTAAATGAATAGTTTAAATAAAAATTATCAATCACAGTATAGTATTTCGATTAAATAAAAGTCGATCCCACGAGGAACACTTTCAATGGAAATTCCCAATTATTCTTACTAAGTAGATTAAAACAGATTGGTTTTTGTAATAAGAGTTGAATTGAAATTAAATGACAAAGAACTGTAAATTGTTGAGAAAATATCAATTAAAGGTACTTAGGATTGGCTTCCTTCCTTATCCCTCTTTTGTAATGGCTATGTCAATTAAGAACGTCAATTAACCTAACAATGTTGATGCCACCTACTCAAATCATCCATTTTGATTCCTCACACATGAAATTCATAAGAAAACCTAATAAATGTTGATTCCTCACACAATTAAGAGATTTTCTAGCATTAGGTTTAGGGTGTTTAAGCAATTGATACATTCATTTCATTCCTGGCAATTAACGTAACAAATATTCTTACCGTGATCTAGGGTTCAAGATATATTTTCCAATCATACCTCAAACAATCAAGAATAAATCATTCCAAAGCATAAAGGATAAGAATAACAACATCAAAGCATACATTAATATCTCAAAATATCACCATGATACAAAAGAGTTCAAAGGAAGTGCACCGAATCCTAAGAGAATGAAGTTAGTCACTCATGTTGACCATTACAATGCTTTAATTGATGAAGAAGTGAAGAATTGATGAAGATTAGACGAAACCCTAACAGTAGTAGTGCCTCCTCTTCTCCAAGCCTACTTGCTTTTCTCAAAACACAACTTATCTTTTTATAAGAGAATTTGGGTCGGGTCTTGCATCTTTCATTCGCTTAAGCGTTCTTCTTTCTTTTAATTTTACTCCAATTATGCTGACAATTGTGCTCCTTACTCTTGTATCAAGGTATTTTCGAATTCATCCTATATTGGGAGAAAAATATATTAGAATTAACATAAGTTAAGTGGTTTCATAACAATTCAAGGCATAATTATATCAACTTTTTACCACTTAACATAATGGACCATTGGAAAGCAGCAAAAAGGGTCATGAGATATTTAAAGAGAACAAAAGATTATATGCTCACATACAAGAGGTCATACCAGTTTTAAATCACTGGGTTTTCCGACTTGGAATTTGCAGGATGTCAAGATAGTTTGAAATCCACTTCAGGTTACATTTTCATGTTGGTAGGTGGTGCGGTTTCTTGGCGCAGTGTCAAGCAAACCCTTACAACTTCATCCACTATGGTAGCAGAATTTGTAACATGCTATGAGGCATCAAATCATGGAATATGGCTGAGAAATTTTGTCACAGGACTGCAAATTGTGAAAGGCATTGAAAGACCACTTAAGTTATATTGTGACAACAAATCAACTATATTGTTAAGGAAAGAGTACAGAGTTAACAGATTTCCATAGAACACTTAAGGACAAACTCCATGATAGCAGATCCTCTAACTAAAGGACTTCTGCCTAAGGTCTTTCATGAACATGTTGCTCAAATGGGTGTTTTACAGTTTGAGGAATTTGTGGTTTAGTGACAGTTAGTCACTTTCATATATTTTATGTTCTATGTTTAATTTCATGTATGTATACATTAATTATTATTTTTTTTGGACATATTTGATTATCTATAGATATGCGGTTTTTTCGTTCATTCATTACACTTTGTACATTAAGATTATTATATCGATCTCGACAAGTTAATGTTTGGACCAGTTGAAAATAGGCGTGTACAGATCACCTTCACGTAATTTTCATGCTACACATTTCATGATGAATCCATGTCATTTGGTTATGTCAGGACTAGTAATCATTGTTGGTTTTAGTTGTGATGATGCAATGAAAAACTGGTTTGGTTCTATATCCTGATATGATCAATGGACTGGGACTTTTGGAGTATGCTAAAGGAATATAATGGCAATTTTGAGCTGATAAAGTCTAACATATTTGTAAGGTTATAAGGACATATATATTTGTGACCGAGTGGGAGATTGTTGGCAAATTTTGGGTCATGTATATATATGATACATAATTTAAATGTGTTAGGGCCATTATTTGTTAAGCCAAATAATAAAGTGATCTGACTAAATTAAAGTTTTGGCTAAAGACATATGTCATGAAAATAAAATTGTGTAGAAACTATTGAGCAATTTCTAATTTGATTAGGGGTCAAATTGAAAATACTAAAACTTAAGTAATTAACCTAATTCTAGTTATTTAAAGGGTCATGGTCCCCTTTTGGGAGCACACACACAGAATGTAAGTCTCATTTCCCATTCCTTTCTTTCTATCCCCATCAAGAGAGAAAATCAAGAGGGAAATATAGGTACACTTCAGGTGGAAGACCATAAGATCAATATAGTGCTCTACAAAGACATCATCATTATGGCTAATTCAGGTACGCTTTCGCATTCAGTTTACAACATGTTTATCAATATGAGATTACGTTTATGTTTGATCATTAGAATCAAAATCAGGATTATAATTAATTACAGTTTAACTAACACAATCTTGAATTATATAATAAAAAATTTTGTCCTTCGTTAAATTCTTTCCTTAAAATCTTCAAATCATGGTACTTGGCAGTTCTTTCTTTGTAAAATCTTGAATTTTCATATGCTTCTAGTCAGATCTCTTCTAGTTCCTGCAACTGTAACTTCCTATGCTCTCCAGCTTCATCAATACTCAGATTACATTGCTTCACGACCCAATATGCTTTGTGTTGGATCTTTATGGGTAGATGACTTGGTTCCAAAAAAAAAATTCTAAAAGGAGACATACCTAGAGGTGTCCCAAAAGTCATCCAGTGTGCCCACAGTGCTTCATCTAAAAAGTAACTCCAGTTCTTCCTATGGGGTTGGACTAGTTTCAAAAGTAAGTGCTTAACCTCTTTGTTGAATACTTCAACTTCGCTGTTTGTTTATGGATGGTAAGGGTTGATATATTGTGAGTCACTCCAAATATCTGCAAAAGACTTGATATCACATGATTACAAAAGTGACTACCTTGATTGTTAATGATAGCCTTAGGTGTACCGAACTTGCAAAATATGTTAGTTCTTAAAAATTTTGAAACTGTTTTAGCATCATCATGCTTAGTAGCCTTGGCTTCAACCCATCTAGATATGTAGTCCACAATAATTAAAATATAATTAAAACTATTAGAGTTCGGAAAGGGACCCATTAAATCTATACCTCATACATCAAATATCTCACACACAATCACTGGTTTTATTGGCATCTCATTCCTATTTGTAATATTTCCACCATCTTTTTGACATTTATCACACTTTTTCACAAATTCATATGAATATTTAACAATGGAAGGCCAAAAGAAACCACTATCTAAAATTTTTCTTGCAGTTCGCTTGGGTCCAAAATGGCCTCCACCAGATATATCATGACAGAAATGCAAAATAGAATTAAATTCATTTTCAGAGACACATCTCCTAAGCACCTGATCACTACAAAACTTCCATAAATATGGGTCATTCCACACAAAATATTTAGAATCACATTTTATCTTTTCAGCTTGTGCTTTTGAAGCATGGTGTGGTAGAATGCCTGCAACAATATAATTTACTAGATCAACATACCATGGAATGCTATCAAGATGTTGAATAGGATATAAATACTCACCAAGAAATTTTTCTGCAATAGGAACAAGATCTAATGGGTGAACAATGCAGCTTAGGTGATTAGAAACTTGGTTAAAACAACCGCTCTTGTCCTTTATCTCCAGGTCAAACTCTTACAGCAACAACATCCATCTAATTAGCCTACGTTTGGCATTCGGTTTCTTCAATAAGTACTTTAGGGCAGAATGAGCAGTGAAAACATTTTTTTTATTGCCTAGCAAATAAGACCAAAATTTTCTAGTGCAAATACAATGGAAAACAACTCCTTCTCAGTAGTAGTGTAATTTACCAGAGTTGCATCAAGAGTACATGATGTTAGGTAAACATTAAATGTATGTAGTTGAGAGGTAGTGGTTATAGAGGTAGTTTTTATATTGAATGTATGTAGTTGAGAGATAGTAGTTGTATTGAATGTATGTAGTTGAAAGGTAGTAGTTATATTAAATGCATGTAATTGAGAGGCCTTATCCAAAGGCCTATAAATTGATCATGTACCACTTATTGCAAACACATCAAGTGATAATATACAGAGTGCTTTATTTAGATACTTGTTTGTCAACAAATTGGCATCAGAGCTTGAGAGCTTGAGTGTCTGAGTGCGTTAGAGAGAGTGTTTGAGAGTTAGAGAGTTTGTTCGAGATGACCAACTTAGCTAACAGCATGCCCCTGCCAAAGTTATCAAAAGGCGTAAGCTATGATAACTGGAGCCTGAAAATGAAGGCTTTCCTTGGTTCCTAGGAAGTATGGGATGTGGTCGAAAATGGGCACCAAGAACCAGAGAATATTGAAGAGCAGACGATTGCTCATCTTGCTACATTGAGAGCAACACGAGTAAAGGACAAAACGGCTTTGTACATGTTGTACCGAGATGTTGATGAGTCCAGCTTTGAGAAGATAACAAATGCTAAATCTTCAAAAAAAGCGTGGGATATTCTAGAGAAGGCATATAAAGGGGATAATCTCGTGAAGCAAGTCAGGCTTCAAACTCTTAGAGGCGAGCTTGAAAGCATGAGGATGAAAGAGGTCGAAGGGGTTGTCGAGTACATCTCTCGTGTTCAGACCGTGGTGAATCAACTCGGAAGAAATGGAGAGACGCTGCTCACTTGCCGAGTGGTGGAGAAAATCTTAAGGTCGTTAACTGACGACTTTGAGAATATCATTTGTGTAATAGAAGAGTCCAAGGACTTGTCGGTGCTCTCGGTGGAAGAGTTTGTCGGGTCGCTTGAAGCGCATGAGCAACAGAGAAGGAAGAAGAAAGAGGAGTCCCTTAATCAAGCACTCCAAGCAAAGACAACCTTAAAGGAGAAGAAGGTTCCTTATGCTCAGAACACTCAAGGCCGAGGTGGTAGAGGCAGAGGAGAATATGAAAGAGGCAAGGAGCAAGTCAGTCAACAAAACTGGCGTGGCCGAAGGCAAGGTAGAGGTCATGACAGTAGAGGCCGAGGTGGTCAGTCAAGCAATTCTGGAGTTGAGTGCTTCAAATGTGGGAAGTACGGTCATTTTGCTAAGGATTGCTATTCAGGTATCAAATGTTATAATTGTGGGAAGGTTGGACATTTCACGAAGGACTGCCGATTTGAGAGCAAGAAGGAAACAAATCTCCTCTCTGAGGACGCTGAGGAAGAAGAAGTATTGATGATGTCAAGAAGTTCGGATGTCGAGCTAAGTCCGAGTTGTTCTGACAACTCGATTTGGTATCTTGATACAGGAGCAAGTAACCACATGTGCGGGGACGAGAACCTTTTTAAGGAGCTCACTAAAGTTGAGGCCGGACACGTGTCATTTGGAGATGCATCAAAGGTGGCAGTAAAAGGCAGATGTACAATCTGGTACCTACAGAAGAATAGCCGAGTTGGAGAAATCAGAGATGTGTGCTATGTACCCGATCTCAAAAACAACATATTGAGCATGGGCCAACTGATGGAGAAAGGCTACTCGGTTCTGATGAAAGACCGAGTACTATACCTGAGGGACAAGTCAGATCGTTTGATTGCTCGAGTAGAAATGAAGAAGAACAGAATGTACAAGATGGACTTGAAGATAGTCCAAGAGAGGTGTTTGAAACTTGACGTGAAGGATGAAGAAATGATGTGGCACTTTTGGTTTGGCCACTTGCATTTTGGCAGGCTGACCGAGTTGGTAAATAAAGAGATGGTGCGAGGACTCCCGTCTATGAAATTTGAAAAGAAATTTTGTGAAGAGTGTATGATCGGAAAGCATTCGAGGACCTCATTTCTGAGGACGGCCGAGTACCATGCAAAGGAACAACTCGGATTGATTCACACAGATCTTTGTGGACCGGTTACCCCTGAGTCCTTCAGTGGGAAAAGGTATTTCATTTCTTCTATAGATGATTTTTCAAGAAAAACATGGGTATATTTTTTGAAGGAGAAATCTAAGGTGTTTGAGGTGTTCAAGAGATTTAAAGCAATGGTTGAGAAAGAGACTGACATACCTATCAAATCTGTTAGGTCTGATCGAGGAGGCGAGTTCATTTCATCCGAACTCATGAAGTATTGCGAGGAGCAAGGGATAAGGAGATTTCTGACAGCACCATACTCACCCCAACAAAACGGAGTTGCCGAGAGGAAGAATCGAACCATTCTTGACATGGTTCGAACAATGTTGAGAAGCAAAAACGTACCAAAGGAGTTCTTGGCAGAAGCAGTGCAATGTGTCATCTATGTGCAAAATAGATGTCCACATGCTAAGATGAACGAGAAGACACCGCAAGAAGTCTGGAGTGGAAGAAAACCAAGTGTGTCTCACCTTAAATTGTTCGATAGCATAGCTTATGGTCATGTTTGTTAGAATCGCGCAGCGGAATGTTCGCGTGGTCGGACAAAAACCAAGAGGGGGGGTGAATTGGTTTCTTAATAAAAATTAGGTTTTCAAAATTTTTCCCAAATTTTACCGATTAAAAAAACTGTGTAAATGTAAATAGAGAAGAGATAGAAATCTTACACAGGAGATTTATACTGGTTCGGATCAAAAGACCCTACGTCCAGTTGCTAATCACTCAACAGAGGATTAACGTTGTCACTATAAACAAATTGTTACAATACAAATTACAAATGAACAGATAAAGATCAAAATACACCTCTCTTGAAATCCACAAGAGATGATGAACAGCTTTCCCCAGAGACGGCACAACACACAATCCACTAAGAACTCCACTTAGTGATTCTTATCGCTTCTAGCCCACACCAGGTTCAGAAAGCCCCCTTTCCTTGCAACAAACAGTTCTCTGGCACTCACAACACTTAACTTTTGTATGGAAAAGGTTGTTCATCTTTTCTCGAGTGCCAAAGGAGAGTTTAAGTAGGGAAATTAGGGTTTAGGATTTGGGGATTTCGAAACTAGGGTTCTTGGTAATTGGGTTTTCGAAAATAGGGTTAATTTGAAATTTAAAATGAAAAACAGACTGAAATAATCGATTAAATGGAGTTATAATCGATTAAAACAGAGCCAAAAAAACAGAACCCAAAACCTCTATGTTTTAATCGATTATTTGAAGTTTTAATCGATTATTTGACCTAATAATCGATTATTTTGATGTTTTAATCGATTAAAACAGTGAGTATATACTGAAAATGGTTTTCTCATCTGTTTTAATCGATTATTTCCCTATATAATCGATTAAATCCGAGCCTGGATGATATATTTGGGCTTTTTGAAGCTTCTAAGTTACGTGACTATGTACCTAGCTATCTTAGATTCTATAATTACAGACTCAATCAAACTAAAACGAGTTATTACAATACGGAAATCATCAATCTTCAATCTTCAATACTCTAAGTCTTTAAGCTCTTGGATCATCATCAAAATCAACATTCTTCATGATCATTATTTGCAACATCAAGTCCTTGAATGTTCAACAATCTCCCCCTTTTTGATGATGATCAAAATTATCTTTTTAAAGCCCTTGTAATAACTTGTTTTATCTGTTATACTAACAAACACATTAAACATACCAGATAAAATTTAAAATTGAATCATAGGCTTTAAATTTTTCTCCCCTATTTTGATTATAATCAAAAAGAACTCGAAAGAACAAACATTAGATCTCCCCTCAAAATATGCATAATTTAGAAAAAGCTCCCCCTTAATCATAGCATGAAAGAAGCATCATATTTTATTTCATAATCATTCATCCATTATAACATCAAGACAATAACAAAAGAAAATACATAACGAATTTAAAATTCTTCACTATCATGATCATTAAAGTGTGCATCAAATCTATTCTCTAAACGACACACTTTATCATCTACATCCGATATACGGCGAATTAACTCCTCATGCCGTACACCGTGAAAGAGTGAAGAACGATTGCATCCTTTGATTCATGTCGGATAACATATCTTCCATGGATTGTCTTGTTTCTTGATGCGAAGAGGATGTTCCAACACTTTGGATTTGGGTAGAGGGAAACTCACTCGCTGGAGGCATATCTTCATCGGAGTCTTCAATTGCATCACCTTGATTTTGGATGTCATCTTTGTGAACATAGATGTCATTTACCCGCACCATTTGGAGATGAATCAATGTGTTGTCAAGCATGCGGTTCAAGTTATTAGTTCGGACAACTTGTTCACCTTCGACATTGACTCCTTTATATTCAAGAATTCGGGATACAAGAAGAGCATATGGAATTTTGAATGTTGGATGACGTTTGGCCTTTAACATTGTCATTGTGACAAGAACACCCCAATCTAAAGGTTCATTATTCATTATGGCATGAATAATGCGAAGATCAATAGAAGAGCATTGGGCATGATTTGTGGCCCGGGGACATAAAATCCAGACAAACAAATGAAGAATCATGCGTTCTTCTTTCTTCAAAGGTCCAGCATGAAGAATACGCCCAATCTCCATAGAGGGATTCCGCAGAAAAGATCGATAAGCTAAGAACCTATCAAAGTCATCTAGCTCACCATAAACGTTAATAGCATCTTCTCTAAAGGGGAAGTGGGCAACGTTTTCCCAAATATCATCATCTAGAATTATGGTAACCCCTTTTACACGGGATGTAGCAATTTGATCCCTAAACTTAAATCTAGAATAGAATACCCTAACTAAGTCGGGATAGTATGTACCTTGCATTTGGATAAATGGGAGAACTCCTTGAAATTCAAGAAGATTAGGAAAGTTAAATCCTCTATGAATGAATTGCTCACCAATTAGGAATTTAGGAGAAATGACGGCACGTTCCTTCCAAGTACATCGTAAATTCCTGTTGACCTTCCGTATCGTAAATCCATCCTTCAAACGAATTAGGACTGGGAATGAGAAGAAGGTGCAGATCTTCTTCTTGTAGGAATCTTAGGGCGAGAGGATGAGGCCATTTGAAAGAATAGATGAAGTATGAAGAAGATTTGGAGACAAGTGAGGGAATAATGAGGCAAAGAGAGTATAGATTGCAAGAAAAACTTGATTGCAAGAGTTAGAAGTGAGTATAATTGAACTAGAGGTCTCTATATATAGGGAAAATCCTTCCAACGGTCATATAGAAGAGATTCCATGGCAAAATATCCGTTGGCAACGGCTAGGAGGCAAGATCGGTCGCATTTAATCGATTATATCTCAAAATAATCGATTATCTCTATATCGAATGACTTTAATCGATTATTTCTAGCAAATAATCGATTATCTCGAGGCATTTAATCGATTATTTCACGAAATAATCGATTATTCCGAAGGAGAATACCCTGCTTTTGGACGTTTTGAGGGAAAATAATTGATTATCACTTCCGATGAATCGATTATTCCGGAGGCTATATCAAGTTTTTGAGATTTATATGCATAATAACCTATGAACATGCTACACCACGAATTTTAACATAACAATCATCCGAGAACAAATCAAATTAAGCAAGATTTTAAGCTATTTCTAATATCCCTAAGTCTCTTCTAAGATCATAGAATCTATCCTTGGGTAGAGGCTTAGTAAATATATCTGCTAATTGACGTTTAGTGTCTACATACTCTATTTTGCGTTTCCTTTGTCGATATGATCTCTTAAAAAGTGATGTCTAATCTCAATATGTTTAGTCCTAGAGTGCATTACTCGGATTCTTAGTTAGATTGATTGCACTCGTATTATCACACATTAATGGAATGTCATTTAAATATATGCTATAATCCTCTAATTGTTGTTTCATCCACGTAATTTGAGCACAACAACTACCAACTGCAATATATTCAGACTTCAGTGGTAGATAAAGCTACACATGCTTGTTTCTTAGAATGCCATGATATTAAGGATGAACCTAACAAATGACATGTCCCACTAGTGCTTTTCCTATCAATTTTACATCCACCATAATCAAGCATCAGAATATCCTAATAAACTAATACAAGCATCAGACTGGATACCACAAGCCAAATCCAAGTAGTTCCTTTTAAGTATTTTAAAATATGTTTTATCGCAATTAGGTGAGATTCTTTAGGACAAGCCTCGAAATCTAGCACACACACGCACGTAATGCATAATATCGTGTCTACTAGCGCTTAAGTATAATAGTGATCCTATCATACCTCTATACATAGTTTGATTAACTTCCAAACCTGATTCATCCTTGTCTAAATAGCATGAAGTTCCCATGGGTGTGTTGGCTTCTTTTGAGGTGTCCATACCAAACTTTTTGAGAATCTCCTTGCAGTATTTAGTTTGAGAGATGAAATTGCCATCTTTAAGTTGCTTGATTTGTAGTCCAAGGAAGAATGTCAATTCTCCCATCATAGACATTTCAAACTCTCCCCGCATAATCTTAGCAAATTCTACATATAACGAATTATCAGCTTGATCCAAAAATTATATCATCAACATATACCTGGACCAATAAGATATGTTCTTTAACTTTCTTTATAAACAAGTGTAGAATCAATTTTTCCTCTTGAAAAATCATTTGCAGTTAGGAAACTACTTAATCTTTCATACCAAGATCTAGGAGCTTGTTTCAACCCATATAATGCTTTCTTTAATTTGAAAATATGATTAGGATAATTAAAATCCTCAAATACAGGGGGTTGCTCTACATACACTTCTTCTTTAATAAAACCATTTAAAAATGCACTCTTTACATCCATTTGATATAATTTAAATTTCATCATAGATGCATAAGCAAGAAGTAGGCGTATAGCCTCTAACCTGGCAACAGGAGCATAAGTTTCATCATAATTTATACCTTCCTCCTGGCAATACCCTTTCGCAACAAGTCTGGCTTTATTCTTTGTTATGTTTCCATCTTCATCAAGCTTATTTCTGAATACCCATTTAGTTCCAATAACTTGATGTGACTCTTCTCTTGGGATTAATTCCCAGACTTGATTCCTTTCAAATTGGTTAAGTTCTTCTTGCATGGCTATGCACCATTGATCATCTTTAAGTGCTTCCTCAATGTTTTTAGGTTCAATCTGTGACACAAAAGCAACAGACATACAGAAATTATTCATATTTCTAGTTCTTACCCCTTTTGAGATGTCACCTATAATGTTGTCCAATGAGAGTCCTCTAGGTGATTGCCATTCCTTTGCTAATTGAGGAGTTTGAGAAGGCACATTTTCTTCCAAATATAATTCATCAAGAGCCTCCCTTATATATTCATCATCACCTGCAAGTCTTTTATTTGACTCAAGAGGATTTCCCCCAAGGTCTACAATCTCATCAAAGGTAACATGAATAGATTCTTCTATATTTAAAGTTCTCCTATTAAACACTCTATATGCCTTGCTAGTTAATGAATAACCTAAGAAAATGCCCTCATCAATCGATTGAAATACTACAAAACTTTCTTATAAAACTTTTCAAGTTATTTTAACTGATAAAAATAAGTTTTAATCGATTAAAATGTTGTGTAGAAAATTTCTAAGTTGTTTTAATCGATTGAAATGAGATTTAATCGATTAAAAGAGTTCTGATCGGTCATAACTAAATTCTGATCGATTATAACTGATTCTGATCGGTCATAATTGCATTCTGATCGATCATCCTGACCCTTTAAGTGATTTTAATCGATTGAAACGTGTTTTAATCGATTGAAAATTTTTTGATCGCTTATAATTAAAATCTGATCGATCACATTTGATTCTGATCGGTCATAATTGGATTCTGATCGATCATCCTGACCCTTTAAGTGATTTTAATCGATTGAAACGTGTTTTTAATAGATTGAAAAATTTCTGACCGCTCATAATTAAAATCTGATCGATCACATTTCATTCTGACGGGTCATATTTGTATTCTGATCGATCATAATGAGTTCTAAATGGTTTTAATCGATTAAAAACAAGTTGTATCGATTAAAATACTGTAAAAACACTTCTTTGAACATTCTAAGTGATTTTAATCGGTTCTTTCAAAACTATATCAGTTAAAAACATGTTTAAGAAAGCTTTTGTAAAAATACTTTGTTTTTAGTTGTTTAAAACGATTTTAGAGGCATTTCGCAAAAATCTTTAAGTGAAGAACCTTCATGCAGCAGAAAAGATAAAATGATTTTACCTAAGCATTCTGTTTAAAAACATACTAAATGATCCATTTTCTTTGAATAAATACACGATACAAATAGTTCATTTAACTATAGGAACCCAAATATATTTTCCTTTAGGAACACCAAAATGTTTAATTTTACACTTATTTGAAGTGTGACCTTGTTTCATACAATAGAAGCATGCATTTGAGGTAGTTTTAGAACAAGATACATTATTAACATGACATGCTCTAGTTCCTTTTTCTACCCATACTCTTTTCTTTTTAGTTTTACTCTTTTTCAAAGGAACTCTTTGATTTACATTATTTTGAGCAATTACCATTTCATGCTTCTTAAGATCATCAATTTCTTTTTCGGCTTTGTCAAGCAAATGGTTAAGAATATCTATGTCATATTCATGCTCTTTACAATTTGCACAAGCTAAGTCCTTATTCTCATCTAAGCATACAATTTTCGTATTAGCTACCTTCTTTTCTTCTAAACATGCAATTTTCAATTTTAAGGACTCATTTTCCTTTTCGGATCTTCTTAGATTTTTCTTTACAACTTTAAATTAGTTTTTCATATTCATAAATGCAGTAAATAACTCATTATAAGCATTTTGCAATTCATCATGGTCATTTTCTTCACTAGAGGATGAATCGGAATCACTAACCTCAAAATCCGAAGAAATGTTGTCATTTGCCATTAAGCAATTGTTTGCTTCTATTTCCGAGTCGCTTGATTCTGAATTTGAATCACTGTCATCCCAAGCAATATATGCTTTCTTCTTGAATTGCTTTTTGCCCTTGTGTTCATCATTTTTCTTGTTTGGGCATTCGGTCTTCATATGCCCTGTTTCACCACAACCATAGCATTTTATATTAACGGAAGAATTTTCTTTTACCTTTCCCTTACCTTTGAAAGGATGTCTTCCTTTTGCTTTCATCAATTTGGTGAACTTCTTTATAAAAAGACTCATCTCTTCTTCATCATTTTCGGAATATTCTTCTTCTTCTTTCTTATTTTTGCTTTTTGAAATCTCGGTCTTGAAAGCTAGGTTCTTCTTTTGATATTGACCCTCTTCCTCATTTAGCCTTCCAAGGTCAAGCTCATGCTCCCTTAGCTTTCCAAATAACGCCGCCATAGACATAGTGGCAAGATTTTGTGACTCCGAGATGGCTGTCACCTTAGGTTGCCATTTCCTATCCAGAGATTTCAAAATTTTAACATTTAATTCATCAACGTCAAATACTTTACCTAATCCGGTGAGATGATTCACAATATGAGTGAAACGCTTTTGAACGTCGAAAATCGTTTCGCCGGGTTGCATCCGAACATCTCGTATTCTTGGATTAGGGAGTTTTTACGCACTCTTTTGACGTCGTCGGTTCCTTCGTGGGTTACTCTAAGCATTTCCCACATTTCCGTGCACTTTTACAAATAGAAATTCTGTAAAACTCATCAAGGGTTAGAGCGAGATGAAATAATATTTCTAGCCCTAACATCAAATTGTGCTTTTCGACTTTCTTCAGCAGTCCATCTATCAAAAGGTTTAAGAACGTCAACACCGTTCTCCGTAATTTTAGGAACAAATGGACCGTTTAAAATTGCGTCCCAAACGCCTCTATCAACAGACTCTAAAAATATTTGCATGCGTACTTTCCAAAAAGGATAATTTTGACCCGCAAAAAGTGGGGGTCTGTTGATAGACGCACCTTCGGCAAAAGTTTGATTTTGTCCGGCCATTTTCGAAAATATTTGAATGACTATCAAAGCAAGCTCTGATACCACTTGTTAGAATCGCGCAGCGGAATGTTCGCGTGGTCGGACAAAAACCAAGAGGGGGGGTGAATTGGTTTCTTAATAAAAATTAGGTTTTCAAAATTTTCCCCAAATTTTACCGATTAAAAAAACTGTGTAAATGTAAATAGAGAAGAGATAGAAATCTTACACAGGAGATTTATACTGGTTCGGATCAAAAGACCCTACGTCCAGTTGCTAATCACTCAACAGAGGATTAACGTTGTCACTATAAACAAATTGTTACAATACAAATTACAAATGAACAGATAAAGATCAGAATACACCTCTCTTGAAATCCACAAGAGATGATGAACAGTTTTCCCTAGAGATGGCACAACACACAATCCACTAAGAACTCCACTTAGTGATTCTTATCGCTTCTAGCCCACACCAGGTTCAGAAAGCTCCCTTTCCTTGCAACAAACAGTTCTCTGGCACTCACAGCACTTAACTTTTGTATGGAAAAGGTTGTTCATCTTTTCTGAGTGCCAAAGGAGAGTTTAAGTAGGGAAATTAGGGTTTAGGATTTGGGGATTTCGAAACTAGGGTTCTTGGTAATTGGGTTTTCGAAAATAGGGTTAATTTGAAATTTAAAATGAAAAACATATTTAAATAATCGATTAAATGGAGTTATAATCGATTAAAACAGAGCCAAAAAAACAGAACCCAAAACCTCTCTGTTTTAATCGATTATTTGAAGTTTTAATCGATTATTTGACCTAATAATCGATTATTTTGATGTTTTAATCGATTAAAACAGTGATTATATACTGAAAATGGTTTTCTCACTGTTTTAATCGATTATTTCCCTATATAATCGATTAAAGCCGAGCCTGGATGATATATTTGGGCTTTTTGAAGCTTCTAAGTTACAGACTATGTACCGGCTATCTTAGATTCTATAATTACAGACTCAATCAAACTAAAACAGAGTTATTACAAGACAGAAATCATCAATCTTCAATCTTCAATACTCTAAGTCTTTAAGCTCTTGGATCATCATCAAAATCAACATTCTTCATAATCATTATTTGCAACATCAAGTCCTTGAATGTTCAACAATGTTCCAGCTCAACAGAGGACCAAGCTCGAAGATAGAAGCAAAAAGTACGTGTTTATTGGGTATGATGAAAAAACCAAGGCGTACAGGTTGTTTAACCCAATAACTAAGAAGGCCATCATGAGCCGAGATGTTCAAATTGATGAAGAAAGCGAGTGGAGTTGGAACAACCCGGAGAAGGAGTCTATAGGAAGTAGAAGCTCGGAAGTTGATACACCACATACTGTAAGAGATCATGAGACTTCTAATGAAGAAGATGAACCTCTACAGCCCAGAGCGCGAAGTTTACAAGATATATACAACTCCACTGACGAAAGCGCATGTTGTATGTCTCTTGGCAAATTCAGAAGACTTAAGTTTTGAAGAGGCCGTGCAGGAAAAAATGTGGAAAAAGGCAATGGACGAGGAGATCGAGACAATAGAAAGCAACAACACATGGGAGCTGACTGATTTTCCCAAAGGAGCACGAGCTATCGGCGTAAAGTGGGTGTACAAGAAGAAGACAAATGCTGAAGGAGAAGTTGAGCGATATAAAGCTTGACTCGTAGTGAAGGGACACAAGCTGCAGATATGTTCACGAAGGCACTACCAACCACTCTGTTTGAGAGCAACAAGAAGATGTTTAGAATGAAGGACAAGAAAAACATTTAAGTTTATGGGGGGATTTTGTTAGGTAAACATTAAATGCATGTAGTTGAGAGGTAGTGGTTATAGAGGTAGTATTTGTATTGAATGTATGTAGTTGAAAGATAGTAGTTGTATTGAATGTATGTAGTTGAAAGGTAGTAGTTGTATTAAATGCATGTAGTTGAGAGGCCATATCCAAAGGCCTATAAATTGATCATGTACCACTTATTGCAAACACATCAAGTGATAATATACATAGTGCTTTATTTAGATACTTGTTTGTCAACACATGAAATGTAAGCAATAACATGTGAAATTCTTTCTACCTTTTGTGCAAGCACGTCTCCTAATGCATAATTAGATGCATCACACATCAACTTAAATGGTAACTTCCAATTAGGTGGCTGCATAAAGGGTGTTGTCCTTAATCTCTCCTTCATACCTTCAAAGGCTTTTTTGCATGTTTCAGAAAACTCGAATGGTGTATCTTTTTGCAGCAAATTTGTCATCGGTAGTGCAATTTTGCTGAAGCGTTGAATGAATCTCCTGCATGACCTAGAAAATTTCTGATTTCCCTCAAAGAAGAGGGGTAAGGCAAAATATGAATAAAGTCAATTTTAGAACGATCTACATCTATTCCTCTTTTCGAAATTACATATCCTAGAACTATTCCTTCCCTAACCATAAAATGACATTTTTCATAATTAAGCACAAGGTTTGTCTCAATAAAGCACTTAAGGACCAAATCAAGGATTTTTAAACCATCATGAAAAGAATCACCAAAAACAGTAAAGTCATCCATAAATACGGACACGTCTCAATCAATTTAGAAAATATGCTCAACATGCATATTTGGAATGTGGCAAGTGCATTGCATAAACCAAAAGACATACGCGTATAAGCATATGTACCAAATGGACAAGTGAAGGTAGTTTTATATTGATCCTTAGGTTCAACATGTATTTGAAAATAACCAGAGAAAGCATCAAGGAAACAGTAAAAAGACTTCTCTGCTAAACGTTCAAGCACTTGTCAATGAAAGGTAGAGGGAAGTGATCTTTTCTAGTGGCATAGTTCAATTTCTTGTAGTCAATGCATACTCTCCACTTGTTGGCCACTTAGGTTGTCACCAACTCATGATCCTTGTCTTAATGATTGTGATTCCTAATTTCTTGGGCACAACTTAAAGTGGCGGCACCCATGTGCTATCTGAGATCGGGTATATGATACCAACCTTGAGTAATCTTATCACCTCTTCCTTAAAATGTTTCTTAGGGTTTTCTTGTTTTGTCTCTTAGAAATATGGAGAGCTATCACCATCAAGATTATATAATTAAATTTTAAGCTAATGTAATGCATGTATTCATTTGTCATTCAGGTAGCCAAATTATGGAGATAATGAATAATTTACAAATAGGACATAAATTAATACATATTATGACATGCATCAGCACATGTTATTATACTTATTATTAATAATTATAAAAAACAATTTTAACTATCTTTTTCATTAATTAGATCCATTTCAGATTTTCTCTCACTCTTAAGACAAATGAATTGATAAGTGTAATTAGAAGGACGTGAAGAAACAAGTAAATTTAATCCTCAATCTTTATATTGTTTTAACTTATTAATTTCTCATTTTATTCATATATTTGTAAAACTTTTTTTCTTTTAATCTTTTATTAATAATATATCTTTTTTAATTTCTCTTTTTAATCTTCTTAAATTTGTAAATATAAAATAATATATAATTTAAATAATAAATATTTATAAATGATTTGGTAATTAATATACAAATATAATATTTCTCTCAATTTATCTAATGAAATATATTAATTAATATATACAAATTTGGTACGATAGTTTGTAGTTTATTTAAATTTTCATGTTTCTCATTTTTTAATTTGGGTTCAACCTTTTTGTATAGTTTTTTTAATCGTTCCACCAATTTTTATTTTAATTGTGATTGTTTGACGTGAATAGTTAATAATTCATAAAACTATAGCGAATTTTTAATAATTATATAAAATAGAAATCTGAAAGTTTAGAATTAACCAATCTTACTTGTTAAAAGAAGAAAATATTTTTTTTAATATAACTGAATAATACAAATTAAGATTTTTTTAATATATTTATTTTGGTTTCAACCTTTTAAAATATAAAATATTTGTCTTTCTCTGTTATAAGACGATTCTAAAATCCACTCTTAATTTAATATTTGAATAATATAAAATAAGATTTTCTTAAAATATTTTTATTTTATTTTACATTTTATCTATTCATTTTTAATTATTCATTATTTATATCAATTTTAACATATATCATTGGTTCATGTCAAAAATTTTCATTTTAAATTGTCTCGGTACATTTTTTTTATCTTTATATTATCTTAACATATTCTATTAATGTCACATTTAAATCATTAGAGAAAACCTTAACATTATTTATCTGAACGGGTACGAACTTTAAAAAATTGTCAATTTAACTAATTTACATTATCATAATTTATCTTAATATGATCTTAACATTAATAAAATCATTAATATTTTACTATTACTCATATTTTAACAAATCAATATTAAATAACTATTTTTCATTTATAGTATTATAATTTAAATTATCAGTTTAAAATGGATTAACAACAAAATTATATGAATGTTAAATAACTGTTTTTCATATGTAGTGTTATAATTTAAATTATTAGTTAAAAATGGATTAGCAACAAAAAATATATATGAATATATGTTTCTTTTTGTATTGTTATTTTTTTTATTACATCATTTGTTGGTTTTAGTTTTTTAATTATTATTTTTTTCAATAATTTTGCTAGTATAGTGTGATTAAATTACATAAACAAATTTGTGATATGGATGGAATAAGTGAACAAGAACAACTCTATTTTCATTCTGAAAGTATTTGCTGCAGAGGAACAAATATCTATCGCCCTAATATGAGTGCAGTGGTAACCGAAACTCACCTAGATTCTCATTACTTACCAATTACTTATGACAATGGGATGATATTTGGAATGACACAATACAATCAAGGTCAACATCAACCTAATCATGTTATAGGTGTTCCAACTTCATCTAGTTTGGATACTAGTTCTTCCATTGCTCCCAATAATGTAAGGAACATTCAAACGGGCATCCCCTTAATACCACAATATGGTACTTGGAGATCTAGGATGACACATCACTCTAACCGTTTAATTCAAGATCAACATTTTCCAACTCATAGTGCTTATGTCAAGAGGTTTGAGAGTGCAAAAATGAATTTTCAAAGATATCATGACACAGTTGGTAGTAGTATAAGTCGTCACAAACTTCTTCATCCATAATTCCCTCTCTTTTATTATCAAACACAAGCAGTGCAAGCGATGAGAGGTCACTCTATCAACTTTAATGTTCCACTAAGCAGTCTATCATGTAGAGTCCCAAAAAATCCTTCAAGCAATTCTTCAATGCCTATAAAAAATCCACAATTTGGAGGGTCACATATACACCAACCTCAATCTCATATAAGAAATATGCATGAGACAACTCTTGACCATCATAGGGATTTGCACTTGAGCACTGAGAACATGTCATATGAGGCAAGTATATTTTTCATTGTTTGGTGTTATATTTTCTTATGCATGTGAATTGTTTATGAGGTATTGGATATAACACTACTAGAAAAATGGTTAATAGTGACCGAAATTAGTAACCGAAAAATTCAGTCACTGATAGTAACTGAATTAGTGACTGATTTCCGTTTTATATTTAGTGACTGATTTAGTGACTAAAATTTCAGTCACGAAAATCGGTCACTGATTCGGTCACAAAATCAGTCACTGATTCGGTCACTACTAGAAAAATGGTTAATAGTGATTGAAATTAGTGACCGAAAAATTCAGTTACTAATAGTAACTGAATTGGTGACTGATTTCTCTTTTTATACATAGTGACTGATTTAGTGACTAAAATTTCAGTCACTAAACAAATAATATATAAATTAGTGACTATTTTTTATTTATATAAATAATTTTTAAAAATATTTTAATAATATATTAAATATAAATCTACTTAATAATTTAAAATAATTGATAAAAAATTTAATAACATTATAAAAAATTTAAAAAATAGTTTATTAACTTATTAAATAATTTAGTAATATAGTATATAAATAAAAAAATTAAAATTAATTATTCAATTAATTACCGATTCAATCATTAAAATAATTATTAATTTAATCTCTTTTATATATATAATCAATGATTAAATTAATTATTAGTTTAGTATCTTTTTGATTGATATATATATATATATATACATATATATATATATATATATATATATATATATATTACTTTTATGTTAATAAAAATGTATTTCAATGTATTTATAAAAAAATTAAAATTATTTTAATTATTGAATTGATATTTCAAATTTATATTAATATTTTAAATAATTTAGTAATTGGATAAATATTTTAAGTTTATATTAGTATTTTTATAAAAGTGTAAATATTAAGTGAACTTATTTTAAAATTTAATTAAACATAATAATATAATATACTATTAACCATAAATATGCGAAGATTTAGTTAGAAATTAATTTTAAGTTTTATCGTTTTTATTTAAAAAAAATTGTTAAAAAAATCAAAATAATTAATTAAAATAAAGAATTTTAATTTAATAAATGTGTTAATATTATTAGTTATTGGAGAATTAAATTTATAATAATAATTATATAAAATTTAAATTATTGGTATTTTTTTAATCATGAAGCTAAAATTTGATAATATTAATAAATTAAAATAAAAAAAATAAAAATATATATATATATATATATATATATATCACTTTAATTATTTTAATTAAAAATAATTTCATTAAAAAACTAATATTTGAAAATAAAAATGCAAAAGTATATAGTTTTTCTTTTATTTAATTATATTTTTTATTTTTTACTTTTTTGGGTTTTAGTCCATAACAATAATTTAATTGCTCTAATTTCCACAAAAATATATAATTTCTCTTATTAACAAATAAATTATATTTATATACAAATAAATATATATCCGTGTAAATATATAAATATAAAATATATAAATACAAATATATTTATATATTTTGATATATTTATATATTCGATGTGAGGATCACGCTAGAGGGTGAAAGTGTGTGTCGAGTGAGTTTTCAAAATTTGATGTCAAATTTGAGAGCGAGTCTCTTTATATGGATTTGCAATTTAATGATAGAATATAATCTTTATAATTTATTTATATAATGATATAAAATAATTGTTTTCTTTATTTATTTTTATTTTATTTTAATTTATTCTTTTTATCTTTTTTCTTCTTCTATTATTTAATTAAAATTGTTATATTAAAATAATTTTTCATTATTAAAAATAATTAAATATTTATTTTTAAAATTATTTTTTAAAATTATTTAATTTAACAAATTATTATGAATTAATCTATGTCTGGAAAAAATAATTATTAAAAGATGATTTTGATTAATTTATAATAATATATGTTAGGAAAAAATTGTTCTATTAATAATCATAATTAGATTAATTTATAATAATTTGTTAAATTAAATAATTTTAAAAATAAATATATAATTATTTTTAATATTGAAAAAATTATTTTAATATAAGAATTTTAATTAAATAATAGAAGAAAAAAATATAAGAAGAATAAATTAAAATAAAATAAAAATAAATAAAGAAAAAAATTATTTTATATCATTATATAAATAAATTATAAAGATTATATTGTGTCATTAAATTATAAACTCATATAAAGAGACCCGCTCACAAATTTGACATCAAATTTTAAAAATCTATTTGACACACTTTCACCTTCGAGCGTGCCCTCACATCCAACATATATATATATATATATATATATATATATATATATATATATATATATATATTTGTATTTATATATTTTATATTTATATATTTACACGGATATAATTTATTTTTATATAAATATAATTTATTTGTAAACTATTATCAAAAATTCCTAGTAGCTAAGTGGTTGGAGTATTAGTCTCTAACTCTAAGGTACTAGGTTCGAATCTTGCCAAGAATAATTCTTTCAATCTAATAATAATTCAAATTTCTAAAAAATATAATAAATAATAAAAATATATTATAATAGAATATAAAAGGGAGATTAGAGAGTTATAAAAAAATATTTTTAATTTTTTAATGTTTTTGTTAATTTTTTAATGTTTTTGTTAGTGACCGATATAGTGACTGACTCATTCGGTCACTAATTCGGTCACTGATTCGGTTACTAAATCGGTCACTGATTCGGTCACTAATTCGGTCACTGATTCGGTCACTAATTCGGTCACTGATTCGGTCACTGAAATCAGTGACCAAGGAAATAGTGACCGATTTGGGTTGGTTACTATTTCGGTCACTATTTTAGTTAGTGACCGATTTTGATCATTTAGTGACCGAAAATTCGGTCACTATTTGATGTTTTTGTTGTAGTGTAAAAACTTAGTGACTACTGAAAAATGTACTTTGTTAACTCTTTGGAATTGGACAATAGGATTTTCTTACATTAGGTCAGCGGATTGGGAACGTAAGCATTGGTTTGTTACAACAAATGATTACATGTCAAATGAAGACAAAAACTTATCTACTACCTAATAACATGGATGAGAAAACTTTCAAGGAACATGAAAATGATATTTACGTAATATGTCAGGTATAAATTTAGCAACACGTATAATTATATTAACATTTCTCATTCTCTTATTAATTCTAATACTTGTGCATGATCACAGGATGAATATAAAAACAACGAAGAGATTGGAATTCTTCAATGCGGACATGAATATCACGTGGATTGTATACGAAGATGGTTATAAGAAAAAAATATTTGTCCTATTTGCAAATCAAGAGCATTGACTCTCATACAGTGTTGGATTAGGCTCTGAACTCGTGCTCTTAGATAACAACTTTGATGTATTGATTGGTCCTAAGTACATGTTTGTGCTTTTCATTAAACTCTCGTGTACCCTTTATATGATCTTAGTGGAACTTTATCGACTGACTTGTGTCTGTGTGTTTTTACTTCTTACAATGAGAGGGTTTTCCCACGTTAAAAATATTTGAGTCTCTATATGATTAATATTGTTATTTATTATTGTTGTGCTCTTTTTACTACGTTGGAAATTGTTTCTCTATTTGGTAAGCATGTGAATGAAAAATAATTAATGCATTTAGCTATTAAATTTATTCTAGGAAAATGACATAGATTTTCATAGGGGAGTCAAAATAGGTTTACCCCATTGACCGATCTAAAAGACCCGAGCAATAGGTCAATTTAGACAAAAAATTTGTGGACTAAATTAAATTAGGCTTATTTTGGCCTAGCCTATTTAGACCATAACTTACATGGGCTTAAGTTAGTTTAGCTCGTTCGCTTTATAGATAAATAATAATTTTTAAATAAAAATGAAAATAATATTATTTTATTAAAAGATATATATATATATATATATATATATATATATATATATATATATATAAAAGTTAATTGAAAACATATTCTAAGAGTAAATATTAGAATAAATCTCCAACAATTATTTATTCAAAGATTTAATGATTAAGATTAATTGATATTTTAAATTAATAAATTACTAAAAAATAAACAATGGTAATATAAGTTTTTAATTCTTATTTTGAAATTGAATGGATGTATTCTTTTATAATTTACATTTTAAATTATCATATCTTAAATAAAAATTAATTTCATTAATAAAATTTAAATTTTTAGAATATATTTATTTTTTATTTTCATTTAAATAATTTTTAATTAATTGATTTAGTCTTGATTTGTTAATATTTTTTTTAATTCAATTAGGCCAAAATTGACCCGTTAACTCCTTGTTCTAACATAAGGTTATAATAGACTAAAATTGTTTGCCCGTTTTAAAATATAAGTCAAAGAGTTGTCAAATTTTTTACATGACCCGTAAAGGTTGGTTAGGCAAAGTTCGATAACCTTGGTGGACAACTCTAAAGTTTACTATAGAACATTTATCCAATTATATAGACTTTCATGTCTTGACTTAAGAAATTACATTATTGTTGTTGTTTTTTTTTTAAGAAATAATTGAATGCTATATTATTAAGTATAATTTTTTATTTTTGAAATTTTTAATTTATATTTTTGCATATCTTACATCAGATAATTTTATTTTTATGATGTACAGTTCTATAAATAGACATCTAAAGAAATTCATGAACGAGATATTTTTTTTATCATTTTAACAATGAAGTTACTTTCTTAAATCTTTTTAAAAAATTTATAAAATCCAACTTTTTTAGCCGCTAAGTCCTTATTTTAAATTATAAATTTTATATATCCTTTTTTAAGAGTGTACAAGTTTTAAAAATTACGTTCATCATATAATTGTGTAGAAAGAAGTTATGGAAAAAGTGTTTTTTTTTTCTAGATTATTCCACTATAATTTGTAATACAAAAGTTGTTTTAATATCTTTTCCATAATACTTTTAGAAAGTGTAAGAAATTTAAAAGATATTTTTGTTATACGTAAAAATGTAAACTCCTCTTTTTTAACCAGGCTATGGGCACATGCTTCATCATTGTGGCCTATTGTACTTTTTCGAATTTGAAATTAATATTATTACAAAAATATTTAATAAGTAATAAAACTCTTATTTTATAATAAAAATATTTTATTAATTAGAAAGTTAATTGTATTTTTATTTTTGAAGTTTGTGTTAACTTAGTCTTTCAAGAAATGTTAAGCTAACTCGGTCTTTATTTATTGGAACCCAACCCTTAAGAAGGGTTCTTGGATTAGGAATATGAAGAGATGCAATGTAATGATCCTTTCATGGATCATTAGGACTTTGTCGCAACATATTACAGAAAGTGTCATCTACATTGAAACTACAAAGGAAATATGGGATGACTTCAGAGAAATATTTTCCAAAGGAGACTATTTTCGAGTTTTAGATCTTTTAGAAGAAGTGCATTCAACTAGACAAGGAGGAAAAAACATTACTCAATTCTTTATAGATTTGAAAACCCAATGGGAAGGGCTTGAATTTCTTAGACCTATTCCCAATTGCACCTGTGGTAAGCCATGTTAGTGTGATCTTTCCAAGGTCTTTATGAAACAAAGAGAAGTTGAGTATGTTATTTGTTTCTTGAAAGGTTTGAATGAAAATTATAATACCGTGAAAAACTCAAGTTCTTCTTATGGATCCACTCCCTAATATAAATAAGGTTTTCTCTTTGATCATGAAACAAGAAAGATAGAATAATATTCCTGGAAATTTGAATGTTGAAAGTAAAATTTTAGTCAATACTGCTGAAAAGGGATAAAAAAACAAAAAAAAGGTAGATGGAGAGGTCAAGGAAGAGGAGTATGATCACCCTCTCAAGGAAGCGAAAGGGCGAATATGTAAATGATGGTAAGCAATGCTCTATTGTCATAAAATCAACCAACATAATAATGTGCAAAGACAAAATGTCAATGGTGTCAAAAACCAACGAGGTAAAAATTACAGGATACTAGACACTGGTGTTACAAACCATGTCACTTAGGACATGAATTGTTTCTCCACCTTTTATAGTATTGGACATGTCAAAGTAAAATTACCTAACAATAACTATGTTACTGCATACACTGTTGGAACTGTTCAATTTTCAAAGAATTTTGTTTCCACAATGTTCAGTACATACTTGAATTCTCTTTCAATTTAATTTCTGTCTAGACTTTAATTAAAGATTTGGATTGTAAACTGATTTTTTCCTTTGCTAGATTCAGGAGGCTATTACCTCAAGGATGATTAGGCAAGCTAAGCTCACTAAAGGATTATACTACCTCAATGAATTTCCAGTGATTACCAAGACTGATTTTTCCCTAAATACTGTGATGAACTGTTTTAAAAATAACATTAATGTTTGACATTATAGGTTAGGACATCCTGCCGATAGAGTTTTTGATAAAATATGTAGATAT
Organism: Sphenostylis stenocarpa; assembly: GCA_963425845.1. Lineage (NCBI taxonomy): Eukaryota > Viridiplantae > Streptophyta > Magnoliopsida > Fabales > Fabaceae > Sphenostylis > Sphenostylis stenocarpa. The sequence continues at coordinate 25,772,780 of OY731408.1, forward strand.
TTTCCTTATGCTAAATCTGTTGGTGGAGATGTCTATGATGCATGCCATTTTTCTAAATAACATAAGCTTCCTTTTATTAATAGTGAAAATGTTTCTAAATTTATTTATTTTATCTTATACATGTTGATATTTAGGGTCTCATATTTGTTTCTTCAATCCATGGGCATAAATATTTCTTAACTATGCTTGATGATCATTCAAGACACACTTGGGTGTTTCTTATGTGCAATAAATCAGATACTAGAACTCTCATACAAAATTTCACAATTTATAATATGAATCAGTTTGGTAAAACAATTAAAGCCATTAGGTCAGATAATGGATAAGAGTTTAATTGCATTGATTTTTATAATACCTATGGTATACATCATCAGAGGAGTTGTGTGGAAACTCCACAACAAAAATTTTTTTGTGGAAAAGAAACACCAACACATTCCAATGTTACTAGAAGTTTGTTATTTCAATCCAATCTACCTAAGGATTATTGGTGTTATGTTGTCACTCATGCCACACGTCTCATAAATAGATTGTCCACTACTATTCTTAAAGGTAAATGTCCTTATGAGCTGTTGTGTGAAAAATCACCCACGTACCTGAATATGAAAATTTTTAGGTGTCTGTGCTTTTCTAGCATGATTGAAAACAATGGATCCAAACTTGATCCTAGGGAAAGAAAATGTGTTTTCCTTGTATTCAAAACTGGGGTCAAAGGTTATGTTCTTCTTGACACTAAAAATAGAGAGATTTTTCTCAGTAGAAATGTGGTGTTTTATGAAAATGTGTTTCCATATAAATTTATCAAAAACTATATTGAATCGCCTGCAACAATTTAGATTTTTTGTTAGAAAATGTTAATCATGATACTCTTGATAGGTTCACACAACATCCTTCACCTATCATAAGAGAAACTGCCAGTGACAATGACATTGCACCCTCATAAGGTGAAACACATACAGAAAACGAGATTGATATCAATGCACTAGCAGAAGATTTGGATCAATATCCAAAACAAGAACAAGATAGTGATTTACGACGCTCAAATAAAGTCGGAAAGCACCCACCTACCTTAAGGACTATTATCATCGGGTGAACAATTCCATTACTCCTAAGAATCTTAATAATGACAACTTCAAAAAGAAAAATAAATATCCTATTTGTTATGTTATTTCATATAAATCTCTATTTAAGGAACATCTTAATTATACTCTTGCAATATTTACCCATCATGAACCCATAGTTATGCTAAAGCTAGCAAATTACCTGAATGGACAAATGCCATTAATAAAGAACTTAGAGCTCTAGGAGAAAATGAAACCTGGGAATTTACTAATCTTCTTGAAGGAAAGAAAACTATAGGTTGTAAATGGGTTTTTAAAATTAAATACAATGTAGATGGAACTATAAAGAGGCATAAGGCCAGGCTAGTAGCCAAGGGGTATATTCAATTAGAAAGAATTAATTTTTTGGACACCTTTTCTCCAGTTGCTAAACTCGCCACAGTGAGACTTTTATTAGCTCTTGCAGCCACAAAAAACTGGCATTTACACCAGCTTGATGTAGATAATGCTTTTCTACATGGGAGTCTACAAGAAGAAGTCTACGTGACTCCGCCACCAGGATTAAAGATTCCTAAACCTGGGCAAGTATGCAAACTAACAAAGTCTCTATATGGATTAAAGCAAGCGAGTCGTCAATGGTTTGCTAAGTTATCATCCTTTCTTATATCCATTGGTTTCATACAATCCAAATCTGATTATTCCTTGTTTACTAAAGAAAATACTAATACTTTCACTGCTCTCCTAGTATATGTTGATGATGTTATCCTTGCAGGAGATTCTACAACTGGCATAAATAATACTAAAATGCTCTTGCACAAAGCCTTCAAAATCAAAGATCTAGGAAACTTAAAGTTTTTCCTTGGATTTGAAGTTGCTAGATCTAATAAGGGGATCCATTTATGTCAACGCAAATATGCTCTAGATATTTTAGCAGAGACTGGAATGATGGACTCCAAACTAAGTCAAACTCCTCTCATGAAAGATGTTAAAAATCCTTATGAAAAGGCTGGACCTCTGAACAATGTTGAATCATATAGACGCTTAATAGGGAAGCTACTCTACTTAGCTAATTCTAGACCCGACATTACCTATTACGTACATATGCTTGAGTCAATTTGTGCGGGAGCCAACCACACATCGCCTACAAGTCATGCAACACATCCTCCGTTACATCAAGGTTGGCCCATGACGCGACCTCTTCTTTGCCATCAACAATGACATGCACATACTTTGGGTTATTAGAAGGAGTGTCACTAGCTATTGCATCTTCCTAGGCAATTCTTTGATTTCATGGAAATCAAAGAAACAAACTAATGTATCCAGATCTTCATCAAAAGCAGAATATAGGGCTTTGGCTAGCACTACTTGCAAGCTCCAATGGTTCTATTATCTCCTTTGTGACTTAAAGGTTCATCCCACCATTGTAGCTGGCATTTACTGTGACAACCAATTTGCAAGGCATATTGCACATAACCTGATGTTTCACGAGAGAACAAAGCACATTGACCAAGACTATCATGTGTTTTGTCGAAAACTTCGGGATAATCTCTTCCATTTGCTTCCCATTCGCTTTACTAATCAACTACACTAGAATTAGGCCTATAATCCAAAATAACATAAAAAACTAGACTAGAATTTTGTACTATACTAAACTAGTGCATGTAACATGTTTGTAAAAATTTCTAGAAACTAAAACAACCAAAAAAATTTGGAATTAATAAAAAAAGAATCAAATCATGGTTGAAATTAAATTTGGACAGAAAATATAATAAGAACAAATTGAAACAATTGAAGAATTCAAATGGACAAAAACTTAAAAATACTCATGACCGAATGCAAAGATTAATTGGAAACAAACTTCTAATTGTTTGAAAAACGTAAAAACCTATTAACTAATGTGTTAACACGTCTAAATTGTGCAAAAATAGCAAGGGATTATCAAGAACAAGTTCTACAAAATCAAAGACAAAAATTCAATCAAATGTAAAAGATCTTCCTAAATTGAAAACTACTCCTAAATTGCTATGAACAAACCAAACTGAAATTACTCCTAAAATTATTTTTGGCCGATTGAATTCTAAAACAAAGTAAAAGAACTTGAAACAACATATAAGAACAACATTCTAACTAATCAAATTAGAGAAATTAAGCCAAAACAACAAAAACAAAGTAAAATGGTAAAACAACGTCAAAACAACAAGAATAACGAAACAACACATGAAAACTTTGTGAAATCAACTAATGAGACGTGATTCTTCTCCTTAATGAATAAGGAATCGATTAAGGCTTGAAAAACAACAAGAATCACGCTTAAATCATTTCCAAAACAATGTAAAAATCGAAAACAATGAAGAAGAACAAAACTGGAAACAATATTGTGAACAATCTATGATTATGCGATGAATTGAAGTAGAAATTTGTGTAGAACAAATGTAAAATGGAATTGAATTGAAAGAATAACTAAAGTAAAGCAAGAAGAACACTAAACAAAGCAGAAAAAGTGGAAATTAAAGAGACGAAAAGAAAACTAAAGTGAAAACTAAAGAAATAGCAAGAGAAAGAACCAGAATTGAGAGAACTTGAAGTAGCTTCACATCAATTGAAGAATAGAATTTGGTGTGTATTACAATGGCACAAAAATTCCTTATATATAGGTTCAAATGTGAGTTAACTAGAGTTAAAACTAACTAAACCATGATTAAAATTAATTACAAGCATGTCCTAAATCTAACTATAGTTAATTTTCGTATCACTTCCACAACAGGATGTCCAGTTTCGCGTCACCATCTTCTCTCGATTTATCCAAACTCCAAAAGTAGTCAAAATTATGCTCAAATTGAAGCTTAACATGTGTAGTTTTCAATGCAAAAAGAATCAACTCAATCGGAGTTCTGTAGAGGCAAAGGTCAAAACTGGTTAGTGAAAAAATCAGAAGTAATACAAAAAACTATGTTAAAATATAGAAATTAGTATATTTTTGTGATTTTGCATATTTTTCCATAAAAATACAAATCTAATCTAATATAATATAATAAGAACCTAAAATAATATAATTCTACTTTATTAACTAGGAAAAATACTAACAAATGAGTTGACATCACTTTGGCTAGCACTACTTGCGAGCTCCATTGACTCAGTGATCTCCTTCGTGACTTAAAGGTTCATCTCATTGCTCTAGCTGTCATTTACTGTGACAACCAATTTGCAAGATATATTGCACATAACCCGATGTTTCACGAGAGAACGAAGCACATTGACCAAGATTGTCATGTGGTTTATAAAAAACTGCAGGAAAATCTCTTCCATTTGCTTCCCATTCACTTTACTGGTCAACTAGCTGACGTTTTTACCAAGGCCCTTTATCGAACCTCGTTCAAGATCATCATTCCCAAGCTTGATATGTTGAGTATTCATCATCCGGCTTAAGGGGAGCGTATTGGAACCCAACCCTTAAAAAGGATTTTTTGTTTTTATATACAATGGTTAACCGTTTATTTAGAGCTGTTTTTAGGGATTCTATTATTTCCCTTTTTCTTTAATTCTTATAACCTATATAAGATTGACTCTTCCTTGTATTAATGCAACAATATTCAATAAATTTTTTGAGTTTCATTTACCTTTTTTCTTTCACCTCCTACAATGTAGAACGATTTCTTACACTGATGCCTCCTCTGTAACTCGTTTCTTGGGGTTTTCTTGTTTTGTCTCTTAGAAATATGGAGAGCTATCACCATCAAGATTATATAATTAAATTTTAAGCTAATGTAATGCATGTATTCATTTGTCATTCAGTAGCCAAATTATGGAGATAATGAATAGTTTACATATAGGACATAAATTAATACATATTATGACATGCATCGAGTACATGTTATTATACTTATTATTAATAATTATAAAAAATAATTTTAACTATCTCTTTCATTAATTAGATCCATTTCAGATTTCTTCTTACTCTCAAGACAAATGAATTGATAAGTGTAATTGGAAGGACATGAAGGAACAGTAAATTTAATCCTCAATCTTTATATTGTTTTAACTTATTAATGACTCATTTTATTCATATATTTGTAAAACTTTTCTCTTTTAATCTTTTATTAATAATATATATTTTTTAATTTCTCTTTTTGATCTTCTTAAATTTGTATATATAAAATAATATATAATTTAAATAATAAATATTTATAAATTATTTGGTAATTAACATATAAATATAATATTTCTCTCAATTTATTTAATGAAATATATTAATTAATATATACAAATTTGGTCAATATTCACGAAAGAAAGTATATTTTATAAAAATATCACAATTTTTTATATAAAAATAGTTTGTTAGTAATTTTTAAATTTTCATGTTTCTCATTTTTTAATTTGGGTTCAACCTTTTTGTATAGTTTTTTTAATCGTTCCACCAATTTTTATTTTAATTGTGATTGTTTGACGTGAATAGTTAAGAATTCATAAAACTATAGCGAATTTTTAATAATTATATAAAATAGAAATCTGAGAGTTTAGAATTAACCAATCTTACTTGTTAGAAGAAGAAAATATTTTGGCATAATAGATACTATAAAATAGAAAATAGATATGAAAATTAAATTAGTTTTATCTTTTGGCATAATGAGATTACGTTTGAGTATTTGTCTGTTTAAATAACTGAATAATACAAATTAAGATTTTTTAATATATTTATTTTGGTTTCGACCTTTTAAAATATAAAATATTTGTCTTTCTCTATTATAAGACGATTCTAAAATCCACTCTTAATTTAATATTTGAATAATATAAAATAATATTTTCTTAAAATATTTTTATTTTATTTTACATTTTATCTATTCATTTTTAATTATTCATTATTTATATCAATTTTAACATATATCATTGGTTCATGTCAAAAATTTTCATTTTAAATTGTCTCGGTACATTTTTTTTATCTTTATATTATCTTAACATATTTTATTAATGTCACATTTAAATCATTAGAGAAAACCTTAACATTATTTATGTGAACGGGTACGAACTTTAAAAAATTGTCAATTTAACTAATTTACATTATCATAATTTATCTTAATATGACCTTAACATTAATAAAATCATTAATATTTTACTATTACTCATATTTTAACAAATCAATATTAAATAACTATTTTTCACTTATAGTATTATAATTTAAATTATCAGTTTAAAATGGATTAACAACAAAATTATATGAATGTTAAATATCTGTTTTTCATATGTAGTGTTATAATTTAAATTATTAGTTAAAAATGGATTAGCAACAAAAAATATATATATATGAATATTGTTTGTTTTCGTGTTGTTATTTTTTTATTTATTACATCATTAGTTGGTTTTAGTTTTTTAATTATTATTTTTTCCAATAATTTTGCTAGCATAGTGTGATTAAATTACATAAACAAATTTGTGATATGGATGGAACAAGTGAACAAGAACAACTCTATTTTCATTCTGAAAGTATTCGCTGCAGAGGAACAATTATCTATCGGCCTAATATGAGTGTAGTGGTAACTGAAACTCCCTAGATTCTCATTATTTACCAATTACTTATGACAATGGGATGATATTTGGAATGACACAATACAATCAAGGTCAACGTCAACCTAATCATGTTATAGGTGTTCCAACTTCATCTAGTTTGGATACTAGTTCATCCATTGCTCCCAATAATGCAAGGAACATTCAAACGAGCATCCCCTTAATACCACAATATGGTACTTGGGGATCTATGATGACACATCCCTCTAATCGTTTAATTCAAGATCAACATTTTCCAACTCATAATGCTTATGTCAGGAGGTTAGAGAGTGCAAGAATGAATTTTCAAAGATATCATTATACAATTGGTAGTAGTATAAGCCGTCACAGACTTCTTCATCCACAATTCCCTCTCTTTTATTATCAAACACAAGCAGTGCAAGCGATGAGAGGTCACTCTATTAACTTTAATGTTCCACTAAGCAGTCTATCATGTAGAGTCCCAACAAATCCTTCAAGTAGTTCTTCAATGCCTATACAAAATCCACAATTTGGAGGGTCACATATACATCAACCTCAATCTCATATAAGAAATATGCATGAGACAACTCTTGATCATCATAGGGATTTGCACTTGAGCACTGAGAACATGTCATATGAAGCAAGTATACTTTTCATTGTTTGGTGTTATATTTTCTTATGCATGTGAATTGTTTATGAGGCATTGCATATAAAAACTTAGTGACTACTGAAAAATGTACTTTGTTAACTCTTTGGAATTGGACAACAGGATTTTCTTACATTAGGCGAGCGGATTGGGAACGTAAGCATTGGTTTGTTACAACAAATGATTGCATGTCAAATGAAGACAAAAACTTATCTACTACCTAATAACATGGATGAGAAAACTTTCAAGGAACATGAAAATGATATTTGCATAATATGTCAGGTATAAATTTAGCAACACGTATAATTATATTAACATTTGTCATCCTCTTATTAATTCTAATACTTGTGCATGATCACAAGATGAATATAAAAACAACGAAGAGATTGGAATTCTTCAATGCGGACATGAATATCACGTGGATTGTATACGAAGATGGTTACAAGAAAAAAATATTTGTCCTATTTGCAAATCAAGAGCATTGACTCTCATATAGTGTTGGATTAGGCTCTGAACTCGTGCTCTTAGATAACAACTTTGATGTATTGATTGGTCCTAAGCACATGTTTGTGCTTTTGATTAAACTCTCTTGTACCCTTTATATGATCTTAGTGGAACTTTATCGACTGGCTTGTGCCCGTGGGTTTTTACTTCTCACAATGAGAGGGTTTTCCCACGTTAAAAATATTTGTCTCTATATGATTAATATTATCATTTATTATTGTTGTGCTATTTTTACTACTTTGGAAATTGTTTCTTTAATAGATAAACATGTGAATAAAAAATAATTAATGCATTTAGCTATTAAATTTAATCCATAAAATTGCATAGATTTTGATAGATATATCAAAACTAGAGAATTAGGTAAGGTTAGACAAAAAAATTATGGTCTAACCTATTTAGCCCATAATTTATATTGGCTTAGGCCAGGTTATCCCGTAAGTTTATGAATCGACTGGCTTTATAAAATAATAATTATTTTTTAAATAAAAATAAAAGTAATATTATTTTATAAAAAATATATATATATATATATATATATATATATATATATATTAACTTGACCATAGATTCTAAGAGTAAATATTAGAATAAATCTTTAGTAATCACTTATTTAAAGATCTAATTATTAAGATTGATTAATATTTTAAATTAATAAATTACTAAAAAGTAAATAATGGGAAATGGGTTAAGCAAAAGTAGTGGTATTTCCTTTTTAGAACTTTCACTCAACAATTTTTTTTCAACTTTTCTATTAGTTTATTTTTCAACACTTTTATTTTTTTGTGCTTCTTTTATATATTTTTTTATTTTGGGGCTTTTATAATTTTAAGAAAACAACCCCCACACTTAAACTTTTCTCCCTTTCCCAAACAATTCCAAAGTTTCCTCATTCTCATGGTTAGGTGATAAATGGTTTTTCTGGTAATATTGGTAAAAACAAAGAAAGGGGTAAATAAGCTCAAATATGGGTGCAATGGAACAATTATTAAGGGTGAAGCTTTATATAGCTAATGGCAAAAAATAAAAAAGTGGCTTAAATCATATCAAGAGTACAATTAAATCCAATAATGCCAAAAAAGTTAAAACAAGATCAGAAATGCTTGTAATTACTAGTGAATTTATCCAGTAAGAAAAATTGGCCCAAAACTCACAAGGTTAATATTTGTCACCAAAAATTGAATCAAAATCCAAATGTTATGAAAAACTACTTAGATTCTAACAAGTGCAAAAATTTCAATTAGCTTTAAAGACTCTAAAATATGATTAATGCATCAAAACAAAACTCAAAAATTTGCTTATTCACTAGGATACACAAAAACAACTTAATGAAAAAAAAAAAAGACCTGGAAAATTTATTTGAAAACCAAAAATAGCAAAAGAAAAATATAGCAGCATTTTGAATACAAAAAAACAATGGAAACAACAAAAGAATATATAAAACAAAAAAAACAAAAAATATTGAAAAAGAAATTCTAAAACAGTTCCAAAAATTAAAAGAAAAATTATGGAGTACAATACAATTTAAGAAAGTGGATGTAATGCAACAAAAACAAGATAAATGAAAAAGATGCAAAAACAAGTAAGAACAAAATACAGAAAATGCAAAATAAAATGTTGAGAAAAAAAAATTCTATGAATTCTTCCCTCCCCCACACTTAAGATTGGCATTGTCCTCAATGGAAAAGGTAGAGAAAAAGAAAAAAAAATGAAAAATGCATGAAGAAGAAGGGGTAGAAGAAGTAAAAGAAGTAGGAGTAGAAGAGTGGAAAATTAAAAATGCAAAAGATGAGTTTAGAGGTGTTTATCTGGTGGATCACTCAGTTTTAATTTGATTTTGGCAATAGATGATACTCCTTTATGAAAAGGCTTCAACTGGTGACCATTAACTTTGAATATTCTACTAGTCTTTGGATCTTTAATCTCGATGGCTCCATGGGAGTATACTTTGACAACAATATAAGGTCCTTCCCACTTTGATCTTAAATTTCCAACAAATATCTTCAATCTGTTGACAAATTTTGGGTCATCTATATATATGATACATAATTTAAATGTGTTAGAGCCATTATTTATTAAGCCAAATAATAAAGTGATCAGACTAAATTAAAGTTTTGACTAAAGACATATGTCATGAAAATAAAATTGTGTAGAGACCATTGAGCAATTTCTAATTTGATGAGGGACCAAATTAGAAATACTAAAACTTAAGTAATTAACCTAATTTTGGTTATTTAAAGGGTCATGGTCCCCTTCTGGGAGCACACACACAGAACGTAATTCTCAGTTCTCGTTCCTTTCTTTCTATCCCCATCAAGAGAGAAAATCAAAAGGGAAATATAGGTGCTCTTCAGGTGGAAGACCATAAGATCAATATAGTGTTCTACAAAGACATCATCATTATGGCTAATTCAGGTACGTTTTCACATTCAGTTTACAACATGTTTATCAATATGGGATTACGTTTATGTTTGATCGTTAGAATCAAAATTAGGATTATAATTAATTACAATTTAACTAACAAGTGGTATCAGAGCCAAGGTCACGAGTTCAATTCCTGGTGGGCAATTGTTGAGGGGGAGATTGTTACGGGTTGCACAATTGTCCCGTGATGGAGGCCGGGTGGGCTGAGTCATAATCCAAGAGTGGGATTCCTTGTAGGATAATTGCTGAGGGGGAGATTGTTGCAGTAGCATCCGTTGTCCCGTGGCGGAGGCCGGGTGGGCCGAGTCACAATCGAATCATGGCGCTTGGGCTGTTACTCTTAAGTAAAAAGAGTTGCGCTCTGACTTATGGCTATAACTTTTGGCCTAGTGGTAAGCACTTGATCGTAATAATTGGTATCAGAGCCGCCCATACTTGATTCATGTCTGTCTTAGGAAATATTAAAAAAAAATTCAGATTCTGTTTAATTTATAAAATCCCAATTTTCGTGAACCCTAAAATTTAAATTTGGGGGTAACATCCCCAATCTACTTCTACTCGCTGATGGAACCGTGGAGGAAGCTATGAATTCTTCTTCTTTGTTTTTCCCTTTTGTTTCAGTTTAAGTTTCAAGTTTTACTGAGAAAGAAATAGTGTTTTAAGTTTCAATCTTTCTTGTATTGGGTTCTCTGTTCTCTTTGAATCTTTTGTTTTGTTTTTATTTATTTATTTTTTCTGGGTTTTGTTTTCGCTTTCTTTTCATGATGGATATGGATGAGTTTGGAATTGCGGGTGGTGTTTGGGGAGTTCCCAACACAGAGGATCTTAGGAAACTGGTGAATGTTTCCTCAAGTATGACTGTTATTATTTTATTGCCTTTATCCTCTGGGGATTTAAGGGAAGTTGATGTTAAATTCCCTGTTTAGGGTTTGAGTGATTATTATTTAATTCCCTTTTAGGATTTAGAGTAGTATGTTAAAGAGGGTCATAAGTATCTCTATTTCATCCCTAGTGTGATTTTAGGGAGATGTTCATCCTTTATGTGTTGGTGGAAAAGGAGGTGTTTTGCATCCTTTAATTTGTTCAAAGGAGGTGTTCATCCCTAATGGGACTCTAGAGAGGTGTTTATCCTTAGTGGAATTCTAATGAGGTGATTATCTTTTGAATTAGTTTGCAAATATTAAATATTTGGTTTTGTTATATAAATAAAATATTCAATTTTTTTGGTAGTTTAATATTTTTTTTGTGAGCAAATTGAGTCAAGAAGTCACCAAAGTAACCTCTCTTGAATTGGGCAGTTCATGAAAAATATTGAATGTTAGTGTATATTTATGTGAGTATTAGTCGGTCCAAAGGAAGATTAATATTTGGCCAAATTGCATACACACTTGTAATGATAAACATGTGATGATTATAAGGATTTGCTTTGTCGATGATAAATCAATCCAAAGACTGGTTTGTTGTTGGACGTGTTTTATTGTCAATGTTTGATTATTACAACAAGATACCTCTAGCAGTTAATATTATTGTCCAAAGACTTGATATTGATGGTGCATTGGGTGTCTTGAGATGGGTTAAACCATTATTTGAATATATATTTATAATTATTTATTTTTTATATAATGTGAGCATAATTAGTTTATTTCTCGTGTTCTAAATTCAGCTACAATTATTTTTGTATCTACCAATTTAAATTTTGTTCCAATCCTCAAAAGTATGTTTCCTACTTTGGTTTGTTCTGAAGTCAATTTAGCGTCAATACCTAGTAACACTTGGTGGTTAGACTCAGGTGCAACTACTAACATCAGTGTTTCTATGAAGGATTTCCTAAGCTACCGGAAGCCAATTGATTATAAAAAAAATGGTTATATGTTGGAGATGACAAATCGATAGAGGTGGAAGCTATAGGGCATTTTAAATTGTTATTGAGTACTGGTTTTTATTTGGATTTGAAAGACACTTTTGTTCTGTCATCATTTAGACGAAATTTGGTTTTAGTTTCTTATTTTGGACAAATTAGGTTATTTGTGTTCATTTGGAAACAATAAGTTTAGTTTGTCTTTTAATTCAGATATTATTGAAACGGATTCACTTTAGGCTTATGATAATCAGTATTTACTTGATATTGTGGCCACCTATAATGAAACCTTTAATACAGAATCACGTGGTACTAAACATAAAATTGAAAATACTCACTCAGGTGCATTATGACACAAGTGCTCAGGTCACAATCGAATCGTGGCGTTTGAGCTTGTGTTACACTCTTAAAGATATGATAAGGAGTATGATTTGTCATTCCACCTTACCGGAATCACTCTGGGGAGAGACACTAAAGACGACAGCTTATATTCTAAACAGAGTACCAACTAAAGCAACTACCAAAACACCTTATGAGCTTTGGACTGGGCGACGGCCTAGTCTGAAGCATTTCCATGTGTGGGGTTGTCCAGCTGAGGCAAGGCCTTATAAGCCAAATGAAAAGAAATTGGACTCTCGAACAGTAAATAGTTATTTTATTGGTTATGTTGAAAGATCCAGGGGATATAAATTTTATGATCCCACATTAAAGACAATTTTTGAGACGGGAACTGCTACGTTCTTTGAGGATACTGAGTTTGGGGGGAAGAGTATGTTTAAGAACTTTATCTTGGAGGAAGAATCGGTAACAATTTTAGAACTGATTCAAATAGTTATTTTTGATAAAGTAAGTTCGAAACCTCCACAAGCATTGTTGATGAACCTCTTACTCAAGATGATTTGGTTGTTCATGAAGAACAAACTCAAGATCCTCAAGAACATGTGCATCATGAGCCAATAACTTTGCGGAGATCCACTAGAGAAAGAAGAAATGTTATTTCGGATGATTACATGGTATTTCTTCAGGAACATGAGGAAAACAATGATATAATGGAAGATGACCCAATTAACTTCCATCAAGCTATGTAAGATTCTAACTCTCAAAAGTGGATTGAAGAAATGAAGGAGGAGTATAAGTCCATGCAAAATAATAAGGTTTGGGAACTTGTCCCATTACTAGAAGGTATGAAACTCATTGATTGCAAGTGGATATTTAAGACCAAACGGGATTCTAAAGGTAATGTGGAAAGGTATAAGGCTCGTCTGGTAGCTAAGGGCTATATCCAGAAGGAAGAGATTGACTTTAAAGTCTCTTTCTCTCCAGTTTTATTGAAAGACTCTTTTAGCACAATCATGGCTCTTGTAGCACATTATGATTTGAAGCTTCATCAAATGGATGTCAAGACGACGTTTCTCAATGGCAACATTGATAAGACAATTTATATGGTACAACCAGAAAATTTGTGCACGGAGATCCAAAGAATATGGTTTGCAAACTAACAAAATCCATTTATGGACTAAAACAAACATCTCGTCAATGGTACTATAAATTTTATCAAGTAATTCTCTCATTTGGCTTTGAGATGAATATAGTTGATGATTGTGTGTATCACAAGTTTAAAGGGAGACAAGTTTAGTCTCAATCAGTGCCCAAAGAGGAATTTGGAAATTGAAGAAATGCAAAAGATTCCCTATGCATCAGCTGTACGGAGTTTGATATATGCCCAAGTATGTACACGTCCAGACATAGCATACATAGTTGGGATTCTAGGCAGATATTTAAGTAATCCAGGAATGGACCATTGGAAAGCAGCAAAAAGGGTCATGAGATATTTAAAGAGAACAAAAAATTATATGCTCACATACAGGAGGTCAGACCAGTTTTAAATCGCTGGGTTTTCTGACTTGGAATTTGTAGGATGTCAAGATAGTTTGAAATCCACTTCAGGTTACATTTTCATGTTGGTAGGTGGTGCGTTTTCTTGGCGTAGTGTCAAGCAAACCATTACAGATTCATCCACTATGGCGGAAGAATTTGTAACATGCTATGAGGCATCAAATCATGGAATATGGTCGAGAAATTTTGTCACGAGGCTGCAAATTATGAAAGGCATTGAAAAACCACTTAAGTTATATTGTGACAACAAATCAACTGTATTGTTAAGGAAAGAGTACAGAGTGGACAGATTTTCATAGAACACTTAAGGACAAACTCCATGATAGCAGATCCTCTAACTAAAGGACTTCCGCCTAAGGTCTTTCATGAGCATGTTGCTCACATGGGTGTTTTACAGTTTGAGGAATTTGTGGCTTAGTGGCAGTTAGTCACTTTCATATATTTTATGTTCTATGTTTAATTTCATGTATGTATACATTAATTATTATTTTTTTTGGACATATTTGATTATCTATAGATATGCGGTTTTTCGTTCATTCATTACACTTTGTACATTAAGATTATTATATCGATCTCGACAAGTTAAAGTTTGGACCAGTTGAAAATAGGTGTGTACAGATCACCTTCACGTAATTTTCATGCTACATATTTCATGATGAATCCATGTCATTTGGTTATGTCAGGACTAGTAATCATTGTTGGTTTTAGTTGCGATGATGCAATGAAAAACTGGTTTGGTTCTATATCCTGATATGATCAATGGACGGGACTTTTGGAGTATGCTAAAGGAATATAATGGCAATTTTGAGCTCATAAAGTCTAACACATTTGTAAGGTTGTAAGGACATATATATTTGTGACCAGTGGGAGATTGTTGGCAAATTTTGGGTCATGTATATGATACATAATTTAAATGTGTTAGGGCCATTATTTATTAAGCCAAATAATAAAGTGATCTGATTAAATTAAAGTTTTGGCTAAAGACATATGTCATGAAAATAAAATTGTGTAGAGACTATTGAGCAATTTATAATTTGATTAGGGGTCAAATTGAAAATACAAAAACTTAAGTAATTAACCTAATTTTGGTTATTTAAAGGGTCATGGTCCCCTTCTAGGAGCACACACACAGAATGTAAGTCTCATTTCCCGTTCCTTTCTTTTTATCCCCATCAAGAGAGAAAATCAAGAGGAAAATACATGTGTTCTTTAGGTGGAAGACCATAAGATTAATATAGTGCTCTACAAAGACATCATCATTATGGCTAATTCAGTTACGCTTTCGCATTCAGTTTACAACATGTTTATCAGTATGAGATTTACGTTTATGTTTGATCATTAGAATCAAAATCAGGATTATAATTAATTATAGTTTAACTAACACAATCTTGAATTATATAATAAAACTTTTTGTCCTTCGTTAAATTCTTTATATTATCATAACATATTCTATCAATGTCACATTTAAATCATTAGAGAAAACCTTAACATTATTTATCTGAAACGGTACGAACTTTAAAAAATTGTCAATTTAACTAATTTACATTATCATAATTTATCTTAATATGATCTTAATATTAATAAAATCATTAATATTTTACTATTACTCATATTTTAACAAATCAACATTAAATAACTATTTTTCATTTATAGTATTATAATTTAAATTATCAATTTAAAATGGATTAACAAAAAAATTATGTGAATGTTAAATAATTGTTTTTCATATGTAGTGTTATAATTTAAATTATTAGTTAAAAATGGATTAGCAACAAGAAATATATATGAATATTGTTTCTTTTCGTATTGTTATTTTTTTTATTACATCATTAGTTGGTTTTAGTTTTTTAATTATTATTTTTTCAATAATTTTGCTTGCATAGTGTGATTAAATTACATAAACAAATTTGTGATATGGATGGAACAAGTGAACAAGAACAACTCTATTTTCATTATGAAAGTATTCGTTGCAGAGGGACAAATATCTATCGGCCTAATATGAGTGTAGTGGTAACCGAAACTCGCCTAGATTCTCATTACTTACCAATTACTTATAACAATGGGATGATATTTGGAATGACACAATACAATCAAGGTCAACATCAACCTAATCATGTTATAGGTGTTCCAACTTCATCTAGTTTGGATACTAGTTCTTCCATTGCTCCCAATAATGCAAGGAACATTCAAACGGGCATCCCCTTAATACCACAATATGGTACTTGGGGATCCATGATGACACATCCCTCTAATCGTTTAATTCAAGATCAACATTTTCCAACTCATAATGCTTATGTCAGGAGGTTAGAGAGTGCAAGAATGGATTTTCAAAGATATCATGATACAGTTGGTAGTAGTATAAGCCGTCACAGACTTCTTCATCTACAATTCCCTCTCTTTTATTATCAAACACAAATAGTGCAAGCGATGAGAGGTCACTCTATCAACTTTAATGTTCCACTAAGCAGTCTATCATGTAGAGTCCCAACAAATCCTTCAAGCAGTTCTTCAATGCCTATACAAAATCCACAATTTGGAGGGTCACATATACATTAACCTCAATCTCATATAAGAAATATGCATGAGACAACTCTTGACCATCATAGGGATTTGCACTTGAGCACTGAGAACATGTCATATGAGGCAAGTATATTTTTCATTGTTTGGTGTTATATTTTTTTATGCATGTGAATTGTTTATGAGGCATTGCATATAAAAACTTAGTGACTACTGAAAAATGTACTTTGTTAACTCTTTGGAATTGGACAACAGGATTTTCTTACATTAGGCGAGCGGATTGGGAACATAAGCATTGGTTTGTTACAACAAATGATTGCATGTCAAATGAAGACAAAAACTTATCTACTACCTAATAACATGGATGAGAAAACTTTCAAGGAACATGAAAATGATATTTGCGTAATATGTCAGGTATAAATTTAGCAACACGTATAATTATATTAACATTTGTCATTCTCTTATTAATTCTAATACTTGTGCATGATCACAGGATGAATATAAAAACAACGAAGAGATTGGAATTCTTCGATGCGGACATGAATATCACGTGGATTGTATACGAAGATGGTTACAAGAAAAAAATATTTGTCTTATTTGCAAATCAAGAGCATTGACTCTCATATAGTGTTGGATTAGGCGCTGAACTCATGCTCTTAGATAACAACTTTGATGTATTGATTGGTCCTAAATACATGTTTGTGCTTTTGATTAAACTCTCTTGTACCCTTTATATGATCTTAGTGGAAATTTATCGACTCGCTTGTGCCCGTGGATTTTTACTTCTCACAATGAGAAGGTTTTCCCACGTTAAAAATATTTGTCTCTATATGATTAATATTATCATTTATTATTGTTGTGCTATTTTTACTACTTTGGAAATTGTTTCTTTAATAGATAAACATGTGAATAAAAAATAATTAATGCATTTAGCTATTAAATTTAATCCATAAAATTGCATAGATTTTGATAGGTGTATCAAAATAGACTTAGTCTGATTGACCGGAGTGAAAAACTAGAGAATTAGGTAAGGTTAGACAAAAAAATTATGGCCTAACCTATTTAGCCCATAATTTATATTGGCTTAGGCCAGGTTATCCCGTAAGTTTGTGGATCGACTCGCTTTATAGAATAATAATTATTTTTTAAATAAAAATGAAAGTAATATTAGTTTATTATATATATATATATATATATATATATATATATATATATATTAACTTGACAATAAATTCTAAGAGTAAATATTAGAATAAATCTCTAGTAATCACTTATTTAAAGATCTAATTATTAAGATTAATTAATATTTTAAATTAATAAATTACTAAAAAGTAAATAAAGGGAAGTGGGTTAAGCAAGAGTAGTGGTATTTCCTTTTTAGAACTTTCACTCAATAATTTTTTTCAACTTTTCTATTTGTTTATTTTTCAACACTTTTATTTTTCTATCCTTTTTCTTGTGCTTCTTTTATATATATTTTTTATTTTGGGGATTTTATAATTTTAAGAAAACAACCCCCACACTTAAACTTTTCTCCCCTTCCCAAACAATTCCAAAGTTTCCTCATTCTCATGGTTAGGTGATAAATGTTTTTTCTGGTAATGTTGGTAAAAACAAAGAAAGGGGTTAATAAGCTCAAATATAGGTGCAGTGGAACAATTATTAAGGGTGAAGCTTTACTAGTGGCAAAAAATTAAAAAAGTGGCCTAAATCATATCAAGAGTACAATTAAATCCAATGATGCCAAAAAAAAGTTAAAACAAGTTCAGAAATGCTTGTAATTACTAGTGAATTTACAGAGTAAGAAAAATTGGTCCAAAACTCACAAGGTTAATATCTGTCACCAAAAATTGAATCAAAACCCAATTGTTATGAAAAATTACCTAGATTCTAACAAGTGCAAAAATTTCAAGTAGCTTTAAAGACTCTAAAATATGATTAATGCATCAAAACACAACTCAAAAATTTGCTTATTCACTAGATACACGAAAATAACTTAAAGAGAGAAAAAAAGACCTGGAAAATTTATTTGAAAACCAAAAACAGCAAAAGAAAAATATAGCAGCATTTTGAATACAGAAAAACAATGGAAACAACAAAAGAATATATAAAACAAAAAAACAAAAAATATTGAAAAAGAAATTCTAAAACAGTTCCAAATATCAAAAGAAAAATTATGGAGTACAAAACAATTTAAGAAAGTGGATGTAATGCAACAAAAACAAGATAAATGAAAAAGATGCAAAAACAAGTAAGAACAAAATACAGAAAATGCAAAATAAAAATGATCACAGGTATAAATTTAGCAACATGTATAATTATATTAACATTTATTATTTTCTTATTAATTCTAATACTTGTGCATTATCACAGGATGAATATAAAAACAACGAAGAGATTGGAATTCTTCAATGCACACATGAATATCATGTGGATTGTATATGAATATTGTTACAAGAAAAAAATATTTGTTCTATTTGCAAATCAAGAGAATTGACTCTCATATAGTGTTGGATTAGGCTCTGAACTCATGCTCTTAGATAACAACTTTGATGTATTGATTGGTCCTAAGCTTGATTAAACTCTCTTGTACCCTTTATATGATCTTAGTGGAACTTTATCGACTGGCTTGTGCCCATGGATTTTTACATCTCACAATGAGAGGGTTTTCCTACGTTAAAAATATTTGTCTCATTATGATTAACTATTATTGTTGTGCTATTTTTTATTACTTTGGAAATTATTTCTTTCTTAGATAAACATGTGAATAAAAAATAAGTAATGCATTTAGCTATTAAATTTAATCCATAAAATTGAATACATTTTGATAGGTGTATCAAAATAGACTTAACCCAATTGACCGGCACGAAAAACTAGAGAATTAGGTAATGTTAGACAAAAAAATTTTGGCCTAACCTATTTAGGCCATAACTTATACGAATTTAGGATAGGTTATCCCGTAAGCTTATCGACCAACTCGCTTTATAGAATAATAATTATTTTTTAAATAAAAATTAAAGTAATATTATTTTATTAAAAGATATATATATATATATATATATATATATATAAGATTAATTAATATTTTAAATTAATAAATTACTAAAAAATAAACAATGATAATACAAGTTTTTAATTCTTATTTTGAGATTGAATTGATGCATTCTCTTATAATTTATATATTAAATTATTATATCTTAAATAAAAATTAATTTCATTAATAAAATTTAAATTTTTAGAATATATATTTATTTTTTATTTTCATTTAAATATTTTTGAATTAATTGACTTAGTCTAGATATGTTAATATTGTTGTTAATTCAATCAGGCCAAAATTGATTTGTTAACTCTTTGTTCTAATATAAGGTTATACTAGACTAAAATTGTTTGTCTGTTTTAAAATATAGGTCAAATTGAATTATCAAATTTTTTTACATGACCCGTTAGGTTGAGTTTCGATAGCCAATTGTTGACAACTCTAGATTTTCACATCGAAAGTTTGCTATAGAATATTTATCCAACTATATAGACTTTCATGTCTTAACTTAGGAAGTTGCATTGTTGTTGTTGATATTTTTATTTTTTTTAATAAATGGGTTAATGTTATATTATTAAGTATAATTTTTTATTTTTTATTTTTGAAATTTTTAATTTTTATGTTTGCATATCTTACATAAGATGATTTTATTTTCATGTTGAAAAGTTTTAATAAATAGACATCTAAAGAAATTCTTGAACGATATTTTTTTTTTATCATTTTAACAATGAAGTTACTTTCTTAAATCTTCATAAAAATTTTATAAGATCCAATCTTTTTACCACCTAAGTCCTTATTTTAAATTATAAATTTTCTATCACATTTTTTTAAGAGTGTACTAGTTTTAAAATTATTTTCATCATATAATTATAATGCAAGGTGTAGAAAGAAGTTTTGGAAAAAAGTTTTTTTTCTAGATTATTCCACTCTTTTCCATAATACTTCTAGAAAGTGTAAGAAATTTAAAACAAAATTTTTGTTATGTAAAAAATGTAAACTCCTCTTTTTTAGACCAGGTCATTGGCACATGGTCTATCATTCTGGCCCATTGTGTTAGAAATATAGGCTAAGATCAAGAGGAGGGTGAATTAATCTTTACAAACTTTTTCGCAACTTACATATACAGATTAACAATTTCAAATATTAAGAAATCTGATCAAGTATTGAACTAGGAAAACCAAACTGAATTGAATAAAGTTCAAGCAAAATAAAAGAAAGTGATGGAAGAGGAAAATAAACACCAAGAATTATACTGATTCATCCAAACCCCTGGGCCACATCTAGTTCTCAACCAAATTCCAGTTGAGTTCCACTAGATTGAATATTTTGATTTACAGAATCAAATTACAAACAATCCAACCTACACTAAGAACCAAATTCTAGTTCTTGAACTCAACCTGCAACCAAATTCCAGTTGTAGAACCAAACCTGCACCAAGAACTAAATTCCAGTTCTTGAATCCAACCTACAACCAAATTTCAGTTGCAAAACCAAACTTGCACCAAGAACCAAATTCCAGTTCTTGAACCTGCACCAAAAACCAATTTCTAGTTCTTGAATCAAAACTGCAATAAAACTCAAGTTACAGAACTAGTATCCAATCTTCCAAACACCAAGACAATACAAAATTGAAATAGAAATGAAAGAATGAATAAGCTAGAACAATCAAACTTGATTATGTAGATGCAGAAATATCACTGTAGAATGAGTTTCTTCACAAGCAAGAATACAATAATTCCTCAAGAAAGAACTTCGAAAACTCCCACTGAAAATAGTGTGTTTCTTTCTTAAAAAGATCTCTATTGATTGCTTGAATGATTTATAAAAGATGTTTTTTAAAATATTGAAGCAAATATGTTTATGTAGAGATTTCTTTAACAAACTGGTTTAATTAATTGGTGGATTCGTGTTTTAATCGATTAAAAAATCTTGTTTTTAACTGTTTTAACTTATGAAAATATCATTTAATCGATTAAAATGTTCTAACACTTTCCAGAAATGTTTTAACTGGTAAAAACGCGGTTTAATCGATTAAAACAGTTTCACAAAAATCCTTAAGTGATTTTAATCGATTAATTCGTATTTTAATCGATTAAAATACTAACAGAACATGTTTACACTTATTTTAAGTGGTTTTAATCGATTAAAATGAATATGTATCGATTAAAACTGCGACAGAACATGTTTTCACTTATTTTAAGTGGTTTTAATAGATTAATTTGAATATGAATCGATTAAAACTGCGACAGAACATGTTTACACTTATTTTAAGTGGTTTTAATCGATTATTTTGAAAATACATCAGTTAAAATTGTGTCAGAAGTATTTTTAGCTTCTTTTAATCGATTAATCTGTAAATATATCAGTTAAATCCGAGACTTAAGAGCATATTAACCGATTAAAAGGATTTTTAACAGATTAAAAAGTTTAGAGGCATTTTTATCTCTTTCAAATGATAGAACCTCATGTTGTAAAAATAGATAGATGATTATACCTACTTATATTGATGCAGACTCACTAAATACTACATCACTTATCCCATAAATCGTTTGACTTCATTAAATCTTCCTTTATTCCATAAATTCTTTGACTTCATCAAATCTTCAAGATCTTCAATCATAAACACATTGTACCTTTTGAATTTGAAATTAATATTATTACAAAAGTATTCAATAAGTAATAAAACTCTTATTTTATAATAAAACTATTTTATTAATTAGAAAGTTAATTGTATTTTTATTTTTGTAGTTTGTGTTATATTTATTCTTTCAAGAAATGTTAATCTAATTCTGTCATTATATATTGGAACCCAACTCGGGTTTTTTGTTTTTATCCAATGGTTAATTGTTTGTTTAGAGCTATTTCTGCTTTTAGAGATTCTGTTTTTTTCCCTTTTTTCTTTAATTCCCAAAACCTATATAAGATAAACTCTTCCTTGTGTCAACACAACAATATTCAATAAAAAAATTTAGTTTTGTTTACCTTTTTCTTCCACCTCCTATGATGCAAAAAGCTTTTTTACATTGATGCTTCCTCTGTAACTCGTTTCTTGGGGTTTTCTCGCTTTGTCTCTCGAAAAGATGGAGACCTATCACCATCAAGATGGTATTCATAGCTTGCTCTATTTTTGTTTCCTTCTCTACATTTTTCTTTTACGTTTTCAAGATGACTTCTTCTGATTGAACATCGAACATGACACAACCAACATATGATCATGATCCATCTCTCATTTTCAGCAGTCCTTATTATCTTCACCCTGGAGAGGACCCAGGATTGATCCTTGTCTCACCATCATTGAACGAGACAAATTATAGTTCTTGGATTAGGAATATGAACAGCTCTCCTATCCAAGAGCAAACTAAAGTTTGTTGATGGTAGCATCAAGATTCCTTTTCCCAACAATCCTATTTATGACGCATGGGAGAGATGCAATGAAATGATCCTTTCATGGATCATTAGGACCTTGTCGCAACATATTGTAGAAAGTGTCATCTACATTAAACTATACAGGAATTATGGAGACTGATTTATCGAGATTTATTTTTCCCTAAATATTGTGATGAACTATTGTAGAAATAACATTGATATTTGGCATTATAGGTTAGGACATCCTGCAGATAGAGTTTTTGATCAAATATGTAGAGCTTTTCCTTATGTTAAATGTGTTGGTGGACATATCTATGATGCATGCCATTTTTCTAAACAACACAAGCTTCCTTTTCTTAATAGTGAAAATGTTTCTAAAAATTGTTTTGATCTTATACATGTTGATATTTGGGGTCCCATATCTGTTTCTTCAATACATGGGCATAAATATTTCTTAGTTGTGGTTGATGATCATTCAAGACACACTTAAGTGTTTCTTATGTGCAATAAATCAAATACTATAACTCTCATACAAAATTTCACAATTTATATTAAGAATCAGTTTGGTAAAACCATTAAAGCCATTAGGTCTGATAATGGACAGGAGTTTAATTGCACCTATGGTATACATCATCAGAGGAGTTGTGTGGAAACTCCACAACAAAAATTTTTTGTGGAAAGGAAACATCAACATCTTCTCAATGTTACTAGAAGATTGTTATTTCAATCCAATCTACCTAAGGATTATTGGTGTTATGTTGTCACTCATGCCACACATCTCATAAACAGATTGTCCACAATTGTTCTTAAAGGTAAATGTCCTTATGAGCTATTGCATGAAAAACTGCCCACATACCTGAATCTAAAAATTTGTAGGTCTCTATGCTTTGCTAGCACGATTGAAAACAACCGATCCAAACTTGATCATAGGGCAAGAAGTTGTATTTTCCTTGGATTCAAAACTGGGATCAACAGTTATGTTCTTCTTGACACTTAAAACAAAGAGATTTTTCTTAGTAGGAATGTGGTGTTTTATAAAAATGTGTTTCCATATAAATCTATCGGTGACTATATTGAACCTGAGAATAATGCCTGCAATAGTTTAGATTTTTTGCTAGAAAATGTTAGTCGTGAGGGATGACAATTAAACTCGTACCTGTGGGGACCGACCCGTCCTCGTTCCGAGTTTGACAAGGAAAACCCGAGTTGACCGAGGGCGAGGGCGGGCGGGCGAGTTTTCCCGCTTTAAAAGTCGGGGCGGGGTGGGGATGGGTAATGCAATCCCCACCCGACCTCATCTCCGCCCGACTTTATATTTAAATTTAAAATTTAAAATATTAATACTTTAAATGTTTTTTTTCTATTACATATAAGGTTATTTTTTTAATATTTCCCCAATTTTTATTTTTCTTCTACCCACTTTTAATTTTTTTGTCTTTTTTAATCTTTTATATCAATTAATTTATTACATTATTCTCTCTCTTACCTTTCTATTTTTTACATTTCCTTAATTTCTTTCACCATTTTATTTATTTTTTTAATCTTTTGAATCAATTTGATGAACACAAAGTAAACTTTTTTTCTTTATCTTTTTCTAAATATTTTACATAAATCCTAGTAATAACTAATATTATTTTATTTATAATTTATATTTATTAGGTTTTATTATGTCATAGTTTTTTATCTTATTATTCTTATTTATCATATATCAAATTTTATCTTAATAAAATAATTGTATTTTAAAGGATTAAAAGAAATTGATAATTTAAACTTTTATTACTTCGAACTAATTAAATAAGAATTAACTTATTAAATATTTGCTTATAAACTATATATTTCATATTTTTAAATGACAACTTAAAAATGAATTAACTTATATATATAATTAATTTTTTTAATACAGTATTATAATAATAATGTTATAAGTATTCAAATATTTGAATAATAATAATAATGTTATAAATATTCTCTCTCTATATATATATATATATAAATAAAAAATAATTAAATATTTTTTACATACATATTTTAATATAAATATAATAAATTTAAATGTATATTTAATTAATAATAATTATAAAATTATAAATATTTATTTATATATAAAAAATACATAATAAAATTAATTTATTATAAATGTAATTATCTTTTTAAAAATAATATAGATCGGGGACGGGACGGGGCGGGAACCCGAAACCCAGCGGGGACGGAGATGGGGACTTAATTTTTAACCCCGACGGGGATCGGGGCGGGGACGGAGATGAGGACTTAATTTTTAACCCTGACAGGGATCGGGGGCGGGGACGGAGATGGTTAAAAAAGTTAGGGGCGGGGATCGGGGAAGCAAAACCCGCCCCGTCGCCATGCCTAGTCGTGATACTCTTGATAGGTTCACACAACATCCTTCACCTATCATCAAAGAAACTGCGAGTGACAATGACATTGCACCGTCATAAGGTGAAACACATACAGAAAATGAGACTAAATTCAATGCACTGGCAGAAGATTTGGATCAATATCCAAAACAAGAACAAGATAGTGATCTATGACGCTCAAATAAAGTCAGGAAAGCACCCACCTACCTTAAGGACTATTATCATCAGGTGAACAGTTCCATTACTCCTAAGAATCTTAATAATCACAATTCAAAAGAAAACTAAATATCCTATTAGTTTTGTTCTTTCTTATAAATCTCTATCTAAAGAACATCTCAATTATACTTTTTCTAGATCTACCCATCATGAAGCCCATAGTTATGCTGAAGCTACCAAATTATCTTAATGGACAAATGTCATTAATAAAGAACTTACAGTTGTAGGAGAAAATGAAACCTAGGAATTTACTAATCTTCCTGAAGGAAAGAAAGCTATAGGTTGTAAATGGGTTTTTTAAATTAAATACAATGTAGATGGGACTATAGAGAGGCATAAGGCAAAGCTAGTAGCTAAGGGGTATACTCAATTAGAAGGAATTGATTTTTTGGACACCTTTTCTCCAGTTGCTAAACTCACCATAGTAAGACTTTTGTTAGCTCTTGCAACCACAAAAAAATTGGCATTTACACCTTGTTGATGTAGATAATGCTTTTCTACATGGGAGTCTACAAGAAGAAGTCTACATGACTCCACCACCAAGATTAAAGAATCCTAAACCTGGGCAAGTATGCAAACTAACAAAGTCTCTATATGGATTAATTCAAGTGAGTCGTCAATGGTTTGCTAAGCTATCATCCTTTCTTATATCCATTGGTTTCATATAATCTAAATCTGATTATTCCTTGTTTACTAAAGAAACTACTAATACTTTCACTACTCTCCTAGTATATGTTGATGATGTTATCCTTGCAGGAGATTTTATAGCTGACATAGATAATACTAAAATGCTCTTGCACAAAGCCTTCAAAATCAAAGATTTAGGAAACTTAAAGTTTTTCCTTGGATTTGAAGTTGCTAGATCTAACAAAGGAATCCATTTAATGCAAATATGCTCTGGATATTTTAACATAAACTGGAATGATGGACTCTAAACCCAGCCAAACTCCTCTCATGAAAGATGTTAAAAATCTTTATGAAAAGGTTGAACCTTTAAACAATGTTGAATCCTATAGATGCCTAATAGGGAAGCTACTCGACTTAACTAATTCTAGACCTAACATTACCTATTTTGTACATTTACTGAGTCAATTTGTGCAGGAACCAACCACACATCACCAACAAGTCGTGCAACACATCCTCCATTACATTAAGGCTGACCCAGGATGCGACCTCTTCTTTGCCTTCAGTAATGACATACAAATACTTTTGGTTTAGTGACTTAGATTGGGCTACTTGTTCCAATATTAAAAGGAGTGTCACTGGCTATTGCATCTTCCTAGGCAATTCTTTGATTTCCTAGAAATCAAAGAAACAAACTACTATATCCAGATCTTCATTAGAAGCAGAATACAGGACTTTGGCTAGCACTACTTGCGCCAATGGCTCAATTATCTCGTTCATGACTTAAAGGTTCATCCCACTGCTCTAGTTGTCATTTACTGTGACAACCAATCTGCAAGGCATCACTACTACAAAATATACTTTCTACGTCGTCATTTAACGTCGTTTATAGCTGAGACGATGTAGAAAGTACTTTCCACGTCGGTTTCCAGATGAACCGACGTTGAAAGTTGAATATTAAACACATTCTACGTCGGGTTTTAGTCAACCAACGTAGAAAGTACTTTCCATGTCGGTTCTCATATGAACCGACGTGGAAAGTCTTTTTTTTTTCACTTATTGACACTTTCCACGTCGGTTCCCATATGAACCGACGTGGAAAGTCTTTTTTATTTTATTTTTTTCACCCAAAAAGTCACTTAAATTTGAAAATTGTCACTGACAGGATTCAAACTCAGGATTATAGAATTGAAAACTATTACTCTAACCACTAAACTATTATAATTTTCTCGATAACAACTTTCAAATAAATTATATTTATATACAAATAAATATATATCTATGTAAATATATATTTATTTGTATATATTTTCTGGAAAGTATTTTTTTTTTTCAGCCAAAAATTCACTTAAGTTAATGAATTGTCACTGACAACATTTGAACCCACTATTTTAAAGTTGAAAGTTAATATCTCAACCACTAAACTACTACAATTATTTGATAATAACTTACAAATAAATTATATTGGTATTTTTCGATCGAGGGTGAAAGTGAGATTGACTCTTGCTTGAGTGAAAATATATTAAAGCTCACAAAAATTCACTCACTCAAGCCTCGCTTGAGTGAAAATTGGTATTTTTCGCTTGAGAGTGAATGACATGTTTCCCAAATTTATTTTATATCATTATATAAATAAAATTATAAAGATTATATTCTGTCATTAAATTACAAACTCATATAAAGATACTTGCTCACAAATTTAGCATCAAATTTTGAAAACCCACTCGACACACACTTTCACTTTCGAGTGTGCCCTCACATCCAACATATAAATATATAACTATATAAATATATCAAAATATATAAATATATTTGTATTTATATATTTATATATTTACACGGATATATATTTATTTGTATATAAATATAATTTATTTGTAAGTTATTATTAGAAAATTCTAGTAGTTTAGTGGTTGGAGTATCAGCCTCCAACTCTAAGGTACTTGGGTTCGAATCCTGCCAATGACAATTCTCTTACAAAATTAATAAACTTCTAAAAAATATAAAGAGAGGGGAGACTTCTAGATAAATAAAAGGGTTGTAAATAAATAAAAATTATTAAATTAAAAAATCATACTTTCAATTGTCGCTTTACATGATCAACTAGCTAACATTTTTACCAAGACCCTTCATCGAACATCGTTCAAGATCATCATTCCCAAGCTTGATATGTTGAGTATTCATCATCCAACTTGAGGGGAACATATTGGAACCCAACCCTTAAAAAGGGTTTTTTGTTTTTATACAATGGTTAATCGTTTATTTAGAGCCGTTCCTATTTTTAGGGATTCTACTTTTTCCCTCTTTCTTTAGTTCTCATAACCTATATAAGATAGGCTCTTCCTTGTATCAACACAACAATATTCAATAATTTTTTTGAGTTTCAATTATCTTTTTCTTTCACCTCCTACGATGCAGAAAACTTTCTTACACTGACGCCTCCTTTACAACTCGTTTCTTAGGGTTTTCTCGCTTTGGCTCTCTATGGAGACCTATCACCATCAAGCTTATATAATTAAATTTTAAACTAATATAATACATGTATTCATTTGTCATTCAATAGCCAAATTATGAAGATAATGAATAATTTACAAACAGGCCATAAATTAATACATATTATCACATGCACAAGTACATGTTATTATACTTATAATAATTAATTATAAAAAATAATTAAAATATCTCTTTCATGGTTTAGATCCATTTAGATTTCCTTTTACTCTCACCACAAATGAATTGATGAGTGTAATTCAAAGGATGTGAAGGGACAGTAAATTCAATTATCAATCTTTATATTGTTCTAACTTATTAATTACTTTGATATATTTGTAAAAAAAAATTCTTTTAATCTTTTATTAATAATATATCTTTTTTAACCTTTTATATGGTTTAAATTTGTAAATATAATAATATATAATTTAAATAATAAATATTTATAAATTATTTGGTAATTAATATATAAATATAATATTTTTCTCCATTTATCTAATAAATATATTAATTAATATATAAAAATTTAGTCAATATTCATGAAAGTAAGTATATTTTATAAAAATATCATAATTTTTTGATATAAAAATAGTTTTTTTAGTACTTTCAATTTTATTTTCATTATATGTTTTATATTTTAAATGCAGTAATTGAATAATATATATATATATATATATATATATATATATTAAAGATATTTTAATTTAAAAAGATAATTCAATTTTTAAAAAATCACACTTTCTTAAATTATTATCTTCTCTGTCATAAATAACACAACTTATTAAGATTGTTATTATGTTCTCACACCTAATATTGTCATTCTCTCTAAAATTTACGTATTTTTGGGATGGGTATTTGGATTCAAAATCGTGAAAAAACTGAGTTCGAATAAGTGAGATGGTATTATTGGTTATAAATTTTAGTGTTATTATTTTTAATTTTGAAATTTTATTCAAAGTATGTTTTCAAGGTATGATAGTTTTTTAGTTTATTTAAATTTTTATGTTTCTCATTTTTTAATTTGGGTTCAACCTTTTTATATAATTTTTTTTAATCATTCAAACAATTTTTATTTTTATTATTGTTAGAAATCATTGTTTGACGTGAATAGTTAAGAATTCATCAAACTAAAGCGAATTTTTAATAATTATATAAAATAGAAATCTGAAAGTTTAGAATTAACCAATCTTACTTGTTAAAAGAAGAATTTTTTTTTTAATATTCATAAAATAAGATTTTTTTTCAAATATTTTTATTTTGGATTGTACGTAATTATTTTTAATCATTCAAATCAGCCTCAACTCTCTCCCATGCGTGAATGTTTTAACATTCATAAAACTACAATGATTTTTCAATAATAAAGAGTGACGAGGTTTCTCTATTTTAATAATTAAATAATATAAAATAAGATTTTTTTAATATTTTGATTTTTTTCAAAATTCGATTCTTATAATTTTTTAATAAAAATAATAGTATATAACTGTATTAATATTTTTCATTTTCTTGTTAATTTTAATATTTGTGTATGATTACAAAATGAATATAAAAATAAAAAAAATTAAAATTCTTCATATAAGGTTGAATTAGGTTCTAAACTCGTGTTAATGACTTTAATATATATATATATATATATATATATATATATATATATATATTAAATTAAAACTAATTTCATTATAAATATATTAATAAATTTTTTAAATATTTTAAATATATTGATGATATCTTATAATGTTAATATTTTATTTTTAAATATTTTTTAATTAATTAATTTATTATAAATATATTAATATCTTCTTTTAAAAAAATTCAATCATACTAAAATTGATTTATTTACCTAATATAAAATAAAACTAGACAAAAAAATTTGTTTAATTTTAAAATATAAATCATCAAATTTTTTTTATCTAACCCATAAAATTAGATCACACTGATCACCATTTTAACCACTTTAAACATATATTTATCGGGTTTATAAATTTTATAATATAGATTGTGTTTAGATTCATCATCGCATGGATGGAGACTTTAGACAATAGATAAAAAAAATTAATTATTGTATAAAATTAAATAAATTATATAAAATATTTAATAATGTACTTAATATTATTAATTTAATTAAATTTTTGAAAAATAAAATTTATTTTATTAGTTATTTTTTTCTCTTAAAATATAAATTTATAATTTTTTAAAACATCTTTAAAATTTATTTTTTTACATTTTACTATCAAAATAAAATATAATAAGACATTAAAATAACTAACTAATTTATAATAAATAAAAAATTATTTAAATATTTCATATTTTATATTAAATTACACATCCTAATTTATTATAATAATAAAAAAATAATTATAATTATTATTTTTTTATTTAAAATATTATTATTCGATATTTATTTTATTTTTTAATTTTTTATGTCAAGTTGTTTTTAATGTGAATAAAAAGAAATTAACAAACTAAAAAATAAAAAATTATAAATTTTATGGAATGAAAGATGGAACTATAAAAAAAAATTGAAAATTAAAGAAAAAAATTATAAATTTTATGTTTTACAATGTGAAAGAGAAGAATATAAAAATTAAGGAATAATAAGAAAAAAAAGATAAAATATGAAAAAAGTAAAATAAATATGTAATAAAAAATGTTAAAATGAAAAAAAAAGAGTAAAAAAAAAGATAAAAGTAAAATAAACAAAAGAGAAAACAATATAATAAAAAATTGTGTTAAAATAATATTTATTATAAATAAAAAATTTAAAGTTTAAATTTTATTTATATATAAAAATAAATTTTATTAATTTTTAAAAATTAATTATTATATATAAAAAATATAAAAGTTTTGGTGTGCCTACATAGGTGGTGGACCCCACTGACAACCCCCTCCTTAAATCTGCCTCTGCTTCCATGTAAGTTAAGGATGTCTATGTTTCATGGAAGAAATAGTCGCAATAGATTATGCAGAACAACAATAAGGACATGTGGCAGCAAGAGAGAGGGGGAGAAGTCAGGGGACTCCCTAGTATAATAATGCTTGCACAAGGTTCAAATGAGGTTTCCAACAAACAGAGTGGAATAGTTCACGGGTTCAAAGCTTCTTCCAATATCATAACAGTCTTCAAATAAATAAGAATCACACACTTCTGCATAAATACAAAATTCACATACAAATATTTGCAGCAATTATGCAACACCAACATTGCAGCAATTCAGGAATTGTTCTTGCAAAGTCGCTATGGCAAAACCACACCTTCATTACCATCATCTTCCATTCCCGCATCATTCTTTCCTTGTTCACTATTATCATTACGTTGATGTTCAACATCATAGGTTGCATGAACAGCCACAAAAAAATAATACACGAACATGACAGCAGTGCAAATGAAGAACCTCCAGAAAGCCTCAGAGCCCAAGGAGCCCATGAGAAAGAGGTTGGTGGCAACGGACAAGGAGGGAAGCCAGGGAACCAAGGGAACCCCCCACACTTTGGGGGCTCTCTGCTTGGGAAGCAAACTCATAGCCAACGTTCCAAAAAACCAAACACCAGCAGCAACTGTGTAACCGATCCAACCCAGTTTCCCTGTGTGCCAAAGCCCAGCTCCAACGGCAGAAGAAACCAGAATAACCAACAAGCACACCAGAACTCTCGCTAACTCAACCTTGCCAGTGCTCTCCCTGGAGTAGTACCTCCTCACAAGCAGCGCAACCGCCATAAGCATGAAAATGAAAAGCGTGCTGATGGAGAAAACACTGGATAGAACATCCAAGCTCGAGAAAAGAGCGATCACAGAGCTACAAATGGTGGTCAAGAGAGTGGCGTTGACAGGGGTTCCGGTCTTGGGGTGAACCAGCGCGAAGAAAGGTGGGATCATGTGAGACCTTGCAATCTGAGTGGTGTACCTAGCTTGCCCCATGGACCCAACAAGCAAGCTTGTGGTCATTCCCTTCAACGCACAAACGCTCACAAGGTACTTAGCCCAAGTCATCCCAATCTGAACAAAAGCCACAGAGTAAGCAGCGTCAACGTCAATCTCCGAGTACTTAACCATGGTCACCAGCGACAAAGCCATCAAGCAGTAAATAACCGTAATCATGCTCATTGATCCAACCAAACCAATAGGGATATCCCTGGAAGGTTTTTTCGTCTCTTCAGCCATTGTAGCCACCATGTCGAACCCGCTGTACGACCAATATACCACGGCGGCGGCGTTGAAAATGCCCTCAACGCCGTAAGGGGCAAACGGCGTCAAGTTGGAGGCTTTTCCGTGGACGAAGCCGACTATAATTATGAACGCGATGACCAATGTTGTGATGAGGGAACTGAGCCAGGTTAAGATGGAGGTTTTGCGGGTGCCGCTAACAGCAATGCCGTTGGTGATGAGGAGAACCGCCACGGCTAAAGGATCGAGGAGGTTGAATCCAGGTTTGAAGGAGTCGATCCGGATCCGGAAGAAATCCGGGTCGGATTTCACCATAGAGGCGAAGTAGGAAGACCAGGAGCGGCCGAGGCCGGCGGCACCGACGAGGGCCTCGAGCAAGATATTTCCGGCGGCGACGAAGGCGAGGAAGTCACCGAGCTCGATTCGGAGGAAGGAGAAGGAGCCGCCAGCAACGGGAACATCGACGGCGAACTCGGTGTAACAGAGGGCAGAGAGGAGGGCGGAGAAGCCAGAGGCGGCGTAGGAGAGGACGATGGCGGGGCCGGCGTGGAAGCGGGCCTCCTGACCAGTGACAACAAAGATGCCGGAGCCCACGACGGAGCCAAAGGCCAGCCAGGTGAGGTCCCACCAGGTGAGGCAGCGGTTCATGCGGTGCTCGCTGGCGCGCGGAAGCACGAGCAGCTCGTGCGAGTCGGTCGAGCGGTTCAGGAGGCGGTCCTTCAGCCGCGGACAGGTAGCAGCCAACGCCTTGCAGTAGGATTCGCCGTCCTCGAATGATTTCTCCGGGAAGAAGTCTCGCTTGCTCCACCGCCAGTAGCTTCGCTGCTCCGACGGCGACTCTTCCATGACTTCTACCAGACTCCGAAGACCCCCGACACTACACTTGCTTATTAATCAAACTTCACTTATGATGATAATAATAATATTATAAGCGTTTTTTCTTCTTCACACTTTACTTAGATATTTAAAATAATTGATGGAAAACATTTAAAAATTCATCTAATTTTTTTTAATATTCACATGTTAATTTACCTTAAATAATAGAGTATTAAAGTTTTTCCAATTCACAAAAGAATCTGAACTGAATTGTATATCAGATACATTTCGTAATCAAATTATTATTGGTCAACGTCCACAAATTCATTGATACATCGTATCAGGGTACTTTTTCATTTTTGGTTTTCTATTTTTAAACATAAATCAGTTTTACTTATTTTGAGTTTTAGGTTGAAAAATAAATTTCACTTGAAAAGTACTTCAAATCGTACTTGTGATAATACCTAATTCAAAATTTAAATTTAAATTTATACATTTAAAACTTATTATCGTAAATCATTATAGAAAACAATTTATTTATATTTTTAACTTTTGAAATTTAGTATTTTCTTTCTTAAAATTTTAAAAAAATATATTTTAATCTCTCAAAATTGAAAACAAAAATAGTCAGTAAACATTAATTTAAGATATTAATGTATTTTAAAATTATTTTTAATCCTTCAAAATTTTATTTTCAAAAAATTAAAACTATGTTTTATAAAATTTGAGAATTACATTAAATTATTTTTATTTTTATAGAAAAAATATTAATTCACATTTTTAAATACTTAAAAACATATTAAACTAAAAAAATATACAAAGCTCCAACATTATTGAGATTGTAATCAAATTTTTTTAAAGTATAATATTTCGTTTTTTTTAGGAAAAATGGAAAGTTAAAAATGATGGAAAAGGAAAATAAGAAAAATATATTTCTCTTGTCCAAGAAAAATATTTAAGAAAGATGTTAAAGTATTCTTACTCAAATAAATAAATGTTATTTATTCTTATGTTATATATGTAACTTTTAATTATTATTTTGATATAATTTTCAATTATTATTTTGATATTGTCATATATATATATATATATATGAAAACGATTATAAAAGTTAAATAAATAATTTAATATATTTATATTTTTTAATAATATGCTATTATTTTATTAATTTAAAATCAAGTATTTACAAATATATAATTTATAATAAAAATATTTAATAATTATATTAAATATGTATTATTAAAAATAAAATATTAATTGAAAGGTATTAATTAAAAATATTTAACTGATAAAACAATTAATAATTATATATAATTTATGATTTTAAAAATTTGTTTATAATTTATTTATTATTTTTAAAATAAATAATTTTCTTTATTTCATATTAATTTTTCTTAAAAAAAATATTTTTCATTTTATTTCATATTTTTTAATATTTTCTTTTATTGTTATCAAATAAACCCTAAAAAGAAGTAGTTGTTTAATTAAGAGATATTATAATTTGTAGTAAGTAAATAAAAATTTTAACTATTTAAATTTATTCATATAAAAATGAAGAATCTCACTAAATTATTATATTGTATTTTTTTTAATATACTCTGAAGCATGTCTATTACAATAAATATTTAGGTATTTTGTTTCAACAGTATTATTAGATGAAATTCACATATACTATTCTTGAGTATCTATTTCTGATTTGAAGAATATCTTAAAATTCATCAATCTTATGTAAACATATTATTATTTATGCGAAATTATTTTTACTTATTTATAATCAAAGTAGTTATGATTTTTTTATTTTCGTCCAATTGTTACTTAAATTTTAATTTATTTTAAAATTGTAGTTATTTTTTAAATCTTAATAAATTTAAAAAAAATATTTAATTTGTTTTCATCACTAAACAAGGTAAAACTTGTTTCTAAGCTACATGATATTGATTAAAAAAAGAATGTATATATAGTTTTTGAAAAAAATATATTTAATAACGTAAAATCATAAAATATTCAATTTATTAATTTGATTGAAAAAAATTATATTTCATAAGATTTTTTGAGACAAAAAGTAAATTTATGAAAAAAATAAGAAAAAATAATTATCAATTATTTAATATGGTGGGGTTAAATTAATTATTGTGGTATGATTAAGAAGATATTTTAAAATTATTAATTATTTTATATTAGATGTTGGAAGGATGCGAAAGTTATGAATTGGAAATGATAACATGATAATAAGAAAGAAAGAAAGAAAAAAAAAATATATATATATATATATATATATATATATAAATAAATAAATGTAAAGGTATATCTAAAATCCCTGCAGATATTGTTGGAATTGAAACATGTATGTCAATGGGTTCATAAATTTATTTAATAATAATTTGACTTATAAAGTAAACAATTCAGAAAAATTAAAATCTATTAAAGAAAGAATTCAATTCACCTAAATATTTATTTGGATAGGGACAAGAAAAAATAAATTCATTAAATTTTAGTTTTCAGATTTTATAAAATCAATAATATTAATATAATTATTATTTTTAAATATATGAAAACAAAAATGTGAGAAGAATAAAAAAATGTAACTCAAATCACAATCTTTTAAAATTTAGACACTAAAATTATAAAAATAAAAATAAATTTTGTGTGGCTTATACGTAAGGGTGGGTGAGAGGGGGTTTATAATAGCCATAGAATTTCACATTTTATCTTTTGCTGATTAGCGTTCTGCGACTAGCGCCATGGCTGCTACCATCGGAAGCAAGGTCTCTCTGCTTTTGAGTCTCCTCTCAGTGTCATTGCTCGCTGTGAGGTCAGATTCCCTTCGGAATGTCGGGGCAGTTCCCCCATCATGCGAGCGCATAGAGTGCCCCAGCTATGATCTCATACAAAGTGGAAATGGCTATGAAATTCGTCGCTATAATTCACCCGTTTGGATTTCCAACACCCCCATTCAAGACATTTCTCTTGTTGAAGCCACAAGAACGGGCTTCAGGAGGTAATTTTATCTATCTTCATTAAGCAAATCTTTTTTTTTATCCGCAAGAGTTGATGAATACATACGTGTATTGAGTCGTACGATGATGATCTGAGTTTTGTTTTGTTCATTTTCTATTGAAAAATAGGAAGCACATCTCATTTATTTGTCATGTGGGTTATGCTTTTTGTTTATTAGTGTGTTTGGGTAGTGTTATTACTTATGCTTTCCTTCAAAAAAGAAAAACTGTTATTACTTATTTTTTATCTTCTAAGATGAAACCCAATTTACATGGTAAAATTAATACTGTATTTTCTAACTGTGATGTGACCACAGTGAGTCTTTTATATATTTTTTTATAATTTCAGTTAAAATATTAGGATGCCTTAAATATGAATTTATTATGTTAATATAATTTTGCTTAAGATTTATATTTAGAGCACGGTTTGGTCAAACTCTTACATATGTATTTATAAGAGAAAAAAAAGAAAAAAAATGTTTTTTTCCCACAATTAACATTATTAAAAATATAGAGAAGCAATATGAGGAAACTTCTACAAATTGACTCATGGAGAATCTCAGTATTCGCAATATTTTATTGAATACATTAAATCTAATTCATTAGTTGTTATGTTAATATAGTTATACTGTAGATTTATTGAAACTTATTTATTGCATATTTGATTGAATATCTAAACTAATTCATGGTTTATGACTAAGACTTCAACCGAGGCAACCTAAAGAAGTAATGTTTTGGGGATATCTTAAATTCCTACAAGGAAGCAAAAGTCCTAATTACAGTAATTACAAAAAAAAAAAAAAAAAAAGATAAGACTGCAGGAAAATTGTATATAACTGACTGTATTTGCATCAGAGACTTTAAAATTGCAAATTTGCAGCCACGACTATTATTGCAGATCACAATTTAAATTCATGAATTTGATCATATAATGAAAAAGGTTTTTATAAGTGCTTATGGCAGCGCATAGTCCCATCCAAGGAGGTAATTAAATTTGAGTAACCTTTCTGTTTTGGTCAGGCTATTTGATTATATACAGGGTAAGAACAACTACAAGCAGAAAATTGAGATGACAGCACCTGTGATCACTGAAGTATTACCAAGTGATGGACCTTTCTGTGAGTCCTCATTTGTTGTGAGCTTCTATGTGCCGAAAGAGAACCAAGCAAACCCGCCTACTGCAAAGGACCTTCAGGTTCAAAGATGGAAGTCTGTGTATGTAGCAGTTAGACAGTTTGGTGGATTTGTCAAAGATTCTAATGTTGGGGAAGAAGCTGCAGCCTTGAAGGCTAGCATTGCTGGAACCAAGTGGGCTGCTGCAGTTGAGAAGAGCAAGGGAGCTGGTCATGCTTCTGTTTACACTGTTGCACAGTACAATGCCCCTTTTGAATATGATAATAGGGTGAATGAGATATGGTTCTTGTTTGACATTGAAGATGGACTTAAAACCATGTGACAATATATACCAGACAAATAAGCTTTCAACATGAAAGCAATCTTTGGAGTGCAGACTGAGGTGTCGGGACATCTTGAATGGATGAATAAAATGTTTCACACTTAGTTACAACACTGTTTTCTGATTGACTTGCTTTTAGGTTCATCACAGCTACATTGTTCAGAGGTAATTAAACACTTGAAAACTTTTCATTATGAATTGGTGTGGGTTTTGAAATGGGCATGTAGTACACTCAAACAAGTGTGCACTCAAACGCATTATGATTGCCATCCCCTCTGAGTATCATATGAATGATATTTACACCAACTTCAGTTTTGAATACTATAATTACATGTTATAAACATCACTGAAAATTTTAAATTTTAATATTGTGAAAGTTTTAAAATTCTTTTAAGTTTAAATGATCAATTTCTCAAATAAATTTGTTTATCCAAACAAGGAAGAAGAAGAAATTTCGTTCTTAAAAAAAAACTAGAACATTGTCAAAAATAATTGCCACGCGCCATTTTTCATAACTAGAATGGGAACTCCTGGCAACCCAATATTCAAACGTCTTCCCAGTTGCAGAATTTTTTCACGAAAAAATATTCCAACTTTCCCTTTTGGAAGAATTTGTTTAAGACGTGGAATGGAAGGAATTTTGTCCACCACCTTGTCATCATGCTTTCACATCACAGATGAGTCAGTGGCAAAATCAAAACTTGTTGTATAAAGCATAAAGAAAATGTGAAATTGGAAAGATAGCCGATCAGTCCAATCCAAAACCCATTCTTAAAAATGGTTATCTCCAATTTTTTCACCACTAATTCTACTCAAATCAAACATTTCCCCACCAGGCTTTTTTTGTTGTTCTACAGAACCCAATTCTCAAATTGGAACAACGCACCAATGTTGACAAGAACACAACAATTCCATTCGGAAGCATCACTAGGATTTCAGAACGATAGAGGATTTTGCTTCCAAGACTGCGTCTTCCTCTTGCAGCATTTGAGGGGCCACAAAGACGTTAACTGTGGCAGAATACTTCACTCTCTTTTAGTTAAAAGTTCCCTCTTTATGGATGTCTTTGTACAAAATAATATGATTAGATTTTATGGAGATATTGGAGAAGTTCAGAATGCACATAAGTTGTTTGACGAAATTCCTCAGCCGAGTTTGGTTTCTTGGACCAGCTTGGTCTCTTGTTATGTTCACGTGGGGCGACATGAAATGGGTCTGAGCTTGTTTCGTGGCTTGTGTCGGTCCGGGGTGCGCCCCAACGAATTTGGTTACTCTGTGGCACTCAAGGCTTGCAAGGAGATGCGCGATCCTGTGATGGGAAAGCTCATTCATGGATTGGTAACCAAAAGTGGCTTTGATTCGCATAGGTTTTGCTGTGCTTTGATTCTTCACATGTATGCTGATTGTGGAGATATTAAGAATTCGAGGAAGGTTTTTTATGGGGTTTGTTATGGTGAAAGGAGCGAGGCATTGTGGAATACTTTGCTGAATGCTTATGTGGACGTGTCTGATGTGGAGGGTTCTCTGAAGTTGTTTCATGAGATGGGTCACTCTTCTGTGACGCGGAACCACTTTACTTACACAATCATTGTTAAACTTTGTGCTGATGTGTTGGATGTTGAACTTGGAACGTCTCTTCATGGCCAGATTGTGAAGATTGGGATTGAAAATGATGTTGTCGTGGGAGGGGCTCTTATTGACTGCTATGTTAAACTGCAATTATTAGATGATGCTCGTAAAATTTTTCAAGTTCTTCATGAAAAGGATAACGTGGCAGTATGTGCTTTACTTGCTGGATTTAATCAAATTGGAAAATCTAAGGAAGGACTTTCATTATATGTTGATTTTCTTTCCGGAGGTAATAAACCAGACCCATTTACCAGCGCAAGCGTGGTCAGTTTGTGCTCAAATTTGGAGACAGAGATTTCTGGTAGTCAAATTCACTGTGGTGTCATCAAACTTGGCTTCATGATGGATTCATATCTTGGCAGTGCATTTATCAACATGTATGGAAATTTTGGGATGATATCTGATGCTTATAGATGTTTTCTTGACGTTTTCAATAAAAATGAAGTATGTTTAAATGCCATGATTAACGCTTTACTTTTCAACTCAAATGATATGAAAGCTATAGAGCTCTTTTGTGGTATGAGGGAAGTGGGTATTGCACAAAGTAGTTCTTCAATCAGTTATGTTCTGCGGGCTTGTGGAAACCTTTTTATGCTTAAAGAAGGACGGTCTTTTCATTCTTTATTGATTAAAAATCCTTTTGAAGGTGACTGTAGATTGGGCTTAGAAAATGCTCTCCTTGAGATGTATATTAGATGTAGAGCTATTGAGGATGCAGAATTGATTTTCCAAAACATGCCAATACGAAATGAGTTTTCCTGGACTACTATCATATCTGGATGTGGTGAATCAGGGCACTTCGTAGAAGCCCTGAGGATCTTCCGCGATATGCTTCTATATTCAAAACCCAGTCAGTTCACATTTATTAGTGTTATTCAAGCTTGTACAGAAATAAAGGCACTACATGTAGGAAAACAAGCTCAATCTTATATAGTCAAAGTAGGATTTGATTATAATCCGTTTGTAGGAAGTGCCCTGATTAACATGTATGCAGTTTTTAAACATGAAACTTTGAGTGCTTTACAGGTGTTCTTGTCCATGAAGGAGAAAGATCTTATCTCTTGGAGTGTCATGTTAACTGCATGGGTTCAAAATGGTTATCATGCAGAAGCACTTAAGCATTTTGCAGAATTCCAAACTGTTCCCATTTTTCAGGTAGATGAGTCTATCTTATCCAGCTGTATTTCAGCTGCTTCCGGCTTAGCAGCATTGGACATAGGCAAATGTTTCCATTCCTGGGTTATCAAAGTTGGCCTTGAGGTTGATCATCATGTGGCTTCTTCCATTACAGACATGTATAGTAAATGTGGAAACATTAAGGATGCCTGCAAGTTTTTCAATACTATCATTGACCATAATTTAGTAATCTGGACGGCCATGATATATGGTTATGCTTATCATGGGTTTGGTAGAGAAGCTATTGACCTGTTTAACAAAGCTAAAGAAGCTGGGTTGGAACCTGATGGTGTCACCTTCACTGGGGTGTTAGCTGCTTGTAGTCATGCTGGACTAGTGGAGGAAGGTTGCGAATATTTTAGGTACATGAGAAGTAAATACAACAGCGAATTAACTATATATCATTATGCCTGCATGGTTGATCTTCTTGGTCGAGCAGCAAAATTGGAAGAAGCAGAGGCTGTGATAAAGGAAGCTCCATTTCAGTCAAAATCTCTTTTATGGAAGACTTTCCTAGGTGCTTGCTCTAAACATGAGAATGCTGTAATAGGAGAAAGAATAGCAAACATCCTTGCTGATCTAGAACTGAATGAACCCTCAACTTATGTTCTATTGTCTAACATTTACGCATCAGCATCAATGTGGAAAAATTGCATAGACTTGAGAAACAAAATGGTAGAAGGGAGTGCTACTAAGCAACCTGGTATTAGTTGGATTCAGTTGGCAGGTTAAAATTTCTGACCTCCCAAAATTTCCTGCTTCTCAATAAATTTGAAAGGCATATTTATCTGTTGATTGCAACATTACGTAGCTTAAAGCCTTAATATTGTGTACAGTGGTTAATGACATGTTGATCGTTTGAACCGTTGGTTTTATGCAACCATGTATTTATGATAAACAAAAGGAGAGGGTTGAGATTATTTAATTCTTACATCTCGCATATAACATTCGTAGGCGTTTCCTACGACCCTGATATATATATATATATATATATATATATATAATGAAGAAACTAGAAAATAAATTTGCAAGGACAAAATTTGATTGGAGTTTATTTAGCATTGTACATGGTCACAAGTTGTGAATAACAACAACCGTCATTAAGAGATGTCCATAACCATAGGAACCAAATGCACACCTAAATATTGTCTGAAAGCACCTCAACCACTCCTAATTCGATGTGATATTATGGGTAAGTGCAGCTACCATAACCTGCAAAAAGATCCATTAGCAGAAACTCATAATATCACGGAAAACTTCTCCCGAACTGTTTATACAAAAGAAACAAAATTCATAAATTAATATTTAACAGTTATCTTATGAGTTTATTCATAAATAAATTGGTAACTTTTACATAAATTAATTTTAATATTTTCTTTCAAGAGAGCTTATAGAAAATCTCATCCAAACATTTCTCTTGTTATTTGTTGTCAAAATATGACTTACTAGGATCAGTTATCACAATAAGGGAAGAGCCTCTGAAATTGCAATTCCAGTGGTTTTTCCCCTTAGAATGGTAATAGAGATTCATTGCTATGGAGGCATGATTGAAGAGATTGTTAGGGGCAAAGCAAGGGCTGCCACTCTGCAGGATCCGGCAATCAACTTGGGAGCATGCATAATTGATGTTAGCCATTAGGGTAACCTCATCTGATGAAGGCTTAGCTACACACCAAGTTTTCTGCCATTTCATTCAATAATTATTCCAACATCAGCTCAAAAGACTCATCAAATTTCCTATTAAAGTCATGCAGAATTTCATTATGAGTCTTGCTAAACAGACTTCTCCTCAAACACTTCCAAGAGAGAAAAGCAAAAGGAATATATTGTAAAAGAGGTTTTACAAATTAACTGTAATTTTCATTTAAAACAGAATTTCATTTTTTTTCTTCTCTCTTTAAAGTATTTGTAGAGAAATTTGTCAAAACAATTCTATAGTTAGATAATTACCTCTTCATTAGCCATAAAGAGATAGCTTCCTGCATTTGTTAAATGAAATAGAAATGGTTTGAGCACATATCCATGATAAGATTCAAATATCTTTTTTTTTGTTTGTAATTTTTTCTTTATTATATGTGATTATGAAAAAAATTACCTATATAAACTTATATGGTAAAATATCAAGCAAGAAA
Source organism: Sphenostylis stenocarpa (assembly GCA_963425845.1). Taxonomy (NCBI): domain Eukaryota; kingdom Viridiplantae; phylum Streptophyta; class Magnoliopsida; order Fabales; family Fabaceae; genus Sphenostylis; species Sphenostylis stenocarpa. Next base: position 25,815,672 of record OY731408.1, read on the forward strand.
ATGATAACAAACCCACCCACCAATTAATTTCTTCACTAACCAAAACCAATGCAAATGACTTCTACTTACCATCATCAACAACAAAATTTTCAACATAAGTTCTATTTTGAGGATTTTGAAAGTTCTTCCACTCCTAGGCTTGAGTCGAACAGTGTAGATAAAAATTAAGACTGCATCAGAGGTACATTTTGAGATTTTTTTTCTAAGTTTACCTACCATTTTTGTTCTTATTGTTGTTATATATATATATATATATATATTTTGCAATTTCTCAACTAAAACAAGAGATTAGGGAAAAAATTTAGACATACCTGTTGTGAGACATAAGAGCATAAAGTAAAAAAATGTGGGTACTTTAAGCATGTTGATGTTGCCTAGCTAGTAAGCTTTGTTGTGGTTTGTTTTGTAGATGAGAAAGATGGTACCTTTATAAAGAAAGGGTACGTGGGTGCAATAGTGTAAGGGGACCTACCTTATTATGATGCCAATTGTCAAAGTATGCACAATGATTAATATGTTTTAATCAATCTACCAATTATCCAATAAATTTATTGATGATTGATTTTATCAAAAATAAATATAAACTCGTCTGATTATTTATAGTTACAGGTGTTAAAAGAATTTTGTTTATCTCAGATCAATTGAAAAATCATATGTTTGTCTGGATATGAACTGAACTTTAAGTGGATCGTGTTTTTTAAATCATTAATTTTATATTAAACTAACAAATCATTTTAACTCCTTTTAAAAAATAAAAAAATATTTTTAAAATTTAATTTATGTTAATAAAATTATGTTATCGTTAATATAAGTATTATTTTATAAACAAGTTTATCATAAATTTATATATCAATTCAAGTTTATTTGAACCACAAATAAGACAATCCAAAAAAAAATTGCTTTAATTTAGACAATAATTAGACTGATTTAACTTGACTTTTTAAAACTGCCAATCAAATTGAATTTATTTTAATTTTGTTATGGTATATTTCCTCCTAAGTAAGTAGGCTCCATAATATTTAAACTCAAAACCTTAATATAAAAGAATCAAGATTATTGTCACTAAATCATAGATAAGAATGGTTACATTTAACACAAGGATGAAAAATACAGATAGAATATTGAGAGATGGGGACACTCTATTTAGGATGTGCACATGATTGTGAACAACTCCAATGACAGTGTGATTAGCTTTTATTATAATTAACTAACAATTATTTCATCCTTCTTCAACTACCCAACTCAATTTATGAATGTAATTTTAGGCCTCCCAATTTGGAAAGTAAAGAGGCTATGAAATTTAGGTTATAGTAATTTTGAATAAAATTTTCATTAGAATAATAAAAAATAAATAAAATATTTTATTTAAAAATTAAAACTAATTTATTTATAACTTTATTTTCATAAATTTTCTCTTATTAACTTTATTCAAACTTTATATATAAATTCATTTTAGCTTATAAAATGTTTTTTTACTTCTTCTTTCTCTTATAAGCATTTATAAACACATTTATCCAAATAAAACTTGAGAATGCATTAGGCTTTTAGTAATTTTAGTTTAGGGTGTCTGTAGTTATGGTTCTTTACTATTTTGTAAATTTAATTAAGTCTCTTCATTTTCAAAATTGAATAAATTTAATCTAAAAAAAAATTTCTGCTAAACAACCTTTCCCAATCTTCTCCGTATGTCATGAAACAAACATCATTTAATCCATAGTAGACTACATAATTTTTTTTTAATTTTCCCATTTAATTTAATCCACAGTGGACTGCACAAATAAGCTAATTTTATATTATATAAAAGTTCATTTAATTTTTTTTCTTCATTTTTTTCTATCATATAAGTAACTACGGAAAAACTTATTTTGGTATATGATTAAATAGAAAATAAAATGAAATCACAATCTTTAGTTATTGCTTAATTTCTAGATTCTGTGGCAGTTATACTATTAATAATAATAATGTTAAGATAAATTTTTAATCCCTATATTTAAAAGCTCAGTTATGATTTTACTCCCTAAACTTAAATTTTGGCTTATTCGCTTTACTTTTACAAGTTCTGGTCCTTATAAGTTTATTTTGTTATAATTTTTTGGTTCTTATTAATTAATCCCAGTAATATATAAAGCATAGTTCCAAAGGGTCGTACCCTCTCTAGGACACATTATTTCTGCATATTATTGGCAACAAGGGTCAAAACCAAATAGGTATAGGTATGAATTTTGATGCAAAACTATCTTCTGCATTCCCAATGTTCATATCAATGAAGGTAGGAATGCAATGTTCATATCAATGGAAGGTATTACCTTTCGGACTGAAGGAGCTAAGAGCGATGCTTAGAATGGTATTATTGGTTACAAATGAATGGGGATATCTTTTATATAAAGATCATCAGCTACTAATGTTTAAAATAATACGCCTAAAATCTTATTTTTCATAATATACAAGTAAACTGTAAATACACCATCATAGTTCACAGGCGCCACCAGTCCCATCTACTTTTAGCAAAGAGAACCTTGAAAGCAACTTTAACTGGGATATTGAGGCATATTCTGCAGCAGTTATAGTTTGCCTAATGACTTCTTATTATCCTGAACAGTTACCGATGAAACAAATACAATAAATATTGAGCTATGTTAAGCACTCAGTGTAAAAGAAACAATCAGACATTGCTTTATATAATACCTTCCCAATCGAGACAGCTCAGGTTCTGCCAATAGCATATCTTGAAGCGGTTTCATGTCAACTCTTTCATCACCAGAGCTATAAGAATTAGAAGAAATGTGATTGTTGTTTTAGTAAAGGATAACATATATTACAAGTGTGTTTGTGACTATTTACATAGGCTGTTATGTTTACATAAGGGCGTGTTAATTTTCATTAACAACAGTTAGGCCAAGAAGACTACAATGAGATGCATTCCAATTAGATATGCTCACCTGGACAAGCACTAAACGAAGGATTGAATTAGTTTATTCATTGCATGAGCAGTTAGTTATGTTGGAGAGATAAAAAACCATTAATTAGCCTTCTCACCAATACCTTTAAACTTTTTAGAGATTTGATACAAGACATGGTATGACCATGTGGTTAAAATTTGCCCATAAACAAGGTTGACATTCAGCAATCTATTCTATGAACAAGAAATAAAACTTACCCATAAACATGATGCAAAGAAAGTAGCCTGTGGTGCAGTTTGTAGTCATTGCCAACATAGGTTACAACTAGGCTACCAGCATCTGGGTGTGGCCAGCTTCTCGAGGTAGGAAATCTGAGTATAAAGGTACCTGGTGCTTGAAATCCGGTGGGACCTTGTAGTGAAGCTTCTGCCTCCTCCTTAGTTATGAACCCTTCTATCCACTTAGGTGATGCGGAATTCCAGACAGGATTTATCCAGTCCCTTGATATTATAATTGCCACAGGGTACAACCAACACCACAACTTCTCGAAGTTCGCTTGTGTTAGGTACTCTTGACATCCAGCGATCCTTCTCAAAAGATTTAGATCCTACAATAAAATGGAAAAACTATGAAATTTTGCGAGCCATGTTTCTATTGTGATACTTTCAAAAACTCAAAGACCACTAAATATTGTATGTTTTTCTTTCTGATTACTATTATTTGTTTATATTTCTAATAATGGTAAGAATAATAGGCTTAATGGTGGTACGTTGTCCTGAAAAGAAAGGTCAAGCTTTACCACATGAATTTAAGCTCATCAAGGCAAAATATTTTGCCAATAAATCATAATGCCTTAATGCATGAGACTCACAATATTTAAGACATTTTAGGCTCTTAGTCGCCAGAAGCCAATGTATAAGTGCCTTTGTTTATTGGTAATCACACAACTCTCCAGATGTCCACATGATCTACGAACAATGTATCTCTCATGAACCCAATTGATAAATATTTAGATGTTTAGTAACTTACATAAAACACAACAGTAACCTTCCTTCAAGAAGTAAAAGATATAAACCTGAGGTGAGAGAGATCTTGAACCGCTAGAAGCAATCTTCATGAATTGCTCTTGAATCTCGTACACTGCATTGTCCCAATGAATGTGTTGATTGTTTGGAGACATCAACTTCCAAAGATTAGTTCCGTCCTCTATCAATCTCTTGGCAATTAATATTTGGTTTCTGATATAGAAACAAAGCCAGTAGTTAAAAGGGAGGAAACATGCTAGATGATTGCAGTAAACATAATTAATTATACTAATAAAAACATTTAGAAAAAAAAAAAAAAAAAAAAATATATATATATATATATATATATATATATATATATATATATATATATATATATATATATATATATATATATATATATATATATATATTGTTCTGAGAACCAAATAACTAGGATACAAGGGAACAAGAATAAAAGGTATTTGCCAGAACAGTGAACTCCCATGTAGAGTTTATTGTGGTAAAACTTTTAACCAACTGAAACCAAGCGGTAGTTCCAGATGTCAAGTTGCTATAGATTTATAACTATTGTTTGGGAATGTAGCAAAGCCATTCATGAGCCTTCGCCTGTTGAAGCTCTTAGAATAGTTGATCATTGACATGGTATTTAAACAGATTCTAATTAAGTCCTGAAGAAAAGTTTGATCCTTGCCGTCTCTAACCCTCTCCAACTCGTACTTCAGCACATAGCAAAAGTGGGTCTTTGCACTGTCTACATTAAACCCAAAAGGGCATTTGCCAGGGGTTGTATGGTAGGAAGTCTTGGACTTTTGGTTTAACCCTAACTCAATCCCAAAAACTAACTCATTCAAAGAGTTACCCCACTCATATTTAAAGTAATTCATAAACATTCACCTAACAACTTAGCCTTAAAATAGTTGGTTGTTGACCGTTATCATATGCAGTACCAGTAGTCGAACATGAAAAGATAAACACTAGATGAGAGTATTATGTCTGAAACTGACATGAACAAAACAGCTTAAGCCAAGAATTTATAAAGGAATAAATTTGAAAAATAATTATCCATATATATCATAGCTTCTTACAGTTTTTTCTTTTTACAATCAACTACAGCCATTTACCATCCTTAATGGGGGGCATTAATACATGTTAGATATTGTTTGACAATGTTAGATATTGTTAATCATAATATCAAACAATATCTTTTAATTACTCTAATTATCTTTTTAGTTACTCTTTTTAGTTATACCTCTCTCTACTATAAATTATGTATGGTTTATACACAAGGGAGATTAATCTCAAACCCTATTTTCTCTATATTCAACATGGTATCTAGAGCTTAAGGTTATTTTGAAATTTTTTCGCCTTTGTCCAATGCCACCACCGCCGCTGCTGCCAGAGCCTTTGCCGGAGCCGTCACCGGAGTTTCATTTTTGACCAGCGACATACAGTTTTGCTTGTCTCGGAAAGGTGCTTCATGGGTTGTGTTAGATATGATTAGATATTAGTTGATATTGTTTGATATTGTTGAGATATTGTTAATCACAATATCAAATAATATCTTTTATTTACCCTATTTGTATTCTGTTACTCTTTTGAGGAGTACCTTTCTTTATTATAAATACACTGCCCTATGTGTGGTAAACACATAAGGGAAATTAACCCTATACAGTTTTTCCCTATATTCAACATGGTATCAAGAGCTTAAGGTCTCTTGGGATTTTTTTCGGCTCTGCCACTGAACCTGCAGCTGTCACCGCCTCCGCCGCCGCCGTCGCCGTCGCCGGAGTAGCAGTTCGGACCGCCGAGCACAGGGTTTTGCTCGCCTCCTCCGTGCGACCTCCACCGTGGAAGTTTCGCGGTCATCGGAGCAGCCACGCTCCCTCACGCGCCTCCCGAAGCCGCGCCTCCTTCTTCCGTTCTGCCGCGCGTGGCGGCGCGTCTCGCCGCCGTTCAGGCCGCCGCTCTTTGCGCCGGCGTCGCCTCCTTCTCCTCTCTCTGGATCTGTCCTCGCTGCTCCAATCGGACCTCTTTGGTGTTTTAGGGTTTTTCTCTCTCTTTCTCCATGGCATCTTCCGCTGCCACTTCCAATTACGAAGTTACCTCCGTCGACTCCGGTGGGTCCGAGCAATCTGTTTTTACTAATTATGTCAATGTGAATTTACCCATTGATAAATTAGATGGTACGAATTATGCAACTTGGGCATCCGATATTAGACTTTGGCTTGAGAGTCGGGGTATGTTGATCATCTTACTTCCAAGGTAGATGATGTTCCTTCCAATGATCGTGTCCGTTGGAAGAAAGTTGATGCTCATATATGTATGGTTCTCAAGAATACCATCCAATCTTCTTTAAAACAAATTTTTCGATCGTATGGCACATGTTATGACGTTTGGGAACAAGCCAAATTATTATACACCAATGACACTCAACGTCTTTATGGTATTTGTTACAATCTTCTTGATGTTATTGCTCCTCGAGATAAGGATCCTGTGGCGGATTATGTGGGTAAGATCCATGCTCTTCTCCATGAATTTAATGAGTTATTACCCCCGCCTCAACTCCCGCCCAAGAATTAGAGCAACGATCAAAGTTTTTCATGGTTTTGATGTTACACGGACTTGCCGATAAATATGCCCCTCGTTCGTGATCGATTTTGGGTTCCCCTGTTACACCCGAGTTTACCGCTACCAGTTCCTCCCTTTGCGGGTGCCATGTAAACCTCTCAATATTCCCCCTGTAGTTTCTAATGATTCATCTCGCCTTGGCCTCTCACCGTGATGATCGTAATCGCTCTCACAAGCCGGGCAAAGGGCGTGTCAAGTGTGACCATTGTGGCAAACTAGGCCACAAAATTGACAAATGTTATGCTTTACATGATTATCCTCGCCGATCTGCTGCAGTTGCTCGGACCGATTCTTCCGCACAATCCTCTATCGTGGATCCTCCTTCATCTCGTACCTTCGGACAAATCTGCTATCTTCAATGATTTTCTTCAATGGTATGAGGATCGAAAGCCCTCCGGTTCCACTACTACATTGCCCACACAGGTACATCTTTTGCTTGGTCCGACTCACTCTTCTTCTATTGGCTCTTGGGTTCTTGACTCGAGCGCCACCGATCACATCACTCGGTAACAAATCCTTATTTTCCTCTTTCACTTCTTCTCATAATTTACCCTCCGTTACAATGGCTAATGGGTCTACAACTTTAGCTCATGGTGTTGGAACGGTTACTCTTTTTCCCTCGTTGTCCATTGATAATGTTTTGTATGTACCGGGTCCCCCTTTAACTTATTATCCATTAGCCGTCTAACTCGATCTCTTGATTGTGTTATCTCTTTTACCAAAACTTCTGTTTCCTTACGGGACCGGAGCTCGCAAAGAATGATTGGCACCGGATGTGAGTCACATGGACTTTATTATCTTCAACCTTCTCCACATGTTGGCACGGTTATGGAGTCTCCTTCTCTCCTTCATGCTCGGCTTGGTCACCCCGGTCTGCGCAAATTACGACAACTTGTTCCCAGCTTATCCCAGTTGTCCGAGTTTGGTATGTGAGTCCTGTCGGTTAGGCAAACATAGTCGTACTTCCTTTTCTCGTAGTGTTTCCCAGCGTGCTTCATCCCCCTTTGCCTTAGTTCACTCGACATTTGGGGACCCGGTCGTATTAAGTCTAATTTAGGTTTTCAATATTTTGTTACTTTTATTGATGATTTCTCTCGTTGTACTTGGTTATTTTTAATGAAAAATCGTTCGAGTTGTTTTCTATATTCCAAAACTTTTATCATGAAATTAAAAATCAATTTGGTGTCTCTATTCAAACTTTTCGAAGTGATAATGGCCGTGAATATCTTTCAAACTCGTTTAAACAATTTATGGCTTCTCATGGCATTCTTCATCAAACTTCCTGTACTTATACCCCTCAACAAAATGGGGTGGTCGAGCGCAAGAATAGACACCTTATTGAAACAACCCGTACTCTTTTAATTCATGGTGCGGTTCCTCAACATTTTTGGGGTGATGCTTGTTCTTACTGCTCGTTATCTTATTAATCGTATGCCCTCTTCGGTTTTAGATAACAAAATTCCCCATTCTATTTTATTTCCTCATGACAATCTCCATCCTTTACCTCCGAAGGTTTTTGGGACTACCTGCTTTGTCCACAATTTTGATCCTGGTCATGATAAGTTATCTCCTCGATCACACAAATGTGTTTTCTTAGGATTTACTTGGATCCCAAAAAGGATACAAGTGTTTTTCTCCTTCTCTTAATCGCTATTTTGTGTCTGCCGATGTCACCTTCAATGAGTTTTCCTTTTACTTTAAGGACCCTTCCCTACTTGCCGAGTCTCCATCTCGCTACGGTTCCCATTCCTGTTCTCATTGATCCTTATGTTGAGGACCATCCACCATTAGCCCCTCCTCCTCCACCACCCCTTCAGGTTTATAGTCGCAGACCTCGCCCACAACAGACGCCACATGACTCACTCACGGTGCCAAATACTCGCCTCCTCCGGTTCCGTCCACGAGTCCGACCTTCCTATTGCCCTTCGTAAAGGTACGCGTTCTACTCGTAATCCTTCTCCACATTATACTTGCTTTAAGTTATCATCGAATTTCTTCACCATTTTATACCTGTCTCTCGTCTATTTCTTCGTGTCTATTCCTAAATGCGTCTCGAAGCCTTAGCCCACCCTGGTTGGCGTCGGGCCATGCTAGATGAACTCGGTGCTCTTCGGACTAGTGGAACCTGGACGCTTGTCCCATTACCATCCGGAAAATCGTTGTTGGTTGCGGTGGGTCTTCGCTATCAAGGTTGGTCCCGATGGTACTATTGATCGCCTCAAAGCTCGCCTTGTAGCCAAAGGCTATACCCAAATTTTTGGGTTGGATTATGGTGATACTTTCTCTCCGAGTGGCAAAGATGGCTTCGTTCGTTTATTCATTGCCATGGTCGCTACTCAACAATGGCCTCTTTATCAACTGGATGTCAAAAATGCTTTCTTGAATGGCGATTTGCAAGAAGAGATTTATATGGAGCAACCTCCGGATTTGTTGCTCGGGGGAGTCTTCCGGATTGGTATGTCGTCTTCGCAAATCTTTATATGGCCTAAAACGAGTCTCCTAGGGCCTGGTTTGGAAAATTTAGCGGCGTTGTTCAACAATTTGGCATGACTAGAAGTGAGGCGAGACCACTCGGTCTTTTACCAGTCACTCGAATGCTTGGATGTATCTATTTGATAGTGTATGTCGATGACATTGTTCTTACGAGTAGTGACCATCATGGCATATCTCGGATGAAACAACACCTTTGCCACCATTTTCAAACCAAAGATCTTGGCAAACTCGGATATTTCTTGGGTATTGAAGTAGCACAATCTACCGATGGCATTGTTATATCTCAAAGAAAGTATGCATTGGATATTTTGGAGGAAGCTGGGTTGATGAATTCAAAGCCTGTTGACACACCAATGGATCCTAATACCAAACTCTTGCCAAATCGGGGGAGCCAATGTCGGATCTCGAACAGTATAGAAGATTAGTTGGAAAATTAAATTATCTTACGATTACTCGCCACGACATTTCCTTTGCGATCAGTGTGGTGAGTCAATTCCTCAATTCTCCTTGTCAAGATCATTGGAATGCAGTCATCCGTATATTGAAGTACATCAAAAAGTCTCCTGGAAAAGGTTTGGTGTATGACTCCCATAATCATACAAGAGTTGTCTGCTATTCGGATGCTGATTGGGCGGGATCTCCCTACGATAGAAGATCTACATCCGGGTATTGTGTTTCCATTGGTGGTAACTTGATCTCATGGAAAAGTAAGAAACAAAGTGTTGTGGCAAGATCCGAGTGCGAAGCGAGTATAGAGCTATGGCCTCGGCTACCTGTGAACTTATTTGGCTCAAGCAATTGCTTAAAGAGCTACAATTTGGAGATGTCACTCAAATGACACTAGTGTGTGACAATCAGGCTGCTCTCCATATAAGCTCTAATCCTGTCTTTCATGAGAGGACTAAACACATTGAGATTGACTGCCATTTTATTCGGGAAAAGATTATGTCTAGAGACATCAAGACTGAGTTCGTTAACTCATGTGATCAATTAGCAGATATTTTCACTAAGTCTTTACGGGGACCTAGGATGGATTATCTTTGTACCAAGCTAGACACATACGATTTGTATGCTCCAGCTTGAGGGGGAGTGTTAGATATGATTAGATATTAGTTGATATTGTTTGATATTGTTGAGATATTGTTAGATATTGTTAATCACAATATCAAATAATATCTTTTATTTACCCTATTTGTATTCTGTTACTCTTTTGAGGAGTACCTTTCTTTATTATAAATACACTGCCCTATGTGTGGTAAACACATAAGGGAAATTAACCCTATACAGTTTTTCCCTATATTCAACAGGTTGATTGGACTACTTTGAAATTTTTTAGGGTTTGTTCTACCTCCCTTCATGACTTTTTCCGCTCCTTCTGTTTCATCCGACATACCTACTATGTTCAACAAATTTCTCAAATGGTATAAGGATTAACCGTCTTCTAGTTCCACTACATTTGTCGCACACACAGATACATCTTTTGCTAGCCTGACTCAATCTTCTCCTAGTCCTTGGGTTTTTTATTCAGGAGCCACTAATCATATTACCAGTAACAAATTTTGTTTCTCCTCTTTATCCTCTCCTAATTTTTTATCTTTTGTTACACTGGCTGATAGCTCTAGAGTATCATCTCATAGTGTTGAAACTGTTAAAATTTTCCCTTTCTTAACGATTGATAATGTTTTTTATGTCTCTGGGTCTCCTTTTAACCTATTGTCCATCAATCGTCTAACTTGTTCTCTTGATTGTGTTGTTTCTTTTACCAACAATTTTGTGTCTTTACAGGACCAGAGTTCGAAATAGGTGATTGACACAGGATGTGAGTCTCATGGTTTTTATTATCTCCGTCTCTCTACACATGTTGGTGCAGTTATGAAGTCTCCCTCTCTTCTTCATGCTCAGTTAGGTCATCCAAGCCTTGTAATCCCTCTGCCTTGTCCAAGTTGTCTAGTTTGGTGTGAGTCGTGTCAATTAGGCAAGGATAATCGTACTTTCTTTCCTCGTAGTATCACACGTGGCGCTTCGTCTCCTTTTGCCGTAGTTCACTCTGACATTTAGGGACCTAGTTGCGTTAAGTCTACTTTAGGTTTTCAATATTTTGTTACTTTTATTGATGATTATTCCAGATGTACTTGGTTATTTTTGATGAAAAATTGTTCTGAATTATTTCATATCTTTCAATCGTTTTTTTAATGAAATTCTAACTTAATTCGGTGTTTCGATTAGAGTTTTGTGCAGTGATAATGATCGTGAATATCTTTCTCATTCTTTTAAACAATTCATGGCTTCTCGGTATTCTGCATCAAACTTCTTGTGCTTATACACCTCAACAAAATGATATAGCTGAACGTAAAAATAGACATCTTGAAACAACTCGCGCTCTTTTAATTAATGGAGAGGTTCCTCAACATTTTTGGGGTGATGCTCTTCTTACTACATGTTATCTCATTAATCGCATGCCTTCTTCGATTTTAGATAATAAAATACTTCATTCTATTTTATTCCCTCATAAACCTCTTCATCCTTTACCTCCAAGAGTTTTTGGGTCTACATGTTTTGTTCATAATTTTAGTCTTGGTCATAACAAGCTTTCTCCTAGATCACATAAGAGTGTTTTCTTAGGGTTTACAAGATCACAAAAAGGATACAAATGTTTTCTCCTTCTCTTAATTATTATTTTGTGTTTGTAGATGTTACCTTTGATGAGTTCTCCCATTATTTTAAAAGTTAATATTCACCTCTGTCTCCATACAATCCTGTCAACACTCCTAGTACATTTAACTGTGTCTTCTTCACTATTAGTTCCTACTCCGCAGTTAGCTTCTTCTCCATCGCCCCTTCAGGTTTATAGTTGCCGAACCGATCACAATCACCACCATGTGACTCCACTCAAGTGCCAACTACTCTATCTCCTCCTGCTCTGACACCTGAGTCTGACCTTTTCATTGCCCTCCGAAAAGGTATCCAGTCTACACGTAATCTCTCTCCCCATTATATTACTTTAAGTTATCATCCACTATCATTACCTTTTTATACATGTCTTTTCTCTATTTCTTCTGTGACCATTCCAAAAATTGTCCGTAAAGCTTTAGCCCATCCTGGTTGGCGTCAGACCATGACAGATGAACTAAGTGTTCTTCATAATAGTGGAACTGGGGAATTGGTCCTGTTACCGTTTGAGAAATTTGTTGTTGGTTGCAGGTAGGTGTTTGCTGTCAGAGTTGGACCTGATGATACTATTGATCTCCTCAAAGGTCGTCTTATAGCCAAAGGTTATACTCAAATTTTTGGATTAGATTATGGAGATACCTTTTCCCCCATGGCAAAGATGACTTCTGTTTGTTTATTTATCGTCATGACTGCTCTTCAACAATGACCTCTTTATCAACTGGATGTTAAAAATGTTTTTCTCAATGGTGATTTGCAAAAAGAAATCTATATGGAGCAACCTCCTGGGTTTGTTGCTCAGGGAGAGTCTTCTAGGATGATATGTCGTTTTCGCAAATCCCTATATAGTCTAAAACAATCTCCTAGGGTCTGGTTTGGAAAGTTTAGCAATGTTGTTTAATAATTTGGTATGACTCGGTGTGAAACAGATAATTCTGTATTTTATCGACACTCAAGTGCTGAATGTGTTTACTTGATAATATATGTTAATGACATCGTTCTTATAGGTAATGACATCCATGACATCTCTCAGTTGAAACATCTCTGTCACCATTTTTAAACCAAAGATCTTGACAAACTCAAATATTTCTTAGATATTGAGGTGGCATACTCCAACGATGGTATTGTTATATCTCACAGAAGAAGTATGTCATGGATATTTTGGAGGAAACTGGGTTGATGAGTTCAAAGTCTGTTGATACACACATGGATCCCAATACTAAACTTCTACCAAATCAGGGGAAGCCTATATTCGATCCTAAACAGTATAGAAAATTGGTTGGGAAATTGAATTATCTTACAGTTGTTCGTCCTGACATTTCCTTTGCAATCAGTGTGGTAAGCCAATTTCTTAATTCCTCATGTGAAGATCATTGGAATGCAGTCATTCGTATCTTAAAGTATATTAAAGGATCTCCTGGAAAAAGATTATTATATGGTTCTAATAACCATACAAGAGTTATTTGCTACTCAGATGCTGATTGGGTAGGATCTCCTTCTGATAGAAGATTCACATCTAGGTATTGTGTCTCCATTGGTGATAACTTGATCTTGTGGAAAAATAAGAAACAGAGTGTTATGGCAACATCCAGTGCAGAAGCAGAATATAGAGGTATGACCTTAGCTACCTGTGAACTTATTTAACTTAAGCAATTGCTTAGAGATTTACAATTTGGTGATGTCACTCAAATGACGCTTGTGTGACAATCAAACTTTTTTTCATATTAGCTCTAATCTTGCCTTTCATGAGAGGACCAAACACATTAAGATTGACTATCATTTCATTCGAGAAAAGGTTATGTCTGGAAACATCAAGACTAAGTTTGTTAACTCAAATGATCAGTTAATAGATATTCTTACAAAATCTTTATAGGGGCCTAGAATTGATTATATTTGTAACAAACTTGGGATATACGATTTGTATACTCTAGCTTGAGGGAGAGTATTAGATATTGTTTAGATATTGTTTGATACTGTTAAATATTGTTAATCACAATATCTTCTATTTACTGTAATTATATTTTAGTTACTCTTTTTGGTTGTACCTCTCTCTATTATAAAAAGATTACCCTATGTATTGTTTATACACAAGGGAGATTAATTTCAAACCCTATTTTTTCTATATTCAACAATGTAATTATATAATTGCTGAAGGAAAAAAGCACTCACCCATGGTGCGAACATCCTGAATAGATTGACACATGATTAGCCATTTCTAAAATTTCTATGTCAGAAGCAGAGGTAGCAATTTCCTTAAGTATGAGAGATCTCTCAGCCAAACTCGCAAGGCAGTATTTGAAAATGGTCATGTCAGATATTGGATATCTTCTACTTGCCAAACTATTTAATGGTGAATTTCCCTCCCCTATACTCTCTGAATCAGATGGAGAATCATATGCTTCACTGAAGTTTGCAGGCTTTCCATCGAAGCTTGTTGGAAATCCATTTTCAACCTAATGACAATAAGTTTGCAGTGCTAGTTAAAAGTAAAAGAGAGCAAAGAGGACATACTAAAGAAAAAAATATTAAGAAAATAATTTAAGGAAACTTCAGCAAAGTTCACATTGATGAAAAACTACATATATAGATAAAAGAATAAGTCCAGATTACACCAGTATCATTAAAATCTGAAGGAATAGATTAGAACATCATCAAGCTGACAATATCAAATTGGCCTTAAAGAGAAGATATCTAATGTTGGATATAAATCAAAACCATTCCTAGGCATTTTCCTTAAATTTTAGCTTTAAAGATAGCCAACTACTTGATACAATATAAAAAGAATATTAGACCAATTGCTCAAGGCTATGACATTCACTGCGTCTTACTCTCTTAGATTAATTAAATCTTAGCAGGTTTGAATTGGTCTGTGTTTTCAATATTTTGGTATTCACATGAGGTGGGATGATGGAGAAAATTAAATAGCTCGTTTAAGAAATCCAAACATGTATGCTAAACCTAATTTTAACAATGGTGATCACATCATCCTCTGGTGTCCGTAGTAACCTACTAGGTAGGCCATCCATGTATGGAACAAATAAGATTGAAAAATTAAACAGGTAGTCACCTGGTTAGAAGTCCGGACATGAGAGTTACATTCTTCATCAGGTTGCTCAATGGTGGGGTCAGTCTTCACTGATACAGATATCTTGTCTTGTCCAAGTCTAGACCGCTTCATCACTGGATTGGCTTGTGCTTCATGACCTGAATGCTGAATTTCCATAGACCCATCATCCAAAGCTGAAGATTGAGATACACTAGGGCAATTAATAGCAGTTGACCTTTTCCACACTAGAGAGGACAATCTTGTGTTACGACTTCTAGAGATGCATCGAATTGGTCGGGAGTATGTCTCAAGGAAAGGATAATTTCCTAGTTTTGGAACACAAAATCTGATGAGGAAGAACCTGTTATCACGCTTGGATGAAAGCTGACAAATGGGAAAATAGTTACATGGTGCCAAGGAATACTGGATTGAAATTACAAGCGCATAAATATCAGATTGGCAGCAGAGTTAATTCAAGCATACTACAACATGAAGTTGAAATGAAACATGCTTATATGTTAATGACGCAGAAATTGACGTTAAATACAAGTACAACCATGTCAATCAAACTACATCTTTGGTTCTGATCAGCATCGTACCATGTTCAACTTCCAGAAAGACCAATGAGGGACAGAGTGATATGGAATAATTATAATACTTTGCTATATCATATTATAGTTGCTTCAAGGTCTCTAGTGTTTTTCTAAATTTTCAAGGAAGACAAGTTCATTTTAGTTACTTTGAGCTCACCATACCATTGATTACATACGTAACTGATCATTCCCAATGGGAGAATATTGACAGCCAATATGCAGTGCCATTAAGTCCACCCTCACATCTCTCTATTATACCAATTTTCCAGTACCTCAACGTTTTGATAAAATATCTACATATCATGAGTGTGTTCACGCAATTGTGCATGATTTTAATGAATTATTATCTCCAACAACCTTTATTCCTGGTGAGGCTAAGAAAGAAGGTTTGAGTAGTTTTCTAATTTTGAAAACCTTGAAATCAGTATCCTTATACTCTCTCCTCATAGTGATAATGCATGCAAAGCAAATACTCGTCTCACCAATTTTAGGAATGTAGGTGTCCAAAGGAAAACATTATATTAGAGGAGATAACATGAGCAAACATTCATCCTTGGCATCTTTACCTGAGATATTTTGAGCTTAAATGAAGCACGTCCCAGCAAAAGTTTACTTGGTCTTTCACAAGAAGAAAACTCTATTCCATCATAACTAGCTAAAAGGGGCGCTTCATCATCAGTTGTATTCTCCACTGGTGCTCTGGTGTCAGCATACAAAAGTGAAGCAAAAACCTGCCACAGTCAACAATATCAACAACAATAATGTAAATATTACAAATCCTGATTTCCAGAGAGCATTAACTTGCCCAAAATAAAGACAGGATTATAAACCTCATTCTCCTTATCTACAGGCTGTCCAAAAGCATCTGACAGAACAACGTCCAAAGAGAAGTTCCTACGACAAGATGCCTGTGCCAAATTATGCAAATGCAGAATTGGGATTAATGTTTTAACTTAAAGGAAAAGTTAACACTGGAACTAATTTGTGCATTTCTCAAATGTGCATTAATAGTCATATTTTGTAGAAGTAGAAATAATATTTTTGCTAATACCAAAAGCATAGCAGCTGCTTCCCCTCTCCATCTATTGTGTTTGTTCATATTTATTTTCATGGTACCAGAAAAGTTTCACTTGATCTTAACACTTGAAATTGCAAACTTGCATATATAAGGTTGGTTTATAAGAACCTTTGAAATGTCAAACATAAATTGTATCACATCACATATATCCAAAATTAAACACCAACAGAAAATGCAGCGCTTAGTCTAGACTTTTCTCTTTATGATTTATGACAATAAAGATGAACGCATAAAATATGATTACTTGGGAATCTTTTATAAAACATCTTTCTCACCTTGCCACCAACAACACCCCAAACACCATCACTTTCTTCTTCAATCTCAGAGACAGATGATTCATCAATTGATAACTTGAAAGGAGGGTCCTGGCATCAAGTGATACAGAGTTGTCAAATGTCAACAAAGAAACTAATAAAGTCTTTGTTGATTCTTATAAACAAAGATGCACAAAGAAATGTGAAGCTACCATGTACTTTCAAAAATATGATCATATGGAATCACCTTTAAATGGTAATCCGAAATAGAAGAGATAACAGGAAATATTTGAAAATTGTGCACATAACCCTGCACACTATTTCCATCTCCACCAACATTTGCCAGCGTTAATTTCTTCAAATCACTTGAACCAGATTCCTCATTTGATATGGAACACACAGACTTTTCTCCTAAAATCTCTCCATTAATCCAAAGCTGGATAAAATCTGGACAAACCTGCCCAAGAGGATAGGCATCTCATATTCCAATCAAATAAAGTTAAAAGGTATAAAGACAGGACAGGAGTAGATTCAACTAGTAGCAGCAAGAAAAGTGTTCCATAGGTTGTCACAAAAGTTATTTCACTGAAGGCAAAGTCTTACCAAAAGGAATTTGTTTTTCTTTGTCGTTCTATTATTTACCCCAGTTCATAAATTCCAGAAAGCAAATATAAAAAATCAATTCCATACAGAAGAATACACACATTAGGGTCAGTTCCTTAAACAAGGAAACATTAAAAGAGTTTACAAAAAGTAATTCTCAAATAATCATATAAGATACCTGACATCCAACATGAACCCATTTTTCCAAAGGAAACTTAAAATCAACAGTTGCATGTGGAACTTCAGCCCACGAATTTATGTTGCCAGTATCAGGGGCTTCTTCATGTAAGAGAAGAACTGGTAACAAATGGATTCTCTTACTATCATCAATGACAAGAAAAGGAGCACTTTCGGATATATCAGAATAAACCTGCAAGGCAAATTAATTTATATATTTGTCCTTTCAATCGGTAAAAAAAAGTAAGTATTATTCCACAAAAGGTAATACAATGATATAAATAATTACTACCGGTAGTAACTTGCATGTGAAAAATTTCAACCTTAAGTATCAAGACAACAGAAAATATTAAACAAAACAATTATTGCATCCAATATTTCTAAGCAAATCACAATGCTAAACAGTTAAAATTGTATGGTCGAATATCAAAACATTTAACCTTGCACAAGAGATATGGCATGGCGTCACATGATGGATTGGAGAAGTTTTACCATTCTTGACCTACTTGTTTTTGAAACAGAAAATCGATTCTCATACTAAAGAGACACATGTTTTGAAATAACTTTATGACTAAGATTGAAACGTGTTCTAATTTCATTCAACAAAAAGTTCAGGATTAATTCTATCAAAATCAATTTTACCCAACTTTAAAACAATCAGACGTTACTCAAATGATGTGAGAAAGTAGATTTGAGCCTAACTCAATCCTACAAGCCTTCAAAACAACTTGTCAATTGAGATTTGTACCCCACTTATATACTATATTTTAGTCATATAAAAACAAGTTGATATGGAATTTCCAACGAAGTTGCTCACACCGAGGATATGGGTGATCTCCAACACCCCCCTCAAGACAAGGATATGGGATATGGGTGGTCTGATAACAAGCCCAATATCAGGTGTTATGATAGTCCCAATATACATTGTTAGGTTGGGCTTTGATTCCATATTAAAAATGGAATTTAGGTTTAAATCAACCTACAAAACTGACTTCTAATGTGAAGTTCGCATTTCACTTATACTCTAAAATTTAGTTATATGTCGATGTAAGATCTCCACTACTAAGCACCATACATAGCCATATATAATTGAATAGGTGTAGTCTATATTCTAAATCTCTAATTTACTAATTAGGATTTGAGTATGAAGTAAACCAACAAAACATTCTGCAACACTTGGATTAATCTTATACCAAAGCTCTAAGTTTGAATTAACGCAATTAGCAAAACAAGAAGCTACAAATTTACAAATTGAAAGAAGATTTCAAACTCGAGAACACCAAAGGTTTACCAAAAATCCTTTTAAACTGAATTTTCCTGTCCATGATCACATCACTTAACTACCAACTTGAGCCATCAGAACCACACGGATTCACCTAGTCCATCAATTATCAAGCGCAAAACAAATTTAATGTGCAGTGAAAGCATAGAACCAACTTCAGAATTTACAAGTTTCTCAAACAAGACTATCCAAGCCCACGATATGACGATTATAAATTTGAAGCAACACTAAGGTGTAAACTGTTGATCGAGAAGATTTAGAAAAACCTTAATACCCCACTAACACGCAAAACCCAGAAAGAAGGGAAAAACAGCAATGTGAAAGAACATAAATAAACCGCAAAGGAAAAGAAGGAGATATGGTTGACCTGTTGAATAATGGTAACGGGGAATGTAGTGGAACTCGTGAAATAAAGCCAAAAGCAGAGTGAGAAAGTTCGATCCTTGGCTTCAATTTCGAGTCTTAAATCCGTCAGCAGAGAGTACCCTTCGCTTTCGACTGCATCACTGCTCATCTCTCATAAAAAATGGAGTTCTATCCGTTTTGGTGAAGTCTCAGTCTTTCTCTTTCTCTTTCTCGGATTTGTGTTGTGTTTTGGTGGTTCCTTTTGTTTCGGCTCTGAAACTAACGGTTTCGTTGCGCGTTTCGGTCCGCGCTCGGATCTACTGCTTGGAGATGCACGGTAACAGTGTACACTCACCAATGAAAATTTGTAATTACAACTCAATTTAAATTATATAAAATAGCTGTATATCCATATTAAAAAAACAATTATAAAAACGGTTTTTAAAAATTCAAGATAAAATTATAATTTAAAAATAATAATTATATAATATGCAATAAAATAAAAATAATTATAAACACAATTACATAAATCAATTTTTTTATCAATAGCAATATTTTTTTTAAATAGTTAAAAAATAATTAAAAAACAATATACATAAAGAAAGTCATACAAATCAATCCATTCTTATTAATTATATATATATATATATATATATATATATATATATATATAATTATAGTATGTTTGATAAATATATTTAGTTTAAAGTTTAAATTGAAAAATATATAAAATAAATAAAAAATAGGACCAAAATCAAAATTTAGTCTATAAATTAGTAGACATATTTCTCTCTTTTAATTTTAATTTCACATTTTATCACCAATTAATATAGTTTTACCACATATGTTTCATGCCTTTTAATTATAATATTCCATTTTTTATCATTTTAACTTAGTTATTTTTTTCTTTACAATTTTGAAAGCATTAAGTTGTTCATTTCATTTAATTAATTGATAATAATTATATTATATATTTGTTTCTGGTAAAAATTTGATCAATTTCGATTAAATCAAGACTTAAGTTCTAATCAAATCTTAACCATGTAAATTCTTTTTATTTAGGTTAGCAAACGATTTTCAATCGAAATATGTATGAAAATTGCAAACCTCATGGTCTCGAAAGAAAAAAAATTTAATAATCGAAAGTACTATTTTTTGTATTTTTTAATAAGAAACGCGAAGCAAAGAAAGCAGTAAAAGTGTCGAATCGAAACGCAGTGCAGAATATCAAATTGCAGAGAAATGTAAAATGCGGAAAACCTCAAATTTGCATTAAGTGTAAATGGCAAGGAATCGAAATTGCGAAAATGTAAATAGCAAGAAATCGAAATTGCAGAAATGTAAATGACGAGGATCTTAAACGCATAACCTTAACTTGCATAAAAGTAAAATTTGCATAAAAGTAAATGACAAAGAATCGAAAGGACAAAACTTAAAGTTTGACAAACGTAAATTGCAATGAAAGTAAATGACCAGGGAAAGTAAAGAAAGCGATAAAGATAATCAATAAAAACGGAAATCCAGAGCATTAGAAACTTCATGATGCGTCGTTCTCCTGTAGACTGTTCACTTGCGCTTCTGTTGTCTCTGTCCCCCTTTTTCTCTCAAGTCTTCGCTCTATTTATAGAGCACCTTTCAAGTAACCTCCTAAGAGCAGTTAACAAAATTGCCACCACGATCCAACATGCACGTCCCTTAGTTCTACGGTTTAGAAAACTGCATTTCACGTTCCCATGCATGAGATAACCGCTCTCTTGATCTTCGATCTCTGCCACGGTTTAGAAACCGCTTCCCATGTTCTATGTGCGCGTTAACCGTTCCCTCGATCTCGATTTCAGACATCGAGTAATTCAATTGCTTTTGATTCCCTTTAATCTTAACATTACACTAGATTTTAATTTCTCGATTATCTTCAACAATAGACATCGAATATTCTTACTTCGATTCTCGATTCTGATTCTCGATTTATATGTGTTTTTATCTTGTGGTTACCAGGTGTCTTTTGTCTGTCTCTTATCAATTTTTCAACCAACTATATGATCTTCGATATTCTTCTTTCTTGTTTATCGATCATGGTATCAATTTTTATTTACTAACAATATTATATATATATATATATATATATATATATATATATATATAATTTCTTAATTATACATTCAATTTCGTGAATTATTTTACGAAAGCTTGCTTATCATTGGAGTTAAGCTTGAATCAATTTGACTCTCTCTCTCTCACACACACACACACACACATATATATATATATATATATATATATATATATATATATATATATATATATATATATATATATATATATATATATATACCTTTTTAAGTATATTTACTTATCTTCTGTTTAAACTATGATGTCCATAAGTAAATTGTGAACGTAGTGAATTTTATATAAATATTTTTAATCATTGTTAAATTAGTTCTTTATTAAAATAATAATGTAAAATAACCTTAAATAAAATAATTAAATAAGTAGATGAAGATTTTCTTTCCAAAATAATATTAAAAAAAACATTAATTATGACAATAAATCTCTTCTCATTTTATTTACTCAAATAGACATGTTTAAAAATTCGACGGGAAATCGAATTGATTGGAATGTGCCACGCTAGCGGCTGAAGTGCAGTCAGAGTTCCGATAATCGAATTCTGAACTGCGTTTGATTTTTTATTTTTTTCGTCAACTTATTTTTATATATATTTATATTTTTATATTTATAATATATATTAATATTAATGTATTTATATATATATATATATATATATATATATATATATATCCATAATTTATTATTAAATCTTATATATAGTTATATAATATTATATATATATATATATATATATATATATATTTAATTAATACATATTTATATATTTTGATATATATTTTAATATTTGTATACAAATAATAAATATTATATAATAAGATATTTAATAAATACATATATTTGTATATTTAATAAATACATATATTTCATATTTAATAAATATATATTTATATAATTATATATTTCTATATTTAATTAATACATATTTATATGTTTTAATATATTTAAATATTTATATATAATTAATAAATATATTATAATAATATATTTAGTAAATAAATATATATATATATATATATATATATATATATATATATTTATATTTAATTAATATATATATATATATATATATATTTATATTTTGTAGATATTTATATTAATGATATAAAATATTAAAAGTTAATAAATTAGTGATGTATAATTGAAACAATCCATATTAATATCAAACCCAAATTAATTAGAAATAATACAAGATAAATGATAATTGAAAAATCATCTTATAATCGCAAGACACATGTGGATCTTGTTATCTAATATTTGTCAATGTATGTAGTATCTTCTAAGTCACGAAACATTTTCTTAGGTGTTGTCTCCCGTATGGTCTTAGCTTGAACAAACAATTTCCATGATTTTTCACATTATACGGTTGGGTGTAGAGATTATGTTTTTCTTCAACGGTTGATCATTTGGGTCACATCAATATCAATTTTGATTTGTACGAATTCACGAATGATATTTTGATTTCGCACCCGAACTGGACAACGGTAGTTGATTTCATTAATATTTTCATATAGTTCAGTAAAACACCATGTGTATTGGACTCATTGATCTAGGGTTTAAACATGTATAAGTAAAATCAAAACTAGTTGGACTTTTCAATATGATTTCACGTTGGACAAGTCCACCAAAGCAAATTATAGTTTCAGATGAACAAATGTTGTTTGGGTTTGCGGAAGAGGTAGATACAAGGGGTTTTAAAAGCATCACTATTTCATCATTGGATCTTATATATTGAACATATAATTCAATTATAGTACCAAAAGAGGATTGTGACTTCCAAGTAATCATGTTAGATACATCAATATAAGAAAATATTTTCAATAGCATCATATATAATTAAACCATCACCTGTTAGTTTTGGTTGACAGTAATACAAAGAATCCTTAAAGAAGTGGATATTTTTCCTTTAAAATGATGAATGTACAACTGTGTGGAATTCAAGAAAGTTTAGGAGATACATATTGAAAATACACATTTTTCTTATTTATTGTGATTCGCCTGTTTACAAATATTGCTGCAAGATAAGAGTTATCAAAAATTTGTGTTTGTGATGTCAAGGTCCTCTATTTGAAGAGTAAAAAGAAAAAAAACACAAATGTTGGATATGATTGTTGATCGGCAAGATGAATGGCAAATTTGTTGTAAGAGCAAACCTGAATTTATAGATATCATTTACTATATTTTGTAGACGAAAATACCCTCACAATAAATTAGTGTACTTGTATTTTGAGGTGAGCCTTAGACAGCGAAATAATAACTTGACTTTGACATTGGGCAGTTTATGTTAAATGTTGAGCGTTGATCTTTGGGGATTATATTTTTACCATTATTTTTTGCTGACATCTTGAACAGTATATGGTATAGAGGAATCCTATCCCGAACACTATGTCGAGGTTGGTCTTGGTTTTGGGAAGATATTGGGAAGTGTGCATTACTGTGTGATATTGAGGAGTTTTATCTTAAATAGTATTTCATGCATCCCTAGGTTGGTTTTGAAAAGTGCAAATTTATATCTTGACTATTGATGTTTTGGAATATAATTTTGACTGTTAGTTTTTGTTGAGATATTGGATAACATGTATTAGTGTGTGGTGTAAAGGAGTCTTATCGTGAACAATAAACTACTTTGACTTGAGTGTTCGGAACCTAGAATTTTATATATCCATATAAGAAGTTTTATTTGACGAGAAACAAAGTTTTAATTGTTGATATATGTACGCATTTATTAGTTGTTTGACATTAAGATAGTTCATTAGTTATGATAATACTTGTTTAACTTTTAATATTAATTATTTTAAGAAAATAATATTTAGTAAAATTTTCTTGTTATTGTAAATTTAGTAAATATTTTTCATATTTTCTTGTTATTGGATAGTTAAAAATAATATTTAAATAAAAAAGTACACTTAAAATAAATTATAAAAATGTTAATATGCATTATAGAAAAAGTTAAAATACAATTATTATGCAGATCACAAAAGTTATTATCCATTACAAAAAAGTTAAACTAATCTCCGTAATGGTGACCAATTCCACAACGAGGACATTGTCTATTCCATCTTGGATTTCTTCTCAAATGTTCTTATTGGGGGTGGTTCTTCTTGTGGTGGTGGTTGTTATGATGGTTGTTGTTCATGTGGTTTATGGGAAAGTGTTGTCGTCGTCCCTTCCCGAAGGGGAAGGAACTAAAAAAGGCGGTCGGTTACGACGCGATGGTTTGTAACTCGCGTTTTCTAAAATATGGTCATCACTCTTAGGATGTTCGATAACTGAACTATCCTTAAGAGTAAGGTTTTCATAAAAGGGGTTCATAGAGTCGCCACCAATGTTTTTACCATAAACATTAGAAAAGGAAAAATAAAAGGCGTTGGTTAAAAAACCAACTTTAACCATTATAACCAGAATTGGATAAGGGAGTTAGTTACGTGTGGGGAAGGTGTTAGTACCCCACAACGCCCCTTTCGGGTTCCTTATGATGGACTAATTCTAAAATGAAGATACATAATTTATGTTTTTACCCTATTTATTCGTCTACTTGCAGTAATTAAATGTCTACATGACCCTAACTTCTAATGCACACAAAGGAAAGCGATAAAAGATAAGGAATTGAAAAGAACCTTCGAAGCGAACTTTTATAAATCTTGAAACTTGAGGACGTTTTTTGGCACTTCCCTCCCTCTACACGAGCACTTATCTCCCGAACAATAAAATTATTAAACTACTGAGCGCCGGATGTATAAAAAAGAGACTTCTTTAACCGATTTTATTCCAAAAAGGATAATCGAAAAGACTACTCACACTCTGAAACAGTGCAAAATTTCCCAGAAATGTTTCAGAGTATGAGAGAGAATGGAGAGCTCTCAGAAAGGTGTGTGAAATGAGGAGGAATAAGGTCTTATTTATAGGCATGCTGCTCCAGGAGGCTGGGACGACCGCCCCGAATTTTGTTAGTCGAGATGACCGTCTCAGATTTGGGACGACCGTCTCGTCTGGTGAAATGCCTCGGGACGGCCGTCATGGATTTGGGACAACCGTCCCAAGCTGATTGACCAAGCGGGACGCCCATCCGGGATCTGGGACGGTCGTCTCGAGCTTCTTGACCAGGCGAGACGGTCGTCTGGGATCCAGGACGGCCGTCTCGAACTCTTGACAAAATTCCTAATTTTTATTTTGTACAAAAACCCTCATTTTCTTAAATGAAGCCTAGAAAACATTACTAGGGTCCTAATGAAGCCTTGACCATCTTCGAAACGGAGGATTTCTGAATTTTATTGTGAGGTCGGGAAAAATTTGGGGTCTATAGGAAAAAGGCAGAGGAACTAGTTCCTTCATGATGATACTGTGGTGGGTACATTACTTGCACATAATCATGATAATATTCTTTAGCATGATCTTTGGTAATCGTTTATAGTTTTCACGACAACGAATTCAATGATTAGAAATTTGAGTGATAAATATATTGTTAAATTGAAGAAAAACTAATCCAAAGTATGGAAAAAAAATCCTAAAATTACATGTTCCATAACTTATTAGTTTAGTCATTTGATTAACTTTATTGACCACTTTCATAACATTATTTACCATGATATTTAGTGTTTGTTTATAGTTTTAACGACAACGAATTCAACAGTAATAAATATGAGTGACAAATATGTTGTTAACAAAAAATAGAGAATAATAGTAAATCAAATAAATCTATATTTTAAAGGAAACAAAAAATCGAACAAAAACTACAAAGGAATTACATAAGACAACAAAACTAAGTCATTAAATAACAAAGTACATAATTGAACAACACAAATTACACCAAAAATTACATAAGGCAACAAAGCTAAGTCATTAAAAAAAATACATAAGCTAACCAGAGGAATTACACAAAAGTTTTAATACAACAAACTTAATTGATCTTGTAGAGGGTGAAAAGGATCTTGCATTCCCCCACTTTGTTCAACGGGCATGTCAATTTTGGTCGGCTTGAGCTTCATCATTTTCACAATTAATTCCATCGTCATATGGTGAGGAAACTACAAATACTAATGTATCATTTCTTCAACATGTACGTTTGTTGTTAGCTCCATCCCCTCTTAAACACGAACATCATCTAAAAAATATTTTAAGTAAAACACCATTGTGATTGGCTTCTAGTCTGTAAAACTTGCCTCATGTTGGATTCATTTCTTCAAATAGAAAAGTGAAACTCCGTTGAAAGAGATGGTGCACAAACTATAATTTCCCTCGTAACTAAGACTAGCAGTAAATGAATTGTAAACACTCAATTCTTTATTGAACACCATTCTGTTGGATGAAACTTTGTCAAAATTGAAACATCCTTCACTTTTTGAATAAACTTATTAGTGAGAAATATTGAATGCTCCATGCAATTTATAGGCAACAAGGTATACGCCACGCGGGTGCCATGTAAGTTCCTCGATTAGTTTGCCCTTAACTAGCTCATGTGCAGTATGTTGTCATGTCCTCGATGCACGAGAAAAGTAGAGTCCATGTGAGCTCCACGTCATGTGTGTGCCACGTCAGTTGCTCGGTCAGTGTGTGGTCAGACTAGACCCTTGATTGACTCATGTGCAGTGTGTTATGACGTCCTCGGTGCACAAGAAAAGAAGAGCCCATGTAAGCTCTAAGCCATGTGTGTGTCACATTAGCTCCTCGGGACCTTTGATTGACTCATGTGCAATGTGTTGTCACTTCCTCGGTACACGAGAAAAATAGAGTCCATATGAGGTTTACGCCATACGTGTGCCATGTCAGCTCCTCGAGAAGCGTGTGATCAGACTAAGCCCTTGACTAACTCATGTTTAATGTGTTGTCATGTCTTTGGTGTACAAGAAAAGTATATTTCATGTGAGCTCTATGTCACGCGTGTACCATGTCAGCTTCTCAGTCAACGTGTGGTTAGACTAGACCCTTGACTGACTGATGTGAGCTCTACACCACGTAGGTGTCACATCACCTCCTCGGTGCATGTGACAACACAATCCATATTAGCTTTGCCATGTCATCTAATAGAGCATCTTAAATTTGGTGGTTGTCTTGACCATCTTAAATGATGTTGTTGTGACTTGATCGTCTTAAATTTTGTGGTTATGTCTTGACCATCATAAATGTGATTATTGTGACTTGATTGTCTTAAATTTGGTGGTTATGAATTGACCATATTGAATTTGGTGGTTGAGATTTGACTGTATTAATTTTGGTGGTTGGGGGCTTGAAAGATTAAATCTCCTATAAATACCTAAGGGAGAGACCTCACAATTGCACCCATTTCTAAAGCTCTCCTTCATTATTCTCTAAAACTTTGTCCAACCTATTTCTAAATCTCTCATCAACCCTTCTCTAAAACTCTGTCCCACTTACATTGATGAAATCATGTCTTCACAAATTGCCCTTCTTCATTGTGATGGTGTCATAGACTTCACTAACATCAAAGATGTGGCATTCTGATCACCATCACCAAAAATTCTTTCCATTAGGAAAGAAATTTCGATGCAAAGATTGAAGAAGAAGGTCGTTGATGTGCTACACAAAAGACTTCATGAAAAGGTGGCATTCATTCACTTTTGCTACCCACTGAGAATCGGTGCAGGGGTATGTAAGTACACTGTCATTGAGCTTAGTGATGACGACGACATTTCCAGATCTGAGGTATTTTCCACTAACATTGAGTTATTTGTTATGTTTCAATCTCATTCATCTCAACACCAAATGCCAATTTTTTTTTCGTCGCCTTCCTATGTAGCTGAACCAGTACTAAACCCACAACCTGAATTTTCTTATCATCCCCAACCTAAATCTTCTTACCACCCTTCACCATCAAACCTAGGCGTAAACAATCATTCCTTTTATACTTCTTGGGAACGTACACACAACTTTTTACAAGACCAACCCCACATTTTCAGCCAACCCATCCAACACAACCAAACAACTCATCCATGGAAGGACATGTCATATTAGGTCTTCCATTAGAAACTTATGACACTTTTAGTGATGATGAAGATGACATCCTCACTGATAGTGAAAATGAGGAAGATGATGAAGAACCCTAACTAGAACTTGCCATTGAACCTACACAGTCACCTACAATCTGAACATTTTACCTAATTCCACTCTACCATAAATGACATTGATCTCGAATTTGCCCATGTTCTTAATTGAGAATCATTTGTATACCCCCTGGGACATTGTTTGTTGGTCAACACTTTAATAACAGACAAGATGTCACAAATCCAATAAACAGGTTCCACATCATGCACCATTGCACATACAAGGTGTAAATTTCAAACCAATCTAGGCTTGTAGTGCATTGTATTCCTCCAAAGTATGATTGGAGGTGTAAAGCAATATTGTAGACCAGAGAGCAATATTGAAAAATAATGAAGTAGGAACGCAACCACACTTGCGTGTCCCCATTAATATCTCAAGATCATGACAATTTGGGTTCACGCATTATTTCTCAAACAATCTAAGAAATGGTCAATGTTGATTGTTCAACCCGTGTGTCAACCATAATTGCCCATATAGAGTCTACACAAGGAAACACAGTCTGATGTGGACATGACCTATGACAAGGGCTAGAGCAAGGGAAACAAAGAAAACTCTTCAACAAATATGGTTGGTTGACCAAATTATGTTTTGGATTAATCAATTAATGGACTTTAGTTTAGTTTTATTGCAAACTGTAATAAGGGCCCAATTGGAAATTTAGTCATCAATCTCTGGGAGACCAAGAGGGTGAATAACTGGTTGACTTTCGGTTGCTACAATTTCAGTTACAATCAGTCATTAAGTAGTTTTTAATTCATAGGTTAATGAATCATTATTAGCATTTATTTTTTTTTATTGAATCTTTGTAATTCTGATGACAAAACTTCTATATAGGCTGAACCATATTTTTATCAAAGAGAACAAGTGAAATTTTATTTAAAAATATTAGAGTTTATCTCTTTTATCTTAGTGAAAGTGATTCTCCTAAGTTCTTGAGTGATTCAAGAACCATTGGTTGTATCAAACGACTTTCACATGCTTTGTGAGTTGACTCCCTTGAGAAGAGTGATTCTTTCCTTCCACCTTATCACTAAATTCCTAAATTTCCTACAAGATTCTAACCTTAAAGATCCTAACTCACCCCTTGTGCAATTGAGATTCATATCGTTGGTATTTAGAGCCCCAGTTTAAGGGTTTGAACATCAAATTGATGACAGAGGAGGATAAAAAGAACATGAGAGAAAATTTTCTTCAAGAAAAGAGAGAAAAAGAAAGTGTTAGTGAAAACTTGAGAGGAAAAGAGTGATCAAAAGAAAAGTGAAACACTTGAAGTGAGGGAGAACTATTTAACCACAAAAAGTGAGTATAATGTTAATTCTACATTCAATTTGTTAGACTTATATCTTTTTTATATAGATGACGAATCTGATTTGAGGACAAATCCTTTTCAAGAGGGAGAGAATGATGTGGACATGATTTTACCACCTACATAAATTTTATTTATACTTTAGTACAAATTGATAAGGTCTATGACAGACTGTTCGAAGAATTAAGAAATGAAGATTATTGATCATCTTACACGAGACCAACTTTAAGCCAAAATTCAGAAATGAAGAGAACTACAAAATGTCATTCAAAGTCAAGACGAATAAGAACATAAATGGACATCACCAAAAGTCAATATTGTCCCAAAATTTGTTCCCTTTATCATATAGCTACTTGTCCATAAAATTAATATATTCCTTATATCATGTTTTATTTTTAGATTGTTTCAATTTAATAAATATTTTTTCAATTTTATATTATTTCTTTATAATTTTAATATTATCATAACATTTTTTTTAACTAATTGAGTGTAAATTAACTTTCTTTTATTTTTAATATTATTTAATCATAAAAAATCAAATAATTTTAATATATTTATATAAATATAAAAATTCAAAAATATTAACATATGTTAATATATAATTATATAAATATCTAAATATATTTATATGTAATTATATAAATATATAAATAATTAAAATAGATAAATATAAAATTATTAAATAAATGTTAATATTTAAAAATATATTTACATATATAAATATTAAATTATTTGAACATATGAAAATTAATAATTATATAATTATATAATTATATCAATATATAAATATATAAATAATTAAAATATATAAATATACATATATATCAATATATAAATATACAATTATTAAATAAATGTTAATATTTAAAAATATATTTACATATTTAATTATTTAAACATATGAAAATATTTAATTATGTAATTATACAAATATATTTATATATTAATATTTAACTATAATTATATATACAAACATATAAATATTTAAAATATATTAATATACAATTATTAAACTATGATCATATGTAAATATATATAAATATAATAATATTTCATTATATCAATATATAAATATAAACTGCTGACAAAAAAATATAATTCTGAATTTGGTTCTCGGGAATAGCTAAATATGTCTATTTGAGTAAAGAGAAATGAGTAAAATTATTGTAGAAAATAAGATTAATTTGATTGAATAAAAAAAATTAAAATAATAATATAAAATATGTAGTGATCAAAATATTAAAAATAAAATAAGTATAAATTAGAATGTGATATAATTTAATATAAAATAATTAATTTATATTATATATAAAATTTTGAGATAT
Source organism: Sphenostylis stenocarpa (assembly GCA_963425845.1). Taxonomy (NCBI): domain Eukaryota; kingdom Viridiplantae; phylum Streptophyta; class Magnoliopsida; order Fabales; family Fabaceae; genus Sphenostylis; species Sphenostylis stenocarpa. Next base: position 25,846,580 of record OY731408.1, read on the forward strand.
AATAAATTTTTTATATAAAGTATATAAATAATTTTAGATATTTTTAATTAATGTTTAAAATTATTTTAGATAAATAGAAAGAGAATAAAAAGTGAAAAGAAATGAGAGGAAAATTTATAATTGATTTGAAGTAAAAAAATATTAATAAAATAATTTATTAAATTACTAAAATATTATTACTTAAAATTTAATAAAAAATAAAAATAAATTATTTTATAAAAAATAATTAATTTTAAAGTAATTAATTTAAATTATTTAAAATTATTTAAAAATAAATTTAAAATTATTAATTAAAAATCATGTATAAAAATTTATTTTAAATACTAATTAAAAAATAAAATATAATTTAAAAATTTATAATAAAAAATAAAATCAATAACATTATTAAAAATTAAATTTATATTTAAATACAATTTTAATTTTATTATAATAAAAAAATTATAAAATCACATATAATACAAGAATTTTACATATTAGCTATGACACATTCAGTAGCTAGTATGTAGCTAATATCTCGTTGATACATTTTGCTACATATTAGCTACGGATTAACTATGAAATATTTTGTCGCTAAATCCAAGTAGCTAATTAGATAGAGATGTATTCTCTCTCAAATTTGTAGCAAATTTTGTCACCAATATGCCGCTAAATCCCTCGCTAATTTAAACGATGAAATTTTGTTTTTCTCTAGCTAATTGATATCCTAAATTTCAAGTTAAGTTGAAGCTAATTCGTAGCTAATCCCTTGCAATTTTTCTTTTGCTAAACTATAGTTAATCTCTCGCAATTTTTCTTTCGCTAATTCGTAGTTAATCTCTTACTATTTTTTTCTCACTAATCCGTACCTATTCCCTCCCAGTTTTTCTCTCGCTAATCCCTCACAAATTTTCTTTCGCTAATCCGTAGCTAACCCCTCACAATTTTGTCACTACTCCATAGCTAATTTCTCTCAATTTTATTTACGGGTAATTTCCTAGTTAATTATTATTATTAGCGAAATAGATATTCCTGCTAAAGTATCATCATAACATTATAATATCAAATGTTTAACATTTAAATTATTACTCATATTCTTGAAAAAAGAAAACAAATTTATCAATTTTTAGTATAAAAGTATTGTTTAAACATAGTCAAAATAATATTTCAAACAATTAAAACATAACAAAAAAAAAATTTAAACTAAACTAAAAGGTTATGTATGAACTAAAAAGTTTTATATGAACACAATTAAAAATAAAAACAAATTTTTGATTCTTTAAAGTACATTTTCATTCTTGTTTATTTAAGACGGATAATAAATTTTCTTAAAAGACTGCATTTCTTCTTGCATTTGTTATTACATGAATGTCTGCATTTCTGCTTATATCTTCATTTATGTTTGCATCAATGCTTGTATATCAATTTGTGTCTGCAACTATGTTTTCATCTGCTCTTGCAAATTAAATATCTCGTGTAGCTAAGGTAGTGATTTCTTCGAAAGAGGTGTAGTAAGATTTTGGGAAGAGAGACCTATAAGAATAAACACTTTTAGTATCTTTTAGGTTCCTCTCTCTCCAGATGATGTTCCATAATGAAGAAGACAAATCAAACTACAAAATTGAATTTCAATTAAAATTCAAAATATTAATTATAAAAGAAGGACTTGAACAGATGAATTACTAATTTACAAGGAAAAGCTTCAAGCATAGCCAAAGTCACAATAACATCACACACAAACCTCTGGCCACAAATGTCACAAAAGATCGAGTGAGCAGAGTGTCGGAAACCCAAACATGCAATTTATCAAGACTAGAACATTTCTTTTATTTTCTTTATCAATCATAAAAGAACAGTTTACATATTATGTAACAAATGAAAGTTTCCAATAAAACCTTTACAACCTGTTCCACATTTGTATATGTTCCTCCTATAAAGTCTACTGCAATAATGTCAATTTCAGAGAAACCTAGCTGTGGTGAGTATTTACAACTTATTACGTTTTGGTGAGAAAAACTAAATAGAACAGCAAAGAAGATGGTTATGATAATTGTGAATGATGCTCTGCGGAAAAGTAGCAGAGCAGTACAGCTAACAGGCACAATGTTACAAAAGTAGAAGATGGATATCTCCATGCAAACAGGTTAAATTAAAAGTATAGATTATGCACTCAGAAATTTCACTAATGTAAACCATGTGTTCTCACAAGATCAAGTTTATTTTATTTACCTTGCCTATATTCATCATAAAATAGCCCTTGATCATCAGGTTCAGAGAAAGCTGCAGATTGCTCTTGATTGTTGATCACCCTTTTATTGTGCTGAGGGTTTGAATCGATTGTAGTTTCTTGCTTATTGCAGAAGGGAGCAATATCTTCAAAGCTGTCCTCATTCAAACTTAATTGTATCTCCAATCGGCGCAAAGCTTGACTAACCTCAAGCTCAGATGAGGTTCCTGATTCTGCATCGGTTCCATCCATGTGATCCATTTTATTGTTCAGAACGAAATGGTTATCCAATGTGCATCTAGTCTTAAATTAAGATATGGAGGTGAGATGTAGGCCTCCGTATTGGTAAGTCTTAAATTAGGAATAATCACCTCACTTGTGTTTCGATAATGCACAAGAACAATATGCTCATATTCCCTGCCATGAACAATAGCAAGAGTGATTAGAAACAACAACTACAATAACAAATATACAAGCATATCTCAAATAGTTATGAACATCAAAGACTGATTCTGTTTCAAAGTCTAGCCTAATTTAATATTTGAAATTCATTTACTATTTAGTTAACTACCTCTAGGAGGCTTTTTTCTCGAATATTGCATGTTTCTTTTAAGGGATAAAACATGTCGGAGTGATAAACATAATAGAAAAGTATGACGATCATGCAATTAACTATTAGTTAAAATTTACTCACAGATCCAGCATTCAGTAGCTCTGCCTCTGGAAACTAGGGTTCTGCTCTCCATGTGCATAGTAACAATTTAAGGCTTCAACATTCCCAACCTACTCATGCAAATTAAAACTTTTCGATTAAAGAAATCAGCATGCGGAATACCATTGCAAAAACAAATGGTCGCCTAAACTCATATATATATATATATATATATATATATATATATATATATATATAGGATAATTGATAGACAAATCTTTCATTATCTTCTCAAAAGCATCTTGGTAGCACATAATTGGGCAGCTTGTTTGGACAAGCTTCTTCAAAAGCAATTCAAGAAGAAACAAATAAGAAGGAAAAAAATGAAATGAGTTTCTCCATAAACTAAAATTAGTTTATGTATAAGCTAATTTGTAGAAACTCTTTCGTATGTTTTAAGCTTATTATAGTTATGGAGAAGCTTATATAATGTCTTTCTTATTTTTCTTTCCTAAAAGTGTTTATGAAGAAACTTGTCCAATACAATTGAAAATGAAACTTCTAGTAAGGATTTTTAAATAATACCATCTATCACTAGTCACCATGTTTGAGACATCTATTCAATGTTTTGAAGATAAATACATACATATTTCTGGACTGCATTGCTCCAACTGAGACCCCGGTAGACACTTGCTAATAAGTGTTCTTCTTTCATGGAAATCTAATAAACACAACAGAGCTACACACCTTCAGCCGTTCATGTGCTTCTCCCACAGTTCTTCCATCTCTTTCTTGCGCCAGTTATGACCGTCTCTCCGGAAGAAACGCATGACTCTTTTGTTGAACAGAAACAGGGATCCACCTATTAAGTAGATCAAATGATAATGTTGACAATCAACATTTTACAGTCATTCTGATTAAACAGGGATAGCAAAATAATTTAGTAAGTTTAAATCAAAGCAAAAAGCATGCTACATAGAATGTACCAAAATGCTTTAGTGTAGCTGCAAGTGCTTAATTTATGGTTATTTGATTATTTATGGTGAAGCTACTGAAAATGGAAAATAAGTGAACAAGTACCTAATTTCATCTAATGTCATTTGGAGGCTTTAGAAAAGACTTCAACTCTTATAATTTTCATGTTGGCACAATATTCATGCTCCAAAAGCATAAGGTATCTGTCTTTGCCTAGCTATGTACAGAGTAAGGGAAATTTAGACTCCAAAAGCCTATTGTTACCTCTTCAGTGACCTTAATGGTCCCCTTGCTGAGGTACTATACTATATAATTTCATGCACTTATTCATGATCTTCTAATTATATATATTTTGAACTTTTCTCATATTTCTAGTGTGTTTTGGATCTACAGGTGCATCATGACATGACTTCTCCTTTGGCTCATTATTTCTTATACACAGGCCACAACTCCTACTTAACTGTAAATCAAGTTAGTAATGCTAGCAGTACTTCTGCCATAATAAATGAAAATGGAGTTGCTTAATCTAGAATCTAGAATTTAGAATCAACTAGTGCATTTCAGATTTTGTAAAAATAAAATGAACTGAGTTTGTCCTATAATCTAGAATCAACTAGTGCATTTCAGATTTTGTAGAAATTAAATGAGAGACCTTCTATAAAAAATATGTGAATAAGTTAATTTAACTCAAAGGGAAAGCTCAGTTCGTTTTACCATGTTATTTACCTCCCTTTTATATGGACCTCTGGAGAAGTTTATTCAATCAGGAGTTTAAGAACCAAAATTTTATAGAAGTAATTGCAGTATCGATATTAATAATCCCCTCTCCACCAATGAAGGACTAAACATAACAGAGAGATTCAACAGTAAGATACCTAAGGAAAAAAGAAAATAAATTATTATTAATGGGGCAAAGCTCCTTACAAGATGGAAATGTAAATGATAGCAAAGCAAACCCAGACTGATAGCACAAGCCTACCCTGCACTCAATCTTCCCTTCCTTTTCACCATCCAAATTCTTCCTCCCCCAATCCTTCTGATATTCCCCTACTTTAGTTCCTTCATCTATTCAAATATCACCCAATTTCAGCTTTCAACTCATTAAACTAACATTAATATGCTAATTATAAAAATAAGCATACATCACAATTAACAATAGCACACAAGAGAGCAACACAACATTAGGCTACATTTACTAATTCATATATCCAAAATAGGAAATAGAAAATTCTGGTAACATCTTCATCTTAAGTAATTATCTTCTTACTTATAAACATCAAATTAACTCAAGTCATTCTACTCAGCCTTTTTATCTGAATTTAAATCAACTTAGAACAACCCAAAATTTTCTGGGTTTCTATCACAGATTTAACTTGAATCTGCGATGGATTCAAAGAAAACTAACTCAAATATTAAATTAATTAGTCCATGTCCATAACAATTTAATGCAAATTACTCAAAACCATTTATAAAAAAATAATAATAAATAAAATAGCGTACCCCAGTGTTATAAGGTTTCTGGCTATACAAAGGTATGGTTGAGGGTTATTGTAACGCAACCTTACTCTAACATATTTGCAAGTAAAGAGGTTGGTTCCCAATTCAAACCCATGTTCAACTGGGCGCCAAGAAGCAACTTTAACTTCGCATCAAGGCTCCTAATTTTCTTTTATTTATTACAGCAAAGTGTAAACAATACAAAGCAACTTCTGATTTTAAGAAACTTAGGCTAACTTGATATGGCGGCGGAAACGGCGACGGCGATAGCGGCACTAGCGTGAGCAGTGGCAGCGGCAGCGGCACTAGCATGAGCAGTGGCAGCAGGCAACGACGTGAACTAGGTTTTAGTTGAAAGTGTGAGATGTAGATTTAATTCGAATGGGAATAAGATTTTTGAAGAAAGGGTAAAGATTAAAAAATATAAAATTATAAAATTTTTATAGTTTTTAAAAAATATCTTTATTATCATAAATAAAGATGTTTATATTTAAAATAAAATTTAATTAAATAAATATTTAAATATAATAATTTTTTTATTTCTTATAAAGACTAATTTAAAAAAAAATTATAAAAAAAATATTATTTATAAAATTTTCTACTAATAGACAAATTTAAATCTATAAAAAATTACATACAATGCTTTTAAATATTTATTAATTTTTTTAGATATTTTTTCCAAAAAATTATAATTATTTCTAAATAATTTATTTCACATGCAGAAAATAATTTATATATATAATTAATATATTTATACTAAATTTGGTAAAAATAATTTTCAAATAATTTTTTTAAGAAAAATTTACAATTAATTTTTGTTAAAATTTTTTTAAAAATATCAAAATTATTTTTTATAATTATATATTTTTAGAGAAATTTACAAGTATTTTTTGTAAATAATTTTTGTGCAAAAAAAAATACAAAAAATAAATAATTTTTAGTAGAAAATTGACTTGTATTTGTAAGAGATATATAAAGAAATCTCTAGCAAATTTGAATGATTTCTAGCAATTTAATACTCTTGTTAATTTGATATTTGCTATAAATTTGCTACGAGGTTAGTCTGTGATTGTATGTTAGATAATTTAGTTAGGAAATAGCTTCAAAAAATAATATAGCTAATAGATAGCAAAGAATTAGTGACAAAAATTTTATTAACTAAATTATTTTTCTACTAAATGAGGGAATAACTACAAAAATATTATTTTTCTAGCTATTTTATTACATATTAGCTACAATCTTATTCTTTCACTTGTTCCATAACTAATTAGCTACAAATTAATGAAAAATAAATTTTATAACAAATTTTCCTAACTAATTATAAAATTTTTTTGTAGTTTTAACATTTATATATATATATATATATATATATATATATATATATATATATATATTATCAATTGATATATATAATAAATATAATAATATTTTTTACATATGGTTTATATAATCGAGTTAATAATAAATATAATAATATTTTTTTATATATGATGTTTATATAATCAATTATTGAAATTTTCTATTTGATTGAGTGTTTTCAAAATTTTATAATTGAAATATTTTGTTTATAATATAATTTAATCATAATAAAATTATAATTGATTGACACACAATTATATATATATATATATATATATATATATATATATATATATATATATAATATGATTAGGATAAGTTTATATTAAAAATAATAAAAATAATTTTAAATAATATATAATAATAAGAAATCAAAGATAATTCATTAATATATATATATATATATATAATATTATTTACGGTGGAAATTTGGTTGATTTCGATTTTTAAGAGACTTAGGTTCTAACTAACTTTCAATCACGTAGATTCTATTTACTTAGGTTTGCAAATAGTTTTCAATCGAAACATGTATGAGCATCGAGTATCGAAAATCCTATAGTATTGAAAAACGCTAACAGCGCAATATGGCATATAGATTGACAATCAAAAGTACTATTTTTTGTATTTTTTTATTAAAAAACGCGAAGTAAAGAAAGCAGTAAAAAGTGTCGAATCGAAAAGCAGTGCAGAATATTAAATTGTAGAGAAATATAAAATGCGGAAACCTCAAATTGCATTAAATGTAAATGACAAGGAATTGAAATTGCAGGAAAGTAAATAGTAGGAAATCGAAATTGCAGAAATGTAACTAGCGAGGAACTTAGACGCAGAATCTTAACTTACATAAAGGTAAAATGACAAAGAATTGAAAGTGCAGAAACTTAAAGTTGATAAACGTAAATTGCATGAAAGTAAATTGCATGAACATAAATTACCAGGGAAAGTAAAGAAAGCGATAAAGACAATCAATGAAAATGGAAATCCAGAGCATTAGAAACTTCATGATGTGTCGTTCTCCTGTAGACTTTTCACTTATGTTTCTGTCTTCTCTGCCAATTTCCTGTTCTTCTTCAAGTTTCGTTCTATTTATAGGCATCCTTCAATGTAACCTCCTAAGAGTCAGTTAAAAAACTGCTACCACGTTCCATGTGCACGTCCCTCGATTTTTACCTTAGTCTACGGTTTAGAAAACCGCCTCCACGTTCCATGTACATTTTAACCGTTCCTCGATTTCTAATTTAGCCACGATTTGGAAAGCCACTTCCACATTCCATGTGCATGAAAACTGTTCCTCTCGATCTCGATTCCAGATATCGAGTACTTTGAATTGTTTTTTATTTTCCATTTAACTTCATACTCAATGTCTTTCATCGATTTTTACTTCCCCATGATCATCGAATTTATCTTCTGATTCTCGATTCTAATTCTCGATTCTAATTCTCGATTCCTTTCAGCAATAGCCATCAAATCTTCTTCTTTCGATTCTCGAATCCAATTCTCGATTTCAATTCTCGACCGATGTTTTCATACTAATACATGGTCATCGAATATCTTCCAACCATCTTTTCGATGTATCAATTTTTCAACTAACATACGATCCTCGATTTCCTTCCTTCCGCTCCTCGATCCATATATCGATTTTTCCCACCAACAAATAGATATACATAATTATTCTTGAATCATCATCAAAATCAACAAGTTTCATGTCCATGTAACTTCAACATTCATGCTCTTGTATGTTTCAACAATCTCCCCCTTTTTGATGATGATCAAAATTTTCTTTTAAAGCCTTGTAATAACCTGTTTTATCTGTCACACTAACAAAAACATTAAACATACCAGATAATATTTAAATTTAATCATAAGAGGCTTTAAATATTTCTCCCCCTATTTTGATTATGATCAAAAAATTAAGAGCTCCCCCTCAAAATATGCATAACTTGAAAATAACTCCCCCTCAAACAAAGCAATAAAAGAATACAAATTTTATTTCATAAGTGAAAGTGATTTACAACACAAGAAATGAAAACAATATTAAAATTCTTCACTATCACTATGAAAGTGAGCATCAAATTTATTCTCTAAGTGACACACTGTATCATCTACGTCAGAGATACAACGAATGATTTCCTCATGCTGTATTCCAGAGAGAGTGAAAAATGCTTGCATCCTCTGGTTCATATCAGATAACATGTCTTCCACAGATTGACGGGTTTCAGGATGAGCAGAAGATGTTCCAGCACTTTGAATCTGATCAGAGGGAAACTCAGCAGCAGGAGGCATATCTTCGTCAGAATCTTCATCATCTGCATCTATGTTTGGAACTTCATCCTTGTGAACATAAGTATTATTGACACACACCATTTGAAGTTGGGTTAATGTGTTGTCCAGCATTCAGTTTAAGTTTGTCGTTCGTACAGTTTGTTCCCCTTCGACATTCACTCCTTTGTATTCAAGAATGCGAGAGATAAGGAGAGCATATGGAATTTTGAAGGTGGGATGACGTTTGGCCTTTAACATAGTCATGGTGACAAGGCTGCCCCAATCTATTAGCTCATTATTCATTATTGCATGAATAATGCGAAGATCTATTGAAGAGCATTAGGCATGGTTGGTTGCCCGGGGACATAAGATCCAGACGAGTAAATGCAAGAGCAGGCGTTCCTCCTTCTTCAATGGTCCAGCTAGAAGGAGACGCCCAATCTCCATGGAAGGGTTACGAAGAAAAGAACGGTAAGCCATGATTCTGTCAAAGTCATCTAACTCGGCAAAAATGTTAATAGTATCATCTCTTATAGGAAAATGTGCAACGTTTTCCCATATATCGTCATCAAGAATAATGGATACTCCCTTAACACGAGAGGTAGCTACTTTGATCTCTAAATTTAAAGTGAGAGTAAAATACCCTAACTAAGTCAGGATAGTATGTACCTTGCATTTGGATAAAAGGGAGAACTCTTTGAATTTCAAGAAGATTAGGAAAATTAAATCCCCTATTGATGAATTGATCACCAATAAGGAATTTGGGAGTGATAATACCTCGTTCCTTCCAAAAAGTCAGAAATTCCTGTCGGCCCTCAGCATCGGAGATCCATCCTTCGACAGAATTAGGACGGGGATGAGAGGCAGGTGCAGATCTTCTTCTGGTGGGAATTTTAGCACGAGAAGATGAGGCTGTTTTAGAATTAGAGGAATAACAAGAGAGTTTAGGAAGACAAGTGATGTTAGAAGAAGGCAAGAATGCTTGAATGATGCTAGAAAGCTTGGATTCAAGAGTTTGAGGTGTGGAGAAGTGAAATGGAGGTTTCCTATTTATAAACAACATCTCCAACGGTCATTTGGGAGTGTATGGGGGCCAAAAGAGCCGTTGGCAACGACTAGAAAACAAAAACGATTAGGTTTAATCGATTAACTCTTGAAATAATCGATTAAATCAGTAATAGACCCATTTAATCGATTAAATCAAGTTGTTAATCGATTAAAGCTGTATTTAATCGATTATTGGATGAAATAATCGATTAATCCAGTGAGTAAATTCATATTTCTGACATCTTAGGTGCAAATAATCGATTATAACTTCAAATAATCGATTATTCCAGAGAGTTCATCAAATTTTTTAGGTTTAGCACATGATAATCTATTAACACCCTACATAATTGATTATAACATTACAACCATCCAAAAACTATTTAATTAAGCAGAATTTAAGCTATTTCTAATATCCCTAAGTCTCTTCTAAGATCATAGAATCTATCATTGGGAAGAAGCTTAGTAAAAATATCTGCTAACTGATGCTTTGTATCAACATACTCAATTTTACAGTTTCCTTTACTTATATGATCTCTCAAGAAATGATGTCTAATTTCTATATGTTTAGTTCTAGAGTGCATTACTGGATTCTTAGTAAGATTAATTGCACTTGTATTATCACACATCAAAGGAATATCATTTAGAAATATACTATAATCTTCTAGTTGTTGTTTCATCCACAAAATTTGAGCACAACAATTACCAGCTGCAATATATTCAACTTCAGTGATGGATAAAGCAACACATGCCTGTTTCTTAGAATGCCAAGATACTAATGATGATCCTAATAAATGACATGTCCCACTAGTATTTTTTCTATCTATTTTGCATCCACCATAATCAGCATCAGAATAACCTATTAAACTAGTACAAGCTTCAGATGGATACCATAAACCAAAACCAAAATTTCCTTTTAAATATTTTAAAATACGTTTTACTGCAGTTAGGTGAGATTCTTTTGGACATGCCTGAAATCTAGCACACACACACAGACAGAATGCATAATATCAGGTCTACTTGCAGTTAAGTCTAACAGAGAACCTATCATACCTCTATACATGGATTGATTAATTTCTAAACCTGATTCATCCTTGTCTAAGTAGCATGAAGTTCCCATGGGTGTGTTAGCTTCCTTTGAAGTGTCCATTCCAAACTTTTTGAGAATCTCTTTGCAGTATTTGGTTTGAGAGACAAAAATGCCATCTTTAAGTTGTTTGATTTGAAGTCCAAGGAAGAACGTTAATTCTCCCATCATAGACATTTCAAATTCTCCCTGCATTATCTTAGCAAATTCTGGCAAAAGGAGCATAAGTTTCATCATAATCAATACCTTCCTCCTGACAGTAACCTTTGACAACAAGTCTAGCTTTATTCTTTGTTATATTTCCATCTTCATCAAGTTTGTTTCTAAATACCCATTTAGTTCCAATTACTTGATGTGATTCTTCTCTTGGAATTAATTCCTAGACTTGATTCCTTTCAAATTGATTGAGTTCTTCTTGCATTGCAATGCACCATTGGTCATCTTTAAGTGTTTCCTCAACATTTTTGGGTTCTATCTGTGACAAAAATGCTACAGACATGCAGAAATTAGTCATATTTCTAGTTCTTACCCCTTTTGAGATATCACCAATAATATTGTCCATTGAAAGTCCTCTTGGTGATTACCATTCTTTTGCTAATCCAGGTGTTTGAGAAGACTCATTTTCTTCCAAATACAATTCATCAAGAGTCTCTCTTATGTACTCATCATCTCCTGCAAGTTCTTTATTTGACTCAAGAGGATTTCCCCCAAGGTCTACAATTTCATCAAAAGTAACATGTATAGATTCTTCAACATTTAAGGTTCTTTTATTAAACACTCTATAAGCTTTGCTAGTTAATGAATAACCTAAGAAAATGCCCTCATCGGCTTTTGAGTCAAATTTTCCTAAGTTGTCCTTTCCATTATTTAACACAAAGCACTTACATCCAAATATTTTCAAATGAGCAACATTAGGCTTTCTACCATTTAACAATTCATAGGGAGTTGATTTTATAATTGGCCTAATGAGCATTCTATTCAAAACATAACATGCAGTACTTACAGCATCATCCCAAAAATATTTAGGAACATTTGATTCATTTAACATTGTTCTAGCAATTTCCTCTAGTGACCTATTTTTTCTTTCAACTACACCATTTTGTTAGGGAGTCCTAGGAGCAGAAATATTATGCAATATTCCATTTTCCTCACAATAATTTTCAAACCTTTCATTTTTGAAACTCACCACCATGGTCACTTCTTAAAACTTTAATTCTTAAGTCTTTCTCATTTTGAATTTGCTTTGCCAACTTCCTAAAGACCTTAAAAGCTTCACTTTTCAATGTTAGGAAAAATGTCCAAGTATATCTAGAAAAGTCATAAAAAATCACAAGAGCATAATAATTTCCACCAAAGTTTTTTATCCTAGAAGGACCAAATAAATCTAAATGTAATAATTCTAAAGGTTTTGATGTGGAAATAACATTCTTTAATTTAAATGAAGATTTTACTTGTTTACCTTTTTGACATGCATCACATAATTTATCCTTTTCAAACTTTAACTTAGGCAAACCAACAACTAAGTCTTTTGATATCAATTTGTTTAAATTATGCATATTTATATGAGCTACTCTCTTATGCCATAACCAAGGGTTCTCTTCCTTAGCAACTAAGCATGTTATACTAGAATCATGTATACAATCCAAATCAATCAAGTATATGTTGTTATGCCTAATACCTTTCAATGCTACTTCTTCGGAATCTATCAAATGTATGGTACAAAACTTACTTTCAAAGATTACCTTAAATCCTTTGTCACAAAGTTGACTTATGCTAAGGAGATTATGTTTTAGCCCATTAACAAGAAACACATCCTTAATCTCTAAAGTGTTTGCACCACCTATATTTCCAATTCCAAGAATCTTTCCTTTGTTGTTGTCCCCATAAGTTACATATCCTTGTTCTTTAGCTTTGAAACTCACAAATTTCATTTTGTCTCTGGTCATATGTTTAGAGCATCCACTATCAAGATACCACATAGACTTCTTTGATTGGAAGTTTCCTACGAAACAAGAACATAGTAAACTTAGGTCCCCATAACTTTTGGGTCCTTGGGGTTAGAGACAAACAATTCATTTAACTAAAGGAACCCAAATATATTTTCCTTTAGGAACACCAAAATGTTTGATTTTACATCTATTTGAAGTATGACCATGTTTCATACAATAAAAACATGCTTTAGATGTAGTTTTTGAATATGATGCATTTCTAACAATAGATGCTCTAGTTCCTTTTTCAACCCATACTCTTCTATTTTTCATTTTAGGCTTTTTCAAAGGAACATGATGGTTGACTCTATTTTGAGCAATAACAACTTTATCTTTATTATTGTTACTTAATTCCTTCTTGGCTTTATCAAACAAATGATTAAATATATCAATGTCATATTCATACACTTTACAAGATGCACATGCTATATTCTTATCATTATTCTCATCTATGCATACAATTTTAGTTTCTAAGGTTTCCTTTTCCTCTAAACATGCAATTTTCGTTTTTAAGAACTCCACCTCCTTTTCGGATCTACTTAAACTCTTTTTCACAGCTTTGTATTCATTTTTCAAGTCCTTAAAGGCATTAAACAATTCATTATATGCATTTTGCAGTTCATCAAAATTATTTTCATCATCACTTGAAGATGAGTCAGAATCACTTACCTCAAAATCGGAAGATATATGTCATTTGCCATTAAGCAAATATTGGCTTCAATTTTCGAGTTACTTGACTCCGAACTCGAATCACTATTGTCCCAAGCGATGTAGGCTTTCTTCTTGAAGAACTTTTTGCCTTTATTATCTTCATTTTTCTTGTTTGGACATTCGGTCTTCACATGTCCTATATTTCACTACAGCCATAGCATTTGATATGTACGGAAGTATTTTCTCTTACCTTTCCTTTACCTTTGAATGGATGTCTTCCTTTGGATTTCATGAATTTTGTAAACTTCTTAATCATGAGACTCAATTCTTCTTCATCATTCTCCGAGTCTTCTTCTTCCTTTTTACTCTTACCTTTGGAAATTTCAGTTTTGAAGGCTAAGTTCCTCTTTTAATGTTGTCCTTCCTCATCATTTAGCCTTCCTAGTTCAAGCTCATGCTCTCTCAACTTTCCAAAGAGCGCTGCCATAGACATGGTGGCAAGGTTTTGTGACTCCGAGATGACCGTCACCTTAGGTTGCCATTTCCTATCCAAAGAATTCAATATTTTCACATTTAATTCATCAACATAAAAAATCTTACCTAATCCAGTGAGATGGTTCACAATGTGTGTGAAACGCTTTTGAACGTCAAAAATCGTTTCTCCTTGTTGCATTCGGAACATCTCATATTCTTGAATTAAAGAATTTTTTCGTGCTCTTTTAACGTCGTTGGTACCTTCGTGGGTCACTCTCAACATTTCCCACATCTCTTGAGCAATTTTACAAATGGAGATCCTGTAAAACTCATCAAGGGTTAACGCAGATGAAATAATATTTCTAGACCTAACGTCAAATATAGCTTTTCTATTTTCCTTTGCCGTCCATCTAGAAAATGGTTTAGGAACGTCTACTCCATTTTCAAAAATTTTAGGAATATAGGGACCGTTTAAAATAGCGTCCCAAACACCTCTATTAACAGACTCTAAAAAGATTTGCATTCTTACTTTCCAGAAAGGATAATTTTGACCCGCAAAAAGTGGGGGTCTATTGATAAAAATACCCTCGACAAACGTTTGATTTTGTCCGGCCATTTTCGAAAAATTTGAATGACTATCAAAGCAAGCTCTGATACCACTTGTTAGAATCACGCAGCGGAATATTTGTGTGAACAGACAAAAACCAAGAGGGGGGTGAATTGGTTTCTTAACAAAAATTAGGTTTTAAAAATTTTCCCCAAATTTTACCAATTAAAATACTGTGTAAAGGTAAATAGGATAAGGATAGAGTCTTACACAGAAGATTTATACTGGTTCAGATCAAAAGACCCTACGTCCAGTTGTTAATCACTCAAACAGAGGATTAACGCTGTCACTATAATCAAAGTTATTACAAACAGATAACAATGGAAAAGATAGAGTAACGAAAACACCTCTCTTGAGTCACACAAGAGATGAAGAACAATTTTCCCTAGAGACGGCACAACACACAATCCACCAAGAACTCCACTTAGTGATTCTTATCGCTTCTAGCCCACACTAGGTTCTAAAATCCCCTTTTTCCTCCAACAAACAGTTCTCTAGCAATCACAACTCTCAACTTTTGTTTGAAAAAGGTTGTTCAATTTTCTGAGAGCCTTAGAGAACCTTAAGTAGATGAATTAGGGTTTGGGAATTGGGGATTTTCGAAACTTGGTGTATTGGGACTAGGGTTTTCGAAAATAGGTTTAATTTGAAGTTCAAAATGCATATCTGACTAAAATAATCGATTATCTCAAGTGTTAATCAATTATTACAGAGCCAAAATCAACAGGAACCCATAATGCACTGTTTTAATCGATTATTTGCCCTGTTAATCGATTATTACAGAGAGCTGATACAGAAAATGGTTTTTCTCTCTGTAATAATCAATTATTTGGCCTTTTAATCGATTAAACCAGTGAGTTTTTGATAAAAATGAGTTTTTGAAGCTTCTAAAAAGTAGACTATGTACTGGCTATCTTAGACTCTAATATTACAGACTCAAAATCATCAAAACAGAGTTATTACACAAGAATACAAGTCTTCAACTCTCTAAGTCCATTGTTCTTGAATCATCATCAAAATCAACAAGCTTCATGTCCATGTAACTTCAACATTCATGTTCTTGTATGTTTCAACAAATTTCTCTCTCGAATTCTTTCTCAAACTCGCTTAGGTTGAACTCTATGTCTTCTTCTGACATGTCCATTTTGACATGTCTAGGATCAATGTCTTTAGTAACATCGACCATACCTATGAAGGCTGAGTTTACCAATCTAGCATCTTCAGTAATGTCTGCTTGAGACTCGACATACCCCACCTGCACTTCAAATGGATTAGTATCCACTTTCATCGATACTTCCTCAAAATTCAACCTTCCTTGGTCGATTGCATCTTGGATTGTGTTCCTGAAGTGTATACAATTATTAGTCTAGTGCCCATAAATATTATGAAATTTACAATATTTTCGATCATTTCTTTGATCTGCAGAAGGCAATTTATGATCATCACTCAATTTAATCTATTTATCTTTCAATAGAATATCGAATATTTTATCTACTTTTGTTACATCGAAAGTATATGTTCGATTTGCCATTTTGTCTTTTACTTCATTTTTCTGCAGTAGTTTACAAATATATGGAGCTCCTACTTTGAGCTCTGCTATGTTTACTTTCTTATCAACAAATTCTTCATTTTCCACTTTTGTCTTGGGATTTTCTTCGTATATGTCATTTATATACGCTACCCTATCTTTCTTCATAGGTTTTTAAAATTTCTTGTGCCTTGCCTTCTCATACTCGATTTGTTCCACTCTTCTCACTTTATCGGCTACCTGAGCCATGTCATTCAATGGTAAATTAACCAACTTCTTCCTAATCGAGAATTCTAAACCAGCAGAAGCCATTCTGACTAATTCAAATTCGGGAATTTGAGTAAAACATCTCGACTAAATCTATTCAGATAATCATCTATGCTTTCATGATTATATCTTTTTATATTCATTAAGTCGATAAGACTGACTTGAGTCTCTCCCCTAAAAAATTGCTCATGAAAATTTCTTTCCAACTACAACCAATTATATATTGAGTTAGGTGGCAAAGAAGTAAACCAAGTGAAAGCATTCTTCGTTAATGAGCTAGGGAAGTATTTCATTTTTAATTCTTCACTCATAGTTATATCTCCAAATTCGATTTGATATCGTGTCACATGCTCGATAGTGGATTCACCAATTTCTTCGGCAAATTTGGTGAACTTAGGTATTTTATATCCTCGAGGTAATTCTGTCTCGAGAATCGCATTTGGAAAAGGAGAAACAAAGTACGATTGGTTGGGTGGTCTTAATTCCACTCCTTGGGGATTCATCCTTTATCCCAACACATGATTGTGCTGCATGTTATTCTGATTATACATATTTTGAAAACCCCCATTTAAATTTCCGTAAGCATCATTCCTCATATGCTGATATTCATTCCCCACATGCTGATATTGATCAGCATTTCGATTTCTCCTTAATAAATAAAGGGGATTAATATTAACGTTTTGGTTATTATCCTGATTAGCGTTATTTTCGACCCTCGTTTGTCGAGGTATTGCCAGAGCATCTCTGATACGTGTCATTTGATATGCTAATATTTCAGAACTACTAGTAGTGTTTTGAATTAATGGATTTAATACTATGGTCAACTGTTGCGACAACATATTAACCATCTCGAAATTGCTTTCATCCATTTGTTGTCGAAACATCCCTAATGAATTACTGGAAATTCCAGTACTAGCATTTTCGATAGCATCGAAATTGGATCGATGATAATCCCTATCGAATGCATATCTCCTGTGATCTAGATTTGCTCTGTTATCTAGGTTTGGTATTGGAGACATCTGTTGTGTTCCTAAACTTTGCGCATTTCCTAGATTCTGAGGCATAATTACATTTTGGGATACACCTACATTCGGGGATACTCCAAAATTTTAGGGCATTCCTAAGGTTTGAAATGTTCCTAAGTTTTGGGGCATTCCTAGGTTAAGTCTCGAATTTCGTGGTACTGAAGTACCAGCCCCATTCATGTTATTAAATGTAAATCCAGACGACCTTACACTTATATATGACCCTGCATATGTTGTCACGGGGTTTCCCATGGTTTGCATATTGTTGACATTATAGTACCAGACCCTAACTGAGTATTTGCTAATGTCCCTGGGTTTTCTTCAGTATTCACAGGCATCGACGCACTCACAATTGTCGATATCACAAGCACAGTGCCATTGTGAACTTGCCCCCCAGTGTTTGGTGGATTCGGACTATTTGGAATCTCACTGTTACCCTGACTATTTGGTGGATTTTGACTCATTCTTACTATTCGCCCACTCCTTAATCTCATACACTTTCGAACTAGTCAAATTTTTTTTGTGTATTCAACACAATACCACCCCCCTTACCTGGCGCACCAATTTGTTTCTGGTGGAAATTTTGTCGATTTCGATTTCTAAGAGACTTAGGTTCTAACCAACTTTCAACCACGTAGATTCTTTTTACTTAGGCTAGCAAACAGTTTTCAATCGAAACATGTATAAGCATCAAGCATAAAAAATCTCATAGTATCGAAAAACGCTAACAGCGCAATATGACATATAGATTGACAATCAAAAGTACTATTTTTGGTATTTTTATTAAAAAACGCAAAGTAAAGAAAGTAAATAACAGGAAATCGAAATTGCATAAATGTAACTGGCGAGGAACTGAAACGCAGAATCTTAACTTGCATAAAGGTAAAATGACAAGGAATTGAAAATGTAGAAACTTAAAGTTGATAAACGTAAATTGCATGAAAGTAAATTGCATTAACATAAATTACCAGGGAAAGTAAAGAAAGAGATAAAGACAATAAATGAAAATGGAAATCCAGAGCATTAGAAACTTCATGATGCGTCGTTCTCCTATAGACTTTTCACTTATGTTTCTGTCTTCTCTGTCAATTTCCTGTTCTTCTTCAAGCTTCGTTCTATTTATAGGCATCCTTCAATGTAACCTCCCAAGAGTCAGTTAAAAAACTGCTACCACGTTCCATGTGCACGTCCCTCGATTTTTACCTTAGCCTACGGTTTAGAAAATCGCTTCCACGTTCCATGTACGTTTTAACCGTTCATCGATTTCTAATTTAGCCACGATTTGGAAAGCCACTTCCACGTTCCATGTGTATGACAACTGTTCCTCTCGATCTCGATTCCAGATATCGAGTACTTTGAATTGCTTCTGATTTTCCATTTAACTTCATACTCAATGACTTTCATCGATTTTTACTTCCCCATGATCATCGAATTTATCTTTTGATTCTCGATTCTAATTTTTGATTCCTTTCAGCAAGAACCATCAAATCTTCTTCTTTCGATTCTCGAATCCAATTCTCGATTTCAATTCTCGACCGATGTTTTCATACTAATACATGGTCATCGAATGTCTTCCAACCATCTTTTCGACATATCAATTTTTTAACTAACATACGATCCTCTATTTCTTTCCTTCCGCTCCTTGATCCATGTATCGATTTTTCCCACCAACAAATAGATATACATAATTATTAAGTAAAAAAGCAGTGTAATATTGTACATTAAAAAATTATAAAATAAGATAATAAATATTGGAGGATAATATGATAATGAATAACTTTCTTTACAATTCTGATGAAGAAAAAAAAAATTAGATAAATGAGTCCACAATCATTCTTCATAAATAAACATACTCTTTTTCTGCATGAAGTTGCAGAGGTATAATTTTAACTTGAAAAGTTACATAGCTCAATGTTTGACCATCAACTTAATGTCATCACTCAGCGCCCTACCAAACTCGTCAAAACGTAACGTATCAGTTCTTTATATACCCTTAATTATTCCATTATGTGTCGGATGTGGGCCAATCGGGGACCCAAGGAATACCAGTTTCCATCAACTAGTAAGAATGTATACACATTTTCTGCTCATCCATTTTCTTTGCTTTATCTTTCTACATAACTTTGTAATTCAAGTTTATTCTTTACAAGAAAAGAGAAGCAAACGTTAAACCTATCGATTGCATTCTGTTCTATGCATAGTTTCTATATATTGAAGGATTAAAGCAATCCTTCTTACATCCTGTGAAAACCCTGAATTCATGCTAAATATTTATATTCCTATGTTGGTGAGAGTTACGACAAAAGGAAAAATCATGCAAATTACCCCACTATAGCCAAGAACAAGTTTGGCTTTGCTCATAGAAACTTCAAGTAATTTAATAGGAAGTGACCCACATTCAACTGATATTGAAATATTTATAGTATATAAGACACTGATAAACTCCATAGGTTGCCGAGCTAGGTACGGTAGCTTGTTACCCTCCTGGGGGCATTAAGGTGATGGAACAAGTATTGGACTAGTAGGGTAGAGTATAGTAGATAGAAGAAGCAAACTTGCCTATAACTAATTCATCCGTGTATCCTTGTAGTATCACAAGTTACAGAGTGCACTCAAGGTGAAGATTCTTGTGTGAGGGCTCTTCACCGAGAAGCCGGACCGAGGGTCTTCAAATAATGAATAGTGACTTGGACTATCACCTTTTTTAATCAACTTTGGATTCTTTCAGGGCCCACATCGGACACATAATAGACTAAGGAAAGGTTTATAAAGCATTGACTATCACTAACACTGAACAAACTAAGGAACAGTAGCCTGTGACCCTGTTAGGCGCGTTAGGGTGGCGGAAGATGATAGTGGGTGCTATTAATTGGACATTTCCACCACCTACTTGACATTATTGAATTATAATGAGTCAGAATCATTTTGACAAAATTCATGCTGACACTTCAGAAAGGTCATGAGTACGAAGTGTGCTTCTACATTCTAATTCTAAATATTGTGTGTTTTATATGTCATCAGTACAGGCAATTTCATCATCTACTGCATTGGTTTTCTTACAAGATTCATTCATATAATAACAATTTTTCTAAAGTCATGATGTGATATATGTAACTAATAAAACAAGATATGCGCAATGTTTGAACAAACACAAAGGAAATGGTGTCACTGTAAACTCACCTGTTCAGGATTTTGCATATTCATGGCCCACACCTGACACGTGATGGAATAAGCATATGTTTATAATGAACTTGCAAACACAACCTTTTGATGATTTAGGTGGCGATAGCATGTAACTCAAGTCGGCCTATTAAAGTATTAGAAGAGTATTTTGGTAGAAGGTTTCTCACATTACACTCTATTTGAAATACTGGAACCATAAAAATATAAAATAAGCTTTGACATTGATTATATCAAATATTTAAGATAATGTTTCAATTTGTAATAACATAGTAAGAACTCAATATTAATTTCTCAATAGAATTATATCGAGTTTTAACATTAATTAAAATCCAACTCAAATAATATAGAACACATTTTTCTCTATTCTCAAAAATACAATTTCAATACCTTAGATCAATTGAAATCAACACATGTATATTACTCAATACTCACTTTATCTTATAAAAAACTTTCTAATGCTTAATACTTTACTTAAATTTACTCTCCTTCAATTTCAATAAAAAAGAAAATGCACAAGTTTTTTTTGTTAAATTCAAAATAAACCTCCTTAGATAATTAACTTTACCCAACAAAGAATGTAACTTCTTTTTATTTCTAGGAGGATTAATTTCAATTATTACTTTTGCTTTGTTTTTATCAACTTCAATTCCTTTTTTATGAACAATAAATCCCAAAAATTCACCTATATTCACGTCAAAAGCACATTTTAAAGGATTTATTTTCAAATTATGACATCTCATTCTTTTGAAAGCTTGTTTCAATTTATTCAAATGAGATTTTTTCAATTCAAATTTAATAACTATATCATCGATATAAACTTGCATAAAATCTCCAATTAAATAATGAAAAATTAAATTCATTGCTCTCCGATTAGTCGCTCTAGCATTTTTCAAACCAAATGACATAACTAACCATTCGTAAGTTCCTAATGCTCCAAAGCATTGAAAAGTAGTTTTCGATATGTCACTTTCAACAATAAATATCTAATTTTGTCCAGAGTATCCATACTAGTGCAGAATAGGGCTTTTACGTCACCCAATTGTCGTCGCATGCATGTATATTCGACGTAAATAAAACGCGGTGGCAATTTTGTAAATATGAGACAAAAATTTTACGCCGCACATCCCAGTATGCGACGTAAAAAGCCTCTTTTACGTCGCACCTGGGTGGCGCGACGTAAAAGATGGACTTTTACGTCGCGCCCTCCAGGTGCGACGTAAAAGATGACTTTTTACGTTGCGTGCTGGGATGCGCGACGTAAAAAGTCTATTTTATTTCCCTCCAGACCCACTTCCTCGTCTCGCGCATCCAGAGTTTTTGAGAACGACGACGAGAACGACGACAACAGCTACCTCTGCACACCATTTTCGAGCAATTTTACAGTGAAAAGCATCTACATTATCGTGTCATTTGACGAACTTGATCTTTCTCCCCGATTGGATTCGAGTTTGAAATCAGTTTTCGTCTACACTCGAGGTTAGTGTTCTATGTCATTGCTATATGTTTACATTGAATCCGTGATTGTTTTTGGGGATCTCAATCACGTTATAGTATGAATGTCTCCACTGGATTGTTATTGGAATGTAATTATTTGTTTATTTGTTTGAGTGCATTCGGTTTACACACTCCATTGTTGTTGGAACGTGCTTTGTTGTTTGTTTATTAATTTTTTTTACATATAATTTTTAAATCTCTAGGAGTGACGAAACTTTATAACATAATATGAATCGAAGTTGGATGAATGCACGTCGTATTAGTGAAGAGTACGAAAAGGGAGTTGAGGAATTTTTGAAATTTGCTAGTGAAAATGGAAAAGCTATGAAAGGGACATATTATTGTCCATGTGTTCGTTGTTTGAATCAAATTCGTCATAAACTTGAGGATATACGTGATCACTTGTTTGTTTATGGTATTATTAAGAGTTATACAATATGGACATGGCATGGAGAAATATTAGACATCCCAACTGTGTCAACTACGGACAATTTTGATGAAGGGATGGATGATAATCTAGAGGATATGATACGTGATATTGGTGAAGAAAATTTTATGAAAGCACATCTATATGATTCTTTGAAATCTGATTTTGCGCAACAATTGTACATAGGATGTAGTTTTACAAGATTATCGAGCAACTTTAAAATTGTTTACTTTAAAAGCAAGAAATGGATGGACTGATAAAAGTTTCACCGAATTATTGGAGTTGTTGAAGGAGATGCTTCCTGAAGATAATACATTACCTATTCGTAACTATGAGGCAAAGAAGATATTATGTCCAATGGGTTTAGAGTACAAGAAAATACATGCATGTCCTAATGATTGTATATTGTACAGAAATGATTTTGCTAAATTAAAGATGTGTCCGACATGTGGTTTGTCAAGGTTCAAAAACAAAGTTGAGGAAAGTAGTGGTGAGGAAGAAGTAGATGGTCCCCCTGCTAAGGTGTTATGGTATTTGCCAATTATACCTAGGTTTAAAAGATTATTTGCCATAAAAGAAGATGCAAGAAACTTGACATGGCATGCAAATGGTAGAAAATGTGACAATCTTCTTCGACATCCAGCTGATTCTCCACAATGGAAAAGGATTGATGAAACCTTTCCAGAATTTGGTGCAGAGCCAAGAAACTTGAGAATTGGATTAGCTACAGATGGGATGAATCCTTATGGAAATTTAAGTAGTAAACATAGTTCATGGCCAGTTATGTTGATCATTTACAATTTGCCTCCTTGGTTATGCATGAAGAGAAAATATATGATGTTATCTATGATGATTTCAGGACCTCGACAACCAGGAAATGACATAGATGTATATCTTAGTCCTTTAATTGATGATTTGAAAATGTTGTGGGAAACAGGAGTGGATGTATTTGATTCATATCACGAAGTGAATTTCAGGTTGCGTGCAATGTTATTTTGTACTATAAATGATTTTCCAGCATATGGTAATTTGAGCGGTTATAGTGTGAAAGGTCATTTAGCGTGTCCTATATGTCAAGAAGACACAAGTTATATCCAATTGAAACATGGACAAAAAACTGCGTACAATAGGCATAGAAAGTTTCTAGTTGCTAATCATCCATATCGTAAAATGAAAAAAGCATTTAATGGATGTCAGGAGAATGCAGTTGCATCAGTACCACGCAATGGTGAACAAGTATATGAGCAAGTGAAAAATATTAATATTGTGTTTGGAAAGACCCAAAAGAAATCCACTGAGAAAAACATTTGGAAGAAACAATCTATATTCTTCAATCTTCCTTATTGGTGTAAGTTGGAAGTTAGACACTGTATAGATGTGATGCATGTTGAAAAAAATGTTTGTGATAGTATAATTGGGACATTGCTTAACATAAAAGGAAAGACAAAAGATGGAATAAAAGCAAGACAAGATTTGGCAGACATGGGTATACGTTCTGAATTACATCCACAATCAGTTGGAAAACGCACTTACTTACCTCCAGCTTGTCATACTCTATCAAAGAAAGAAAAGAGAAGCTTTTGTGAGTGTTTACGTGAGGTCAAAGTGCCACAAGGATACTCCTCAAATGTTAAGAGTCTTGTGTCTATGCAAGAGTTGAAATTAGTTGGTTTAAAGTCTCATGATTGTCATGTGTTGATGCAACAACTTTTACCAGTGGCTATTCGAAACATCTTACCAAATTCTGTTAGAATTTCTATTACTCGGTTATGTTTGTTTTTCAACACCATTTGTAAAAAGGTAATTGATCCAAAAAAGTTAGATGAATTAGAAAATGAAGCAATTGTAATAGTGTGCCAGTTAGAAATGTATTTTCCCCCTTCATTTTTTGATATCATGGTGCATTTGATAGTCCATTTGGTAAGGGAAATTCGGTTATGTGGTCCAATTTTTCTTAGATGGATGTATCCTGTTGAGAGATACATGAAGATCTTAAAAGGATATGTGAAGAATCAGTACAGGCCAGAAGCTTCTATTGTGGAAAGGTACATTGCAGAAGAAGCCATTGAGTTTTGTCAAGGATACATGTCAAAATCAGAACCAATAGGTATTCCTAAGATGAGACATGATGGAAGATGTGAAGGTAAGGGTACTCGAAATTTGAAGATTAAAAATGTTAGTCGGAAAGAAGTTGACCAAGCACATTTATACATATTGAACAACATCGATGAAGTAATCCCTTACATATCACAACACATAACTGAAATAAAGGCAACACATCCACGAATGAATGAAAAATGGGTATTGAATGAACATAACAAAAGTTTCCTTTCTTGGTTTAAAAAAAGGGTATATGTTGAGATTAATGCTTTAGAAACACTTTTGAGACTTGCTCGTGGGCCTAATAGTGATGTCATTACATTTGGTGGGTATGACATTAATAACTATTGTTTCTACTCAAAAATAGAAGATGATAAAGGTAGAGTACAAAATAGTGGGGTCACAATTCAAGCTTGAATCTATGCATTTTTCTAGTTCTAAAGACAAAAATCCTATCACGAGCTTCTATGAGTTATTTTGGGGTCATACAAGAGATATGGGAAATTGATTATGTTACTTTTAGGGTGCCTGTCTTCAAGTGTAAATGGGTTGAAGGGAATACGGGTGTGCGAATAGATGACCTAGGATTTACTTTGGTTGATTTGAGTAAAGTTGGGTATAAGGATGAACCTTTTATTTTGGCATATCAAGCGAGACAAATATTTTATGTCAAGGATCCATGTAATGAGAGATGGTCAATTGTCCTAGAAGGAAAAAGCATGCACGGAATTCATGAAGATGAGTCTCTAGATATACATGAAACACCTTCATTTTCAAGTAGACCATTTGATGACATAGTTGACAATGAAGTTGATGACATACATGCAATTCGAAGTGATCATGATGAAGGGATATGGGAAAACATACCAACATAATAGGTGTTTATCTTCACATTTTCTAGTTCTTTTTATTCAAACTTATAAAGTATGTTGACTTCATATTGTTTTGTTTTTCAGGATATGTCGGATTCCACAGTTGGTACTGGTAGTGGTAGTGGCAGTGGCGAGGAGCCGGAAGTGGTGATAAAGGTAGATCTGTCACTCGGTTAAAGGGGTTGACAGCAAGGAGGGTAGCTAGAGAGAAAACTCAAGTTGAATTTGATCCACGTTCGGTAAGGCATCCGGCCCAAATGCTTGCTAAGTTTAAGAGCTATTTGGGACTACTAGCTCGACACCATGTTCCGATTACTACTCCATCTTGGGATGATGTTGAGGAAGCCGAGAAGAACCTCATGTGGCAGGATGTTCAGGTATTTCTATATTTGTTGAATACTTTATATATCATTATTAATTGAATTTAACATTTATTGGTCATTTCACAGCAAAATTTTGATGTTCCTAACACTGAGGTGATGAGGAAGAAGATTTTATCCTCCATTGCCATTAGATGGAGGGACTTTAAGACTTTCTTGACACTGGAGTATGTATTTGGAAAGTTTCGAGATGAATCTCCCTGTATAAAGTATCAAATTAGTGAGGAGGATTGGTTACGGTTTTGTGCCAGTCGAATGGACCCCTCTTGGCGGGATAAAAGACAAGCCGCCCAACAACATCGGAGGTTGAATGATGCACCCCATGTATTGTCACGAGGAGGGTATGCATTATTGGAGCAACGTCTCATGAAATCCGAGAGAAGAGTCAGCAGGAGTTGATTCTACCGACCTTGCATCTCCACCCCTCGCTATCGGATGTGGAAGGCAGCCGGACAAAATCTGATGGACAAATGACTTCGATTCGCACGAATCATTGCTCAGAAAATCGTAAGTTATAATGTCAATTTGAATTGATTCTAATTTGAAAGTTAGTGTATGACTTAATTATTGTTAATGTGTTGTAGGATGATTTAGTTGAGCAGACCAGCCAAGGATCATTTATTCCTCATGGTCGACAAGATATATTGGCAGCAGCCATAGGAAAACCAGATTACTCAGGACGTGTGCGTGGTGCTCGGTGGAACCCGGGGCCTTCGTGATTACTTTGGTCCAACATCACGAAGGACCACTGCTGACTCTTGCAGCCAGGAGGCCTTGCATAAAATGGAGATGCGGTTTCAAGAAAAGTTAAATCAAATAAGGCAGTCCTTGCGAGCAAGAGTTTGATGAGAAAATTGAATCTCTCGCCGCTCTCGAGCAACGAGACTCAAGGAACACCTCAAACAATTGAACATGATATTATTCGAGTCAGCACTAAAGGGAGTTGTCGCTGCTACTACTGTTGATTCTTCGGGAGAATATACTCAGATCGATGCATCACACCGGTGTGAGTTATATGTTGAAGATGACCCCCGCGTCTAGTGGCTGTTGGTCGAGTTTTTGAGGGTAGCTTAACCATCCATGGTGTCCCTCTACGACCAGACTCGGACACGAGTAGTAGTTGATGAAGTTCATGATGCTAATGCTCCGAGTGCCTTTTCCTAATGAAGAGATTCAATTAGTGGGGCGGACAAGCGGGACATTCTTGGCTTGGCCAAGACGTTTGGTTATGCCACTATCGACACAGACCAAGGTAATATATATATATATATATATACATATTGTCTATTTACTCTTTTCTAGTATTATAATTTTATAAATGTTTAATTAATTTTTATCATTTGTTTAGGAGGACTTGTGTCGTGCTAAGCATAAAAAACAACCTATTATTGATGAGAATCGACTGAATGTGATGATGATCCCATCTCTATGTTGTTAGCCGTATTACCACGGTTGAGGAAGATACCGTGTCAGATACAATGGGATGTTAGAGTGTTTGGAATTGACAATTCCAGGTGTTCCATTGTACATTTCCTTGCCCGATGCTTTAGAAATTGCTGGGGGAAATTGCATGTTAAACATTTCCATCATACAATTGTGGGCAATGTAAGTCATTTTCATTTATGTTTCTAAGATTATAATAATTATATTCAACTTATAATTAATTATTTTAGGTACCTTGACAATTTGAGTGTGGAACAAGAAAAATCCGAAGTATACGGATTTATTGAGCCTCAATCCATCCAAAAATCTGGAAATACAAAGGTTGGAATCCAACAATATATGCAAACATGGATGAGTGACTCAAGAAGACATGTATATTTGGCTCCATACATTGAAGGGTTAGTATTTTAATTTATATTTTTGTAACTAATTTTTATGTCATACAATGTAGGTCCCATTGACAGTTAATTGTAATCATGCCCCGGGATTACACTCGTGGTGTGGTTTTGTTCATTACATCGGAAACCGAGTCAAGAAATGAAAAGCTTATTACAAGGGTAACTTTATCTTTTATTCATTAATTATGTTTTTAAATTGTGAATACATATTGAATAATATATGACTTTTTTTCACTTAGAATCGTGTATCGGAACTAATGTTCTAACTGGAAAACCTAGAACAAAGACTTTGCAGTTCATTTATCCTAAGGTTAGAAACTTATTTATATAAGTGAATACCATAATTATTGTTTGTATTTCAATTTTGAAAACAATATTATGTTTTTTTCATCATTTCAGTGTAATAAGCAAACTGACTCGTTTGAATGTGGTTACTATGTAATGTATTGGATGAGAGCCATAGTTTGTGCGGGTTTAATTGATTCTTGGACGGAGGTAATTACTTTTAACATTAGTTAAGTTTATTTAACTTTATTCATGTTGCATGCTTACAAGAGTCAAATTCATGTTTCAGGTATTTCAAGATCCATCTCCATTACCAGAATCTGAGATTACAGAAATTAGAGAACAATGGGCAAAATTTTTTGTTCAACAATTCTAGTACATTATTTTTTAAGTTCTTGTTCATATTATATTGTGTGTATTATGTAGTTTAGCTTAGTTTGTATAGGTAGCTTAGTTTATAATAGATTTTTTAGTTTGTATGTTTGTATTATATTGTTTTATTATGTAGTTTGAATTATATAATATTATATTTTTAATTTACTAGCTAAAGAAAACTAAACATCTAGACTGTCTGGTTGTAATATTTGCAGGTTTTAGTTGTAAAACAGAATAAATAAACCCAATTTAAAAAAAAACAATAAATTTACGTTGCATATTGGTATATGCGACGTAAATTTACGTCGCGTATACCATATGCGACGTAAATTTTCTATTTTTTTTTTAAATTGAAAAGGTTTTTACGTCTGTTTAGTGTAAATCTACGTCGGATCTGGATAACTGACGTAAATCTACGTCGGGCAAAAGGGTCCGACGTAAATTTACGTCTCCCGCTTTAACGTCGGACTTAAATACGACGTAAAAAGCCCTAAATACGTCTCCCGCTTTATAAAGACTTAATTTTTTTTTTCTTGTTACCGCTTCCACTAATATTTTAGCATTAGACATAGGATATTTATCTTTAGATGTTGTTTTATTTAAATCTTGAAAATCAATATATATTCTCATCCTTCCATTCTTTTTAATAATAGGAACAATGTTAGAAATTCAATATACATATCTGGTTGTGCATATAAATTTAGCTTTTAGCAATCTTTTGATTTTCTCCTTTATTTTATCCATGATTTCTGATGCAAACTTTCGGGGAGCTTGTTTAACAAGTTTTTTTCCCTTGATTATGAGCAATCGATGCTCTACTAGACTCCGATCCAACCCAGACATTTCATCATACTCCCAGACAAAAAATCTTTATATTCTTTAAGCATAATAATAAACTCTACTTCAATATCATCCCTTAATAACTTACATAGGCATTTTTTCTTTCTCATCACGTAAATCAACTTTCTCTAATGAATGTTGAGCCTCTACTTTATTAGTCCTTATTGTACTTGATTCTTCAAATCATAAAGGTGAAAAATCATAAACACAATCCAACTTAACACCATTATTTAACATATTTTTATTACACGCTAATGTCGATGATATCAACTTATTCAACTCGATTCTACTCCTACCTACTATCTCTTGACTCTCCGGCAAATACACTGAACCAACATAACTTTGCAATCGAGCCCATAAATTATTATAATGGAACTCATTCATTGTCCCCAACCATTTCGAGGTTGGCTTCCTCCCTCGATACAATCTTTCGTTAGTATGCATTTCCACAAAACAGGTCTTATGCATTTTTGAATTGAAATCTTCAGGTGTCTCAAAAGTAAATGGTCTAGTCATAACCAAATTTCTCAAATGTCTCAAATAGGTCACAAAGTCAATTTGGTCCCCGTGGACTATCTCTAACTGACCAACTCGATTCAACATGTAAAGCTTTTGGTGAGCAGTTGAAGGTACTACACCCACACCATGTATCCATTCTCTACCCAATATCACATTAAAGTTCACATGAGACTTCACTACTACGAATACATTATTCCTTAAATACGTTCCCACTGTCCCATCAAGGGTTATCATTCCTTCCGAATTCAATGATTTCCAGCTAAAATATGACACTAGAACATTGTTCTTTATCAAATCTTCTTCTTTCTTACCAAATATTTTCAACATCTACTTTGGTAATATATTCACTATTTCTCCCCCATCGACAAACACCGTATTCACTATAGTACCTTCAATTTCTATCTTTAACATCAAAGAATTTAGGTGAAATCTCATCTCTTCACTTGGTGGATTAATTATCGTCGCATTTATGTGAGGCAATTCACATGAGATTTGAGTGACCCAAAATGTTTGAGGTTGTAGGTCAAATTCGTAATAATCCTCCCGGTTCGAATCATGCCTTATCTGAGTATCCTCATACTCTATGGCGTATTCGTTTGGCAAAATCGAAATCATTCCTACATTCACATTCCCTTGTCTAAGATTTGTACTTAAACCCTTTCCTTGGTTAATCAAAGTGCTTTCATACACTTGACCAACCCAACTTGATCCTCTTTGATCTGTTGGACTCCCTTTCGATATCCTTTTCCAAAAGGTTTGTGCCATGTTTCCCCTCATCCAAGGGCCCCCTCAACAAAATCCTCTTGAAAACTTAGGGTATCTAGTGTAGAAATTAGGACTATAGGATAATCTATCAAATACATTTATATTCCTTGGCCATATGTATTTCAACGAATAAACACTTTTTCTCCAATCCACCCTTCTTTCCTCATCCTTGGATACAATTGATAATTTACATATTGTTTGGTGTCATCTCTCAATGAAACCTGCAAATTATGATCCTGACACTCTACACTTTACTTTTGTTTCTCATTACTCTTTGTCGCCGTCGTCCCTTCCCAGGGAAGGGAGGGTACCAAGAGAGGCGGTCGGTTGCGACATGATGGTTTGTGACTCGTGTTTTTTCTTAAAATATGGTCATCACTCTTAGGATGTTCGATAACTGAACTATCCTTAAGAGTGAGGTTTTCATAAAGGGTTCATAGAGTCGCCACCAATGTTTTTACCATAAACATTGGAAAAGGAAAAATAAAGGCGTTGGTTAAAAAAACCAACTTTGGCCATTATAACCAGAGTTAGGTAAGGGAGTTAGTTACGTGTGGGGAAGGTGTTAGCACCCCACAACGCCCCTTTCGGGTTCCCTATGATGGATTAAATTAAAAAATAAAGATACAGAAATTATGCTTCTATCGTATTTATTTATCTACGTGTAGTAATTAAATATCTACATGGCCCTAACTTCTAATGCACACAAAAGAAAGCGATAAAAGAGAAGGAATAGAAAAGGAACCTCCGAAGTGAGCTTTTTATAAATTTCGAAACTTGAGGACACTTTTTGGCAGTCCCCTCCCTCTACAAGAGCACTCCTCCCACAAACAATAAAATTATTAAAATAACGAGCGTCGAATGTCTCAAAAACAGACTTTCTTAACCGATTTAATCAAAAAAGAATAATCAGAAAGACTAATCGAACTCTGAAATAGTGCAAAAAATTCCCAAAAGTGTTTTGGATTAAGAGAGAGAAGAGAGAACTCTCAGAAAAGTGTGTGGAAATGGGAGAAATGAGGGCCTATTTATAGGCTCGCGGATCCAGGAGGCTGGGACGGCCGTCCCGGATTTTGTCAGTCGGGACAGCCGTTTGGGATTTGTTAAGGTTCCAACATAAAACCAATTGACAATATGTGGAGTAGCCTAACATGTATTTAAACCATACAAAATGACATGAGGTAGGCAATGTGGGACTTTCAACATGCCCCCTCCAACGAAGCCTGTCGGACCAGATAAAGGGTACTTTTGACCCAACTAAAGGGCAACTTTTGGTCCATGACAATAACCAGAAAGATGTTAGGCTTTGGCTCTGATACCATGTTAAGGTTCCAACATAAAACCAATTGGCAACATGTGGAGTAACCTAACATGTATTTAAACCATACCAAATGACATGAGGTAGGCGATGTGGGACTTTCATTAGGATTTTGGGATGGTCGTCTCGCCTGGTAAAAGCCTCGGTACGACCGTCTCGCCTAACAAGTGTCTCGGGACGGCCGTCCGGGATCCAGGATTACCGTCTCGAGCTCTTCGACAGGCGAGACGATCATCCAGGATCTAGGACGACTGTCTCGAGCTCTTAGTTAGGCGGGACGGTCGTCTAGGATCCAGGACGACTGTCTCGAGCTCTTGACAAAATTCCTAATTTTTATTTTCAAAGAAAACCCTCCTTTTCTTAATGGAGCCTAGAAAACACTACTAGGGGCCCAATGAAGCCTTGTCTATCTTCGAAACGAAGGATTTCTGAACTTTATTACGAGACCGGGCAAGATTTGGGGTCTACAGTTGCCCCCCTTCACCCGACTGACCGATTGTTTGGCTAATTATGCCATAAGACTAGCTGGCGGGTGAAGGAGTTAACCCTCTTGCCAGGTCATCCTTCGAATGCTTCTTTGATGCGGTAGTTGATCCTCTGGACGATGAAGGTGGTTGCCTTGACGTCTTCAATGTTGATCACAGGGTGTTCACTTTAACCCTATGGTGATGGGTACAAATCCCCACCTGGTTCGAGTCCCCTCTTGTAAGACTAGCCCATCGGATATTCTCTCCGATCTTGTGGTTGGTGGGTACAGACCCCCATATGGTCTGAGTCCTCTGTTGGTAAGACTCGCCCACTGGATGTTCTCTCCGATCCTGTGGTTGATGGGTACAAACCCCCATCTGGTCTAAGTCCCCTTTTCGTAAGACTCGCCCACCGGATGTTCTCTCTGATCCTGTGGTTGATGGGTACAGACCCCCATCTGGTCTGGGTCCTCTGTTGGTAAAACTTGCCCACTGAATGTTCTCTCCGATCCTATGGTTGATGGGTACAGACCCCCATCTAGTCTGAGCCCCCTTTTGGTAAGACTCGCCCACCAGATGTTCTCTTCTGATCTTGTGGTTGATGGGTACATGCCCCCATCTGGTTTGAGTCCTTTGTTGGTAAGACTTGTCCATCGGATGTTCGCTCCGATCCTATGGTTGATGGGTACAGGCCCCCATCTGGTCTGAGTCCTCTATTGGTAAGACTCACCCACCGGATGTTCTCTTCGATTCTGTGGTTGATGGGTATAGACCCCCATATGGTTTGAGTCCCCTTTTGTAAGACTCGCCCATCAGATGTTCTCTCCGATCCTATGGTTGATGTTAGAATCGGAGAGGGGTGAATTGGTTTCTTAAACAAAAATTAGGGTTTTAAAATTTTTCCCAAATTTTACCGATTAAAATGCTGTGTAAAGTAAATAGATAAGGGATAGAAGATTACACAGTTGATTTATACTGGTTCAGATCAAAAGACCCTACGTCTAGTTGCTAATCACTCAAATAGAGGATTAACGTTGTCACTATAATCACAGTTTACAAACAGATTACAAATTGAAAAGATAAGGTAAAGAAAACACCTCTCTTGAGTCAAACAAGAGATGAACACCTCCTTTGAATCCACAAAGGATGAAGAACAAATTTTCCTAGAGACGGCACAACACACAATCCACCAAGAAACCCACTAAGTGATTCTTATCGCTTCTAGCCCACACTAGGTTTTCAAAAGTCCCTTTTTCTTCCCTACAAACAGTTCTCTAGCAGTCACAACTCTTAACTTTTGTATGAAAAAGGTTTGTTCAATTTGCAGAGAGCCTTAGAGAACCTTAAGTAGAGAGAATAGGGTTTGGGAATTGGGAATTTTTGAAACTTGATGAATTGGGAATAGGGTTTTCAACACTTGGTCCAATTTTGAATTTCAAAACACATAACAGACCCAAATAATCGAATATCTTGAGTGATAATCGATTATTCCAAAGCCAAATTCGCAGGGGAACAAAACTAGGCCAGGATAATCGATTATCTTGAGTGATAATCGATTATCACAGAGAGGATTTCCTGAAAATGGTTTTCTTGCTGTAATAATCGATTATCCAGGGTAATAATCGATTATCACAGTATAATTTTGATAAAAATGAGTTTTTAGAGCTTTTAAAGGATGGTCTATGTGCTGGCTATCTTGGACTCTAATATTACAGACTCAAAAACATAAAAACAGAGTTATTACATAAGATTACAAGTCTTCAAATCTCTAAGTCCTTTATTCTTGAATCATCATCAAAATCTACAAGCTTCATATCCTTGTATGTTCAATATTCATATCCTTGTATGTTCAACAATCTCCCTCTTTTTGATGATGATCAAAATTTCCTTTAAAGCCCTTTGTAATAACCTGTTTTATCTGTCACAGCTAACAAAAACATTAAGCATACCAGATAACATTTAAAATTAATAAACATAAGAGGCTTTAAATAATTTCTCCCCTATTTTGATTATGATAAAAAATGAAAGCTCCCCCTCAATCAAAGCAATAAAATACCATTTTTATTCCATAAATCAAATTAATTACAAACAAGAAATATGTTGAAGAGATTAAAACTCTTCACTTTCATCACTGTTAAATTGGGCATCAAATCTGTCCTCTAAATTACATACCCTATCATCTACATCCGAAATACGTCGAATAATTTCCTGATTCCGTTCTTGAGAGATAGTGAAAAACTCTTGCATTCTTTGATTCATATCAAACAACATATCTTCCATAGATGGACGGGATGTAGGATGAGCAGATGACGTCCCAACAGTATGAATGTTTTTAGCAGGCATTTCAGCAGTAGGCATGTGTTAGAATCGCGCAGCGGAATGTTCGCGTGGTCGGACAAAAACCAAGAGGGGGGGTGAATTGGTTTCTTAATAAAATTAGGTTTTCAAAATTTTCCCCAAATTTTACCGATTAAAAACTGCGTAAATGTAAATAGAGAAGAGTAGAGAAGATTACACGGTAGGTTTATACTTGGTTCGGATCAAAAGACTCTACGTCCGAGTTGCTAATCACTCAAAAGAGGATTAACGCTGTCACTAAGAACAAATTGTTACAAACAAGTTTACAAATCAAAGAGATAAAGTAAAGACAACACCTCTCTTGAAATCCACAAGAGATGAAGAACAACTTTCCCCGAGAGACGGCACAACACACAATCCACTAAGAACTCCACTTAGTGATTCTTATCGCTTCTAGCCCACACCGGGTTCCAAAAGCCCCCTTTCCTTGCAACAAACAGTTCTCCGGCACTCACGAGCACTTAACTTTTGTATGAAAGAGTTGTTCTTTTTTTTCGAGTGCCAAAGCGAGTTTAAGTAGGGAAATTAGGGTTTAGGAATTGGGGATTTCGAAACTAGGGTTCTTGGTAATTGGGTTTTCGAAAATAGGGTTAATTTGAAATTTAAAATGAAAAACAGATTGAAATAATCGATTATTTGGAGTGATAATCGATTAAAATAGAAGCCAAATACGTCGGAACCCAAACCTCTCTGGATTAATCGATTATTTGGTGAAATAATCAATTATCTGTACGGAACGAGTATGAAATAATCGATTATTTTGTCTGTTTAATCGATTAAAATAGTGACTTTGTATAGAAAGTGGTTTTCTCACTGTTTTAATTGATTATTTACCTATATAATCGATTAAAGCCGAGCCTGAATGATAAATTTGAGCTTTTTGAAGCTTCTAAGTTACAGACTATGTACCGGCTATCTTAGATTCTATAATTACAGACTCAATCAAACTAAAATAGAGTTATTACAATACAGAAATCATCAATCTTCAATCTTCAATACTCTAAGTCTTTAAGCTCTTGGATCATCATCAAAATCAACATTCTTCATGATCATTATTTGCAACATCAAGTCCTTGAATGTTCAACAATCTCCCCCTTTTTGATGATGATCAAAATTATCTTTTTAAAGCCCTTGTAATAACCTGTTTTATTTGTCATACTAACAAACACATTAAACATACCAGATAAAATTTAAAATTGAATCATAAGCTTTAAATTTTTCTCCCCCTATTTTGATTATAATAAAAAAGAACCCTGCAACATCAATCATAAGAGCTCCCCCTCAAAATATGCATAATTTAGAGAAAGCTCCCCCTCAATCATAGCATGAAAGAAACATAATATTTTATTTCATAATCATTCATCCATTACAACATCAAGACAATAACAAAAGAAAATACATCGATTATCTCTATATCGAGACGACTTTAATCGATTATTTCTAGCAAATAATCGATTATACGAGGCATTTAATCGATTATTTCACGAAATAATCGATTATTCCAGAGGAGAATACCCTATTTTGGACGTTTTGAGGGAAAATAATCGATTATCACTTCCGATAATCGATTATTCCGAGGCTATATCAAGTTTTTGAGATTTATATGCATAATAACCTATGAACATGCTACACCACGAATTTTAACATAACAATTATCCAGAAGCGAGTCAAATTAAGCAGATTTTAAGCTATTTCTAATATCCCTAAGTCTCTTCTAAGATCATAGAATCTATCCTTGGGTAGAGGCTTAGTAAATATATCTGCTAATTGACGTTTAGTGTCTACATACTCTATTTTGCAGTTTCCTTTCTTGATATGATCTCTTAAAAAGTGATGTCTAATCTCAATATGTTTAGTCCTAGAGTGCATTACTGGATTCTTAGTTAGATTAATTGCACTTGTATTATCACACATTAAGGGTATGTCATTTAAATATATACTATAATCCTCTAACTGTTGTTTCATCCACGGAATTTGAGCACAACAACTACCAGTTGCAATATATTCGACTTCGGTGGTAGATAAAGCTACACATGCTTGTTTCTTAGAATGCCATGATATTAAGGATGAACCTAACAAATGACATGTCCCACTAGTGCTTTTCCTATCAATTTTACATCCACCATAATCGGCATCGGAATATCCTATTAAACTCATACAAGCATCGAGACGGATACCACAAACCAAAATCGAGTAGTTCCTTTTAAATATTTTAAAATATGTTTCTACTGCAATTAGATGAGATTCTTTAGGACAAGCTCGAAATCTAGCACACACATAGACGAGAATGCATAATATCAGGTCTACTTGCGGTTAAGTATAATAGTGATCCTATCATACCTCTATACATAGTTTGATTAACTTCCAAACCTGATTCATCCTTGTCTAGATAGCATGAAGTTCCCATGGGTGTGTTAGCTTCCTTTGAGGTGTCCATACCAAACTTTTTGAGAATCTCCTTGCAGTATTTAGTTTGAGAGATGAAAGTGCCATCTTTAAGTTGCTTGATTTGAAGTCCAAGGAAGAATGTTAATTCTCCCATCATAGACATTTCAAACTCTCCCTGCATAATCTTAGCAAATTCTACACACAAAGAATTATCGAGTTGATCCAAAAATAATATCATCAACATATACCTGGACCAATAAGATATGTTCTTTAACTTTCTTAATAAATAGTGTAGAATCAATTTTTCCTCTTGAAAAATCATTTGCAGTTAGGAAACTACTTAATCTTTCATACCAAGATCTAGGAGCTTGTTTCAACCCATATAATGCTTTCTTCAATTTGAAAATATGATTAGGATTATTAAAATCTTCAAATCCAAGGGGTTGCTCTACATACACTTCTTCTTTAATAAAACCATTTAAAAATGCACTCTTAACATCCATTTGATATAATTTAAATTTCATCATAGATGCATAAGCAAGAAGTAGGCGTATAGCCTCTAACACTGGCCACAGGAGCATAAGTTTCATCATAATCTATACCTTCCTCCCGACAATAGCCTTTTGCAACAAGTCCGGCTTTATTCTTTGTTATATTACCATCTTCATCAAGCTTATTTCTGAATACCCATTTAGTTCCAATAACTTGATGTGACTCTTCTCTTGGGATTAGTTCCCGAGACTTGATTCCTTTCAAATTGGTTAAGTTCTTCTTGCATGGCTATGCACCATTGATCATCTTTAAGTGCTTCCTCAATGTTTTTAGGTTCAATCTGTGACACAAAAGCAACGGACATACAGAAATTATTCATATTTCTAGTTCTTACCCCTTTTGAGATGTCACCTATGATATTGTCCATTGAGAGTCCTCTAGGTGATTGCCATTCTTTTGCTAATTGAGGAGTTTGAGAAGGCACATTATCTTCCAAGTATAATTCATCAAGGGCCTCTCTTATATATTCATCATCACCTGCAAGTCTTTTATTTGACTCAAGAGGATTTCCCCAAGGTCTACAATCTCATCAAAGGTAACATGTATAGATTCTTCTATATTCAAGGTTCTCTTATTAAACACTCTATATGCCTTGCTAGTTAAAGAATAACCTAGAAAAATGCCCTCATCGGCTTTTGAATCAAATTTTCCTAGATTGTCCTTTCCATTATTTAGTACAAAACATTTACATCCAAAAATCTTTAAATGAGCAACATTAGGTTTTCTACCATTAAACAATTCATATGGAGTTGATTTTATAATTGACCTAATGAGCATTCTATTTAAAACATAGCATGCAGTGCTAACCGCATCAGCCCAAAAATATTTAGGAACATTAGATTCATTTAACATAGTTCTTGCAAGTTCCTCTAATGACCTATTTTTCCTCTCAACTACACCATTTTGTTGGGGAGTCCTAGGAGCAGAAAAGTTGTGTAATATACCATTTTCCTCACAATAATTCTCAAATTTTTCATTTTGAAACTCACCACCATGGTCACTTCTTAAAACTTTAATTCTTAGGTCTTTCTCATTTTGTATTTGTTTTGAAAATTTTCTAAAGACCTTAAAAGCTTCACTTTTCGTAGTTAAGAAAAATGTCCAAGTATATCTAGAGTAATCATCAACAATTACAAGTCCATAATAATTTCCACCAAAGCTTTTTATCCTAGAAGGTCCAAATAAATCTAAATGTAATAATTCTAGGGGTTTTGAAGTGGAAATCACATTCTTTGATTTAAAAGATGATTTTACTTGTTTACCTTTTTGGCATGCATCACACAATCTATCTTTTTCAAATTTTAACTTAGGCAATCCAATAACTAAGTCTTTTGATATCAATTTATTCAAGTGATGCATATTTATATGAGCAGCTCTTTTATGCCATAACCAAGGGTTCTCTTCCTTAGCAACTAAACATGTTATACTAGACTCATGTAAACAATCCAAATCAATCAAATATATGTTGTTATGCCTAATGCCTTTTAATTCTACTTTTTCGAATTTACTAAATGTATGGTGCAAAATTTGCTTTCAAAAGTTACCTTGAATCCTTTGTCACACAATTGGCTTATGCTAAGTAGGTTATGCTTTAATCCATCAACAAGAAGCACATCCTTAATTTCCAATGTGTTTGCACCTCCTATGTTTCCAATTCAGAGAATCTTTCCTTTGTTGTTATCCCCATAAGTCACATATCCTTGTTCTTTGGCTTTGAAACTTACAAATTTCGTTTTATCTCCGAGTCATATGTTTTGAGCATCCACTATCAAGATACCACCTAGACTTCTTTGATTTGGAAGTTTCCTACAAAACAAGAACATAGTAAACTTAGGTCCCCACAACTTTTGGGTCCTTGGGGTTAGAGACATAACAATCTATTTAAATACTGCAAAACTTTCTCATAAAATTTTTCAAGTTATTTTAAGCTGATAAAAATAAGTTTTAATCGATTAAAATGTTGTGAAAAATTTTTTTAAGTTGTTTTAATCGATTGAAATGAGATTTAATCGATTAAAAGAGTTCGATCGGTCATAACAAAATTCGATCGATCATAAGCGATTCCGATCAGTCATAATTGCATTCGATCGATCATCCTGACCCTTTAAGTGATTTTAATCGATTGAAACGTGTTTTAATCGATTGAAAAAAATTCGATCGCTTATAATTTGATTCGATCGATCATCCGACCCTTTAAGTGATTTTAATCGATTGAAACATGTTTTTAATCGATTTAAAAGATTCGACCGCTCATAATAAAAATCTGATCGATCACGATGAGTTCTAAATGGTTTTAATCGATTAAAATTAAGTTGTATCGATTAAAATACTGTAAAAACATTTCTTTGAACACTCTAAGTGATTTTAATCGGTTCTTTCAAAACTATATCAGTTAAAAACATGTTTAAGAAAGCTTTTGTAAAAATACTTTGTTTTTAGTTGATTAAAATGATTTTAGAGGCATTTCGCAAAGATCTTTTAAGTGAAGAACCTTCATGCAATAGAAAAGATAAAATGTTTTTACCTAAGCATTCTGTTTAAAACATACTAAATGATCCATTTTCTTTGAATAAATACAAGATACAAATAGTTCATTTAACTATAGGAACCCAAATATATTTACCTTTAGGTACACCAAAATGTTTAATTTTACACTTATTTGAAGTGTGACCTTGTTTCATACAATAGAAGCATGCATTTTTAGAACAAGATACATTATTAACATGACATGCTCTAGTTCCTTTTTCTACCCATACTCTTTTCTCTTTAGTTTTATTCTTTTTCAAAGGAACTCTTTGATTTACATTATTTTGAGCAATTACCATTTCATGCTTCTTAAGATCATCAATTTCTTTTTCCGCTTTTTCTAGCAAATGGTTAAGAATATCTATGTCATATTCATGCTCTTTACAATTTGCACAAGCTAAGTCCT
The DNA here is from genome assembly GCA_963425845.1 of Sphenostylis stenocarpa. NCBI lineage: Eukaryota > Viridiplantae > Streptophyta > Magnoliopsida > Fabales > Fabaceae > Sphenostylis > Sphenostylis stenocarpa. The sequence continues at coordinate 25,887,295 of OY731408.1, forward strand.
TATTCTCATCTAAGCATACAATTTTCGTATTAGCTACCTCCTTTTCTTCTAAACATGCAATTTTCAATTTTAAGGACTCATTTTCCTTTTCGGATCTTCTTAGATTTTTCTTTACAACTTTAAATTCGTTTTTCATATCCATAAATGCAGTAAATAACTCATTATAAGCATTTTGCAATTCATCATGGTCATTTTCTTCACAAGAGGATGAATCGGAATCACTAACCTCAAAATCCGAAGAAATTTTGTCATTTGCCATTAAGCAATTGTTTGCTTCTATTTCCGAGTCGCTTGATTCTGAATTTGAATCACTGTCATCCCAAGCAATATATGCTTTCTTCTTGAATTGCTTTTTGCCCTTGTGTTCATCATTTTTCTTGTTTGGGCATTCGGTCTTTATATGCCCTGCTTCACCACAACCAAAGCATTTTATATTAACGGAAGAATTTTCTTTTACCTTTCCCTTACCTTTGAAAGGATGTCTTCCTTTTGCTTTCATCATCTTGGTGAACTTCTTTATAAAAAGACTCATCTCTTCTTCATCAATTTCGGAGTCTTCTTCTTCTTCTTTCTTATTTTTGCTTTTTGAAATCTCGGTCTTGAAAGCTAGGTTCTTCTTTTGATATTGACCCTCTTCCTCATTTAGTCTTCCAAGGTCAAGTTCATGCTCTCTAAGCTTTCCAAATAACACCGCCATAGACATAGTGGCAAGATTTTGTGACTCCGAGATGGCCGTCACCTTAGGTTGCCATTTCCTATCCAAAGATTTCAAAATTTTAACATTTAATTCATCAACGTCAAATACTTTACCTAATCCGGTGAGATGATTCACAATATGAGTGAAACGCTTTTGAACGTCAAATATCGTTTCGCCTGGTTGCATCCGGAACATCTCGTATTCTTGGATTAAAGAATTTTTACGTGCTCTTTTGACGTCGTCAGTTCCTTCGTGGGTCACCCTTAGCATTTCCCACATTTCCTGTGCACTTTTACAAACTGAAATTCTATAAAACTCATCAAGGGTTAGAGCAGATGAAATAATGTTTCTAGCCCTAACATCAAATTGTGCTTTTCGACTTTCTTCTGCAGTCCATCTAGATAAAGGTTTAAGAACGTCAACACCGTTCTCAGTAGTTTTAGGAACAAATGGACCGTTTAAAATTGCGTCCCAAACGCCTCTATCAACAGACTCTAAAAATATTTGCATACATACTTTCCAAAAAGGATAATTTTGACCCGCAAAAAGTGGGGGTCTGTTGATAGACGCACCTTCGGCAAAAGTTTGATTTTGTCCGGCCATTTTCGAAAAGTTTGAATGACTATCAAAGCAAGCTCTGATACCACTTGTTAGAATCGCGCAGCGGAATGTTCGCGTGGTCGGACAAAAACCAAGAGGGGGGGGGTGAATTGGTTTCTTAATAAAATTAGGTTTTCAAAATTTTCCCCAAATTTTACCGATTAAAAACTGCGTAAATGTAAATAGAGAAGAGTAGAGAAGATTACACAGTAGGTTTATACTGGTTCGGATCAAAAGACCCTACGTCCAGTTGCTAATCACTCAAAAGAGGATTAACGCTGTCACTAAGAACAAATTGTTACAAACAGTTTACAAATCAAAGAGATAAAGTAAAGACAACACCTCTCTTGAAATCCACAAGAGATGAAGAACAACTTTCCCCAGAGACGGCACAGCACACAATCCACTAAGAACTCCACTTAGTGATTCTTATCGCTTCTAGCCCACACCAGGTTCCAAAAGCCCCCTTTCCTTGCAACAAACAGTTCTCCGGCACTCACGAGCACTTAACTTTTGTATGGAAAGAGTTGTTCTTTTTTTACGAGTGCCAAAGCAGAGTTTAAGTAGGGAAATTAGGGTTTAGGAATTGGGGATTTTGAAACTAGGGTTCTTGGTAATTGGGTTTTCGAAAATAGGGTTAATTTGAAATTTAAAATGAAAAACAGATTGAAATAATCGATTATTTGGAGTGATAATCGATTAAAACAGAGCCAAATACGTCAGAACCCAAACCTCTCCGGATTAATCGATTATTTGGTGAAATAATCGATTATCTCATACGGAACAGATACGAAATAATCGATTATTTTGTTGTTTAATCGATTAAAACAGTGACTTTGTATAGAAAGTGGTTTTTCTCACTTGTTTTAATCGATTATTTACCTATATAATCGATTAAAGCCGAGCTCGAATGATAAATTTGAGCTTTTTGAAGCTTCTAAGTTATAGACTATGTACCGGCTATCTTAGATTCTATAATTACAGACTCAATCAAACTAAAACAGAGTTATTACAATACAGAAATCATCAATCTTCAATCTTCAATACTCTAAGTCTTTAAGCTCTTGGATCATCATCAAAATCAACATTCTTCATGATCATTATTTGCAACATCAAGTCCTTGAATGTTCAACAGCATGTCCTCATCATCAGAATCTTGAACCATGTTGGCCATGTGAGGAGCATCATCTTTATGAACGTAAATTCCGTTTACGTTCACCATCTGTAGCTGAGTGAGCGTGCCGTCTAGCATTCTATTTGAGTTTAGGGTCCAGGCCCGTTGTTCTCCTTCAACATTTACGCCCTTGTATTCAAGAATTCTGGATATTAGGAGAGCATATGGAATCTTGAATGTTGGGTGACGCTTTGCCTTGAGCATTGTTAAAGTAACTAGGCTTGGCCAATCAATGGGCTCATTATTCATGATGGCATGAATAATGCGAAGGTCAGCAGAAGAACATTGGGCATGATTGGTTGCCCGAGGACATAAAATCCAGACAAGAAGATGCAACAAAAGGCGTTCTTCTTTCTTTAAAGGCCCGACCAAAAGTTGGCGGCTGTCGCTGCCGTCTCAAAAGAGAGAAGGTCGGTCGGAGCGACGCGATGGTTTTTTCGACCCTTTTGTTTTTCGCATTTTTTATGTGTGGTTACAACGCCTTTAGGTTGTCCGATAACCGGGCTAACCTAGGGGCGAGGTTTTCGAAAGGTGTCCTTGGGTTGTCCGATAACCGGGCTAACCCAAGGACTTTATTTATTTTGGGTTCTATGGAGTCGCCACCGATGTTTTTACCGGAAACATCGGAAAATGTTTAAAAGGCGTTGGTTTTCAAAAACCAACTTTGGTCATTAGAACCAGAGTTGGGTAAGGGAGTTAGTTGCATGGTAAAGGAAGTATTAGTTCCTTTACTACGCCCCTTTCGGGTTCCCTATGATAGGCCAGCTTTTTATATTAATAAATAAACCGAAAAATACTCTTTTGCCCTTTTTATTGTACGGTATTTAAAATGATGACTACATGGCACTAATCTATTGCATAATTTAAATTAAAGCAGTAAAGAGTAGAGAGGGAGAATTTGAACCTCCGAAGCAAGCCTTCTTTGTTATTTCTCTTTAAAAAGAGGGTGCTTTTTGGCAGCCCTTCACTCTACAAGACGTCTGAAACTCTTCTAGACGCTAAAAAAACGCTCTCAAAGGCACTCAGAAACTCTGGAAATGCGTCGGAGGGATTCTAGAGAGAAGTTTTAGAGAGAAGGGAGAGCTAGAAGCTTGTGGTGTGTGGAAATGAGGGGGGGAGGACCCCTATTTATAGGTTTTCGCGCCTGGCAGTGGCGAGACCGCCAGTCTCGTCTAACAGGGTCGAGACAGCCATCTCGTCGAACGAGACCGCCGTCTCGACCTGGCAAACACGGCGAGACCGCCGTCTGGGGAAACAAGACCGCCATCTCGCCCTTCGCAGGTGGCGAGACGGCGGTCTGGGAAATCCAGACGGCGTTCTCGTCTCAACAAGGCGAGAAAACTTATTTTTTGGCACAGAAACTCCCTCCTATCCTAGTATGGGGCCTAATAGTCTCTCCTAATGGCTTGTTAGGCTTTGTCCATCTTTGAATAGGAGGTCTTTTACTCTTTATTTGGAAGCCGGGCAAGATTTGGGGTCTACAGCTGCCCCCCCTTTACCTGACTAGTCAACTGTTGGTCCGTTGTGCCAAACAGATTGACAGGAAGGTAAAGGAGTTAACCCTCTTGCCCGGTTACCCTTCGGATGTTCCGTCTTGCGGCGGTTGATCTTCTGGGGAAAACTTCGGTGTTCGTGCACTTCCAGGATACTACTTCTGACGTAGCTGATCCCTTCGGTGGACATGTGGTAAAACCTCAGGATACTCCTTCTGACGGTAGCCGATCCTTCGGTTGATGGGTATGAACCCCCCATCAGGCTGGTAGTTGCAGTCCGTTATGTGGGACTGGATGGGTATGAACCCCCCATCAGGCTGGTAGTTGCAGTCCGTTGTGTGGGACTGGATGGGTATGAAACCCCCATCAGGGTGGTACGGTCCGTTGTGTGGGACCGGATGGGTATGAACCCCCCATCAGGGTGGTAGTGCGACTTACTGATCCAGCTCGAGCGCAGATCAGGCGCAACGCGTGCGCAGGTTGATAGGTATGAACTCCCTATCAGGCTGGTACGGTCCGTTGTGTGGGACCGGATGGGTATGAACCCCCCATCAGGGTGGTAATGGCGGCTTACTGTTCAGGTGGCCCATGCGCTGGCTCCCTGGGGAGTGTTTTCTGTGTTTGGTTGATTGTTCTTGGACCTCTTGAATGGTCATCCAGGCTATGTCGGGGATTTTGTTGGGTGTTTCATCCAGCTTTGTTGGTTGCTGGGGATTCTTTGTTTTTGTTCTTTTGATGATGATTATCCGATCCTTGCTGGTTGGTCGGATGGGTCCTAGTTTTGTTTGACTCCTGTTTGGTAGTCGAGATTTTGTTGGTTAAGGTGATGGCTTAATCCTGCCTTTTTCTCGTGGTTTAGGATTTTGGCTTTTTCTTGAGCGTACGTCTTTTTACTTGTGGCTTTTTTGTTACGCTGACTTTTGGAAAGGATGGCAAAAGGTCGGCGAAGTCGTACCGGGATACCCCTTTTTCTTTTTCTTTTTTTGGTTGTTCTTTTATGAAATGCAAGCATGAGGTTGACCTTCCTATATGAATGCCTTTTATTTGTCTACTGTATTTTTGTTTGTTTTACTTTTGACAAAGTCATTTTTGTGCGACCATTCGTGTGTGGTCGGTACGGAGTGGAATTGTGGTGCTGGATTTTGAAGTGTTGGCATAATTCCTCCATCATCTTATTGTTGAGATTGGTCCCATTGTCACTAATGAGCCTATGAGGGATGCCGTACCGACATATAATGTTTTTCTTGATGAAGGTGGTCACCACTTTCCGGGTTACATGTGCGTATGATGCCGCCTCAACCCACTTGGTGAAATAGTCGATTGCTACCAATATGAAGCGATGGTCGTTGGACGCTTTGGGTTCGATGGGTCCGATGACATCCATGCCCCACATAGAAAATGGCCATGGTGTAGCCAGGTTACTGAGAGGTGCGGGTGGCACATGGATGTTATCGGCGTATACTTGGCACTTATGACATTTCTTGGCATATTGGTGACAATCAGCTTCCATCGTGGACCAATAGTACCCTGCCCTGAGGATTTTCTTTGCCATGACATGCCCGGGTGCGTGGGTTCCAAAAGTCCCCTTGTGGATTTCTTTTATCAAGGTTTGGGCTTCTTCTTGGTCCACACACCTTAGGAGGGTGGAATCGGGGCTCTTTTTGTAGAGGGTTCCTTCAATCAACGTGAACCCTACGGCCCTTTTGCGAGTGGTTCGCTTATCATTGTCACTGATTCCTTCGGGGTATTCGCCCTTCATGAGGTACCGCTTGATGTCATGGTACCAGGGGTTTTGATCGTGCTCGCCATTTACTGCCATGCAGAAAGCTTGTTTATCATGCAGTTTGACTTGAATGATTGGCATCTCATGTTCCTGGTCCAGGGCAAACATGGATGATAGAGTGGCGAGGGCATCGACAATTTGATTGTCCTCCCTAGGGATATACTGGAAGGTGACGTTTTCCATTCTTGAGACCAGCTCGCGGATGTGCTCTAGGTATGAGATCAATTTTGAGTTTCGGGTTTCCCATTCACCTTTAAGTTGATAGATGACGAGGGAGGAATCACCTAATATTTTGAGCTTAGTAACTCCATGATCTAGAGCCGCTTGGATCCCTAGTGCACATGCTTCGTATTCGGCCATGTTGTTGGTGCAATCGAAATTAAGCCTGGCCGTTACAGGGATGTGTTTCTTTTCGGGGGATATCAAAACAGCTCCTACCCCGTGTCCAAGCATGTTTGAAGCCCCATCGAAGAACATGGTCCACATCTCTTCTTTGGTCTCTTCGTGTTCGATGTGCATGATATGCTCATCGGGAAAGTCATCCTGTAAGGATTGGTATTCGTCTGTGGGTCCATGGGCTAGATAATCCGCTAGGGGACTTCCTTTAATAGTTTTCTGGGTGACATGAATGATGTCAAATTCTGAGAGGAGAACCTGCCACCTAGCTATTCTTCCGGTCAAAATGGGCTTCTCGAAGAGGTATTTGATTGGATCCATTTTGGAGACCAACCATGTTGTATGCCGAGCCATGTATTGTCTGAGACGTTGAGTGACCCACACCAATGCGCAACAGGTTTTTTCGAATGGTGTATAACGGGTTTCATAATCTGAGAACTTCTTACTGAGGTAGTAAATGGCCCGTTCCTTTTTCCCGGTTTCATCATGCTGGCCGAGCACACATCCCATTGACTCTTCGAGGATTGATAGATACAGGATCAGAGGTCTCCCTTCAACGGGTGGTACCAATACTGGCGGATTGGTTAAACAAGTTTTGATTTTATCGAACGCTTGTTGGCATTCTTCGTCCCACACCGTTGGCTGGTTTTTGCGCAACAGTTTAAAGATGGGTATACATTTATCTGTTAACTGTGCGATGAAACGGGCAATGTAATTAATCCTGCCCAGGAAACTTCTGACCTCCTTTTCCGTGCTTGGTGGAGGCATTTCCAAAATTGCTTTTGTTTTGTCAGGGTCCACCTCGATTCCTCTTTCACTGACAATGAACCCTAGGAGTTTTCCTGACCGTACTCCGAAAGTACATTTTGCCGGGTTTAGCTTAAGTTGATACTTCCGAAGTCGATCAAAAAGTTTTCGGAGATATTGAATGTGGTCCATTTCATTTCTGGACTTGGCGATCATGTCGTCCACATATACTTCTATTTCCTTGTGGATCATGTCATGGAATAGCGTGACCATAGCCCTTTGATAGGTAGCCCCCGCATTTTTCAGCCCAAACGACATTACTCGATAGCAGAAAGTGCCCCATGGTGTAATGAAGGAGGTTTTTTCTCTATCCTCAACGGCCAGTTTGATTTGGTTGTACCCCGCATACCCGTCCATGAAGGAATACAACGTGTTGGTAGCGGTATGGTCTACCAGCGTGTCTATATGTGGTAGGGGAAAGTCGTCCTTTGGACTTGCTCGATTGAGGTCCCTATAGTCCACGCAGACCCTGACCTTCCCGGTCTTTTTAATGACGGGTACTATGTTGGCCAACCATTCTGGGTATTTGGATACTACCAGGAAATTTGCATCTAACTGCCTTTGCACCTCCTCCTTTATCATTAAGGACCAGTCTGGTTTGATCCTCCTGAGTTTTTGTTTCACAGGTCGAAACCCCTCTTTTAACGGCAACCTATGCTCCACTATGCTCGTGTCGAGCCCAGGCATGTCATGATAAGACCAAGCAAACACATCCATATATTCCTTTAGAAGCTGTATCAACTCTTCCCTTATGCTACCTTTTATTTGGGTGCCGATGTTCACCTTTTTCTCCTCATCCTCTTTTCCCAAATTGACAGTCTCTATTTCCTCCTGGTGCGGTTGTATGATGCGTGTTTCTTTTTCCAACATTCTTTGCATGTCCGGAGAGATAGTCTCCTGCTCACTGTCGGACTCGACCCATTCGCTCTCAGTTTCCGGGGTCCACGGAGATTCATCAATCACAGACATGATGTGTTTTAGGTTCTGTTTTAGTCATAGATTTTATTATTCAATTTATTTTTGAAAGAATAATAAATAAAAGAGGGAAAAGAATGAATATGACAAAATGCCTCGTGTATTAATGAAGATGAGAATGTATGTACAAGCCCTTTTAATCAAAATTCCTGCGGCCACGGGCGGGGACCGCAGGAGATACAGAGAAAAGCTTAAAAAAACACCCTAAGGGCTGATCCTCTTAGTCCTCCCTCTCTGCTACTCCGGCTTCGACAGAGGTTTGTCATCTGTGCTGGAAGCAGAGGCGTCGAAAGTAATCCACCCGGCGTCGATTAGTTCTTGAACCCGATACTTAAGGGTCAAGCAATTTTCTATAGAGTGCCCGGGTGAACCCGAATGGTAAGCGCATTTTTCGTTTGGCTTATACCATTCGGGGTAGGGAGGCTCCAACTGTTTCTTGGGAGGGACGTAGGTCAGGAGCTTAGCTTCTAGCAGTTGAGGTAGCAGTAGTCCGTAGGAAGTGGAGATTGGAGTGAACTTCCTTTCTTTCTTGCGGGGCTGCCTGGGCGTTTGTGTGGTAGAAGAAGGAGTGGCAAAATTGATTGCATGCACAGATTCGTCCTTCTTCTTGCCAGCAGGCTTCCTGAATGAGACGCCCGCTTGGGAAGACTGTGCTATCTTCCCGTTTCTCAGCCTCTGCTCTACTCTCTCCCCCACAGTGACTATGTCCGAAAAAAGATTGGAGGTACTGGCTATCGCCTTATCGTAGTACGCTCCGGTCAGTGAGTCAATGAACATAGCCACTGTCTCCTTGTCCGTCAAAGGAGGCTCTATCTGGGCTGCCATTTCCCTCCACCTTTGGGCATACGCTTTGAAGGGCTCGTTGTTCCTCTTGCTCAGAGTTCGGAGATCTGACCTGTCGGGGTCAGATCGATGTTGTATCGGTAACGACGGAGAAAAGCGTCAGCAACCTGTTTCCAGTTCTGAACCTGCCCTCTCTCTAACTGCATGTACCAATTGAGAGCTGTGTCTGCCAAACTCTCCTGGAAGCAGTGGATGAGGAGTTTCTCGTTATCGGCGTGGGCGACCATCTTACGACAATACATCGTAAGATGGTTCTTAGGGCAGGTCATCCCGGCGTACTTGGGGAAGTCCGGGATTTTAAATTTGGGAGGGAAGTGGATGTTCTTCACTAGGAACATGTCGGCCACCTCCTTGACGTTGAAGTTATGCCCTTCGACCGCCTTCAGCCTCTCCTCCAGGGCGGAGAGTTGTTGTTTAGATATCTCTGGGGTAAGGATGCGTGCAGTCTTAACATCCTTATCGTCATAGAAGTATTCTTCCTCCTCTTCATCATGAGGAGGGACATGTTCAGCTTGGTCTTCGCCCTTATTCTGACCCTGGCGTACGACCTCCATTAACTGGGCCACTTGCTCGCGGAGGGTATTGACCTCCGCGGTGAGCTTTCTATTCTGCTCCTCTAGGTTTTCCATCACTTTTGCTTTTTGTGCACGAGTACGAGTGGGGAGAGGACCAACCACTTTCTAGAATGCCCAAAACGGTTTATTAATGCATGTCGAGTGCTTAAACTAACATGGATATGTTTATGCATGAGAGATTCTGTTTGAATGATGCTGCATGCACTATCACTTTTTTATTTTCTCTCTTGGTTTTTACTCATGATATGATGTAGTATGAATGATTTTGACTTTGTCAGAAGTTGATTTATTTTCTAGTATTTTGGTATTTTGATTTTTTATTTGATGTTTATTTGCTTATTTTATAGCCTTTTATCTCTTCTGTCGGAACTGCGTGGCTACTTAGCTTATAAAGAACCTGAAACCAGGCTAGCTAAAAGGCAGACTGTCCGAGATAAAATATGGCTTTATGTGAAAGAATATTTAGCGTCCCTTATCTCTTCTGTCGGAACTGCGTGGCTACTTAGCTTACAAAGAACCTGAAACCAGGCTAGCTAAAAGGCAGACTGTCCGAGATAAGGGTGTTTATTTGTGAAAAATATTTTTGGTTTTTGTTGTTTTGTTTATGCTATGCAACAGACAAATGCAACAAACATATGCACACACAATTCGATCATCCGCGAATAGGCGAGAATTCATTTTTTTCGAGGTAGGGTTTTCCTGCAAAAAAGTGCATTGGCAAGGGTTGGTTCTAACTGTTCTCACCAGGCTAAGGCCCCCAAGGTGCCCCAATTATAGGGTCCCCACTCTCCAGCCGTCTGACCATGCTTAGCACTAAGGCCATAGTCAGTCTTGTTGCCAAAAGAGGAAGGTTATCACCTTGAGTGGTGGTTTCCGATCACACTGGTGGGCTCAAGGCCCTCACTACAGCGAACCGTACCTGCCACCCACTCCCTATGGTTATCTCACTTGCCCCCAGGTATAGAGGGAACTGTTGTGTGCAAGGGATTGTGTGCAGTTTATATTTCAAGAAATTTGCACAAACAACAATTTATTAAAGCCAAACATTAAAACATGTTATAAATACAAGTTAAGGGCAAAAATGTTATTTTCTTGGTTTATTAATTATTTAAGCCGGCCCATCACTAAATGGGATCAACTCTCGAGGCTTCCCCAGTGGAGTCGCCATCTGTCGCCGCCGCCGAAAGGGGCGTAGTAAAGGAACTAATACTTCCTTTACCACGTAACTAACTCCCTTACCCAACTCTGGTTCTAATAACCAAAGTTGGTTTTTGAAAACCAACGCCTTTTAACCCTTTTCCGATGTTTCCGGTAAAAACATCGGTGGCGACTCCATAGAACCCAAAATAAATAAAGTCCTTGGGTTAGCCCGATTATCGGACAACCCAAGGACACCTTTCGAAAACCTCGCCCCTAGGTTATCCCGGTTATCGGACAACCTAAAGGCGTTGTAACCACACATAAAAAACGCGAAAAACAAAAGGGTCGAAAAAACCATCGCGTCACTCCGACCGACCTTCTCTCTTTTGAGACGGCGGCGACAGATGGCGACTCCACTGGGGAAACGAGACCGCCGTCTCGCCCTTCGCAGGTGGCGAGACCGCCGTCTCGTCAAGCGAGACGGCGGTCTCGCCACTTGCATGAGGCGAGACGGCGGTCTGGGAAATCCAGACGACATTCTCGTCTCAACAAGGCGAGAAAACTTATTTTTTGCGCAAAAACTCCCTCCTATCCTAGTATGGGGCCTAATAGTCTCTCCTAATGACTTGTTAGGCTTTGTCCATCTTCGAATAGGAGGTCTTCTACTCTTTATTTGGAAGTCGGGCAAGATTTGGGGTCTACAGCGGCCAATTTCCATAGAGGGGTTATGGAGAAAGGAGCGGTAAGCCATAATTCTATTAAAATCTTCTAAATCCGCAAGAACATTGGTAGCATCTTCCCTTAAAGGAAAGTGGGCAACATTTTCCCAGATGTCATCATCAAGGATGATGGTCACACCCTTGACTCTAGAAGTGGCGATATGATCTCTATATTTAAAGCATGAATAGAAGACCCTAACTAAATCTGGGTAGTAAGTACCTTACATTTCTATGAATGGAAGGACACCATGCTGCATAAGAAGATTTGGAAAGTTGAAGCCCTTATTGATGAATTGATCCACCCTTCAATTGAATTGGGATGGGGATGAAAAGCAGGAGCGGATCTTCTCCTTGTTGGGATATTACTACGAGATGATGAAGCCATTTAGATTAGAACGAGAGGAGACAAGAGAGCTTCAACAAGTTTTTGAGAAGAATAAGGTTTTGAGGATACAAGAGAGCTTGAATGATTGTAGAATGCTTTGATTCAAGGTTTGGAGGTGTGTAGATGTGAATTGGAGTCTTCCTATATATAGAGAAACATCCTAACGGTCATAAACGGCTAGTTGGAGTAGAATTGAAGCCAAAATAGCCGTTACAAACGGCTAGAGAACCCCCAACGATGCAAGATAATCAATTATCAGCCTCTGATAATTGATTATTTCTTCAAGTGCAGAGATAATCAATTATCAGGCTGGATAATCGATTATTCCAGTGGTAAAATACTGGTTTTGGGCAATTTTGGGCCAGATAATCGATTATTACCCCAAATAATCGATTATTACAGAAAGATTTCACATATTTCACTTGCTTAAACTTCAATAATCAATCATTATCCAAGATAATCAATTATTTTAGAGAGATTAACAAATTTTCAATGTTATAAACACAGGATAATCGATTAATTTCCTATATACTCGATTATTACAATACAAAATGTAAATATTGATTAGTTAAGCAAAGTTTAGATTATCTCTAATATTCCTAAGTCTCTTCTAAGATCATAGAATCTATCTTTGGGAAGAGGTTTGGTAAAAATATCTGCTAATTGATGCTTTGTATCAACATATTCAATTTTACAATTTCCCTTACTAATATGATCTCTTAAGAAATGATGTCTAATCTCTATATGCTTAGTTCTAGAGTGCATTACTGGATTCTTAGTAAGATTGATTGCACTTGTATTATCACACATCAAAGGAATATTATCTAGAAAAATATTATAATCTTCTAGTTGTTGCTTCATCCATAGGATTTGTGCATAGCAATTACCAACTACAATATATTCAGCTTCAGTTGTGGACAAAACAACACATGCTTGTTTCTTAGAATGCCAAGATACTAAATATGATCCTAACATATGACATGTTCCACTAGTACTCTTTCTATCAATATTACATCCACCATAATCAGCATCAGAATATCCTATTAAACTAGGAGAAGCTTCATATGGATACCATAAGCTAGTTCCTGTAGTTCCTTTTAGATATTTTAAAAATCTTTTTACTATAGTTAAATGAGATTCTTTTGGACATGCTTGAAATCTAGCACACACACAAACAAAATGCATAATATCAGGTCTACTTGCAGTTAAGTATAATAGTGAACCTATCATACCTCTATGTTGAAACATACAAGGACTTGATGTTGAACTTACATGGACATGAAGCTTGTTGATTTTGATGATGATTCAAGAACAAATAACTTAGAGAGTTGAAGACTTGTATTCTTATGTAATAACTCTGTTTTGATGAGTTTGAGTCTGTAATATTAGAGTCTAAGATAGCTGGTACATAGTCTACTCCTTAGAAGCTTCAAAAACTCATATTTATCAAAAAGGCTCGGGTTTAATCGATTAAAACACCAGATAATCGATTATTACAGTGAGAAAAATCATTTTTTGTATCATCTCACTGTGATAATCGATTAACACACCTGTTAATCGATTAACAGGCCTATTAATCGATTAACAGGGTAAATAATCGATTAAACCAGTGCGTTTTGGGGTTCTGTTGATTTTGGCTCTGTAATAATCAATTAACACTTGAGATAATCGATTATTTCAGTCAGATATGCATTTTGAACTTCAAATTAAACCTATTTTCGAAAACCCTAGTCCCAATACACCAAGTTTCGAAAATCCCTAATTCCCAAACCCTAATTCATCTACTTAAGGTTCTCTAAGGCTCTCAGAAAATTGAACAACTTTTTTCAAACAAAAGTTAAGAGCTGTGATTGCCAGAGAACTGTTTGTTAGAGGAAAAAGGGGCTTTTGGAACCTGGTGTGGGCTAGAAGCGATAAGAATCACTAAGTGGAGTTCTTAGTGGATTGTGTGTTGTGCCGTCTCTAGGGAAAGTTGTTCTTCGTCTCTTGTGTGACTCAAGAGAGGTGTTTTCATTACTCTATCTTTTCCATTGTTATCTGTTTGTAATAACTTTGATTATAGTGACAGCGTTAAACCTCTGTTTGAGTGATTAGCAACTAGACGTAGGGTCTTTTGATCCGAACCAGTATAAATCTTCTGTGTAAGACTCTATCCTTATCCTATTTACGTTTACACAACATTTTAATCGGTAAAATTTGGGAAAAATTTTTAAAACCTAATTTTTGTGAAGAAACCAATTCACCCTCCCTCTTGGTTTTTGTTCGTCCATGCAAACATTCCGCTGCGCGATTCCAACAAGTGGTATCAGAGCTTGCTTTGATATTCATTCAAATTTTTCGAAAATGGCCGGACAAAATCAAAATTTTGCCGAAGCTGCATCTATCAACAGACCCCCACTTTTTGCGGGTCAAAATTATCCTTTCTGGAAAGTTAGAATGCAAATCTTTTTAGAGTCTGTTGATAGAGGCGTTTGGGACACTATTTTTAAACGGTCCTTATATTCCTAAAGTTTCTGAAAACGGAGTAGAAATTCCTAAACTATTTTCTAGATGGACATCGGAGGAAAGCAGAAAAGCTCAATTTGATGTTAGGGCCAGAAATATTATTTCGTCTGCTTTAACCCTTGATGAGTTTTACAGGATCTCCATTTGTGAAAGTGTTCAAGAGATGTGGGAAATGTTGAGAGTGACCCACGAAGGTACCGACGATGTTAAGAGAACACGGAAAAATTCTCTAATCCAAGAATATGAGATGTTCCGTATGCAATAAGGCGAAACGATATTTGACGTTCAAAAGCGTTTCACACACATTGTGAACCATCTCACCAGATTAGGTAAAATTTTTTACGTTGATGAATTAAATGTGAAAATATTGAAATCTTTGGATAGAAAATGACAACCAAAAGTGACGGCCATCTCAGAGTCACAAAACCTTGCCACAATGTCTATGGCGGCGCTCTTTGGAAAGTTGAGAGAGCATGAACTTGAACTAGGAAGGCTAAATGATGAGGAAGGACAATATCAAAAGAAGAACTTAACTTTCAAAACTGAAATTTCCAATGGTAAGAGTAAAAAGGAAGAAGAAGACTCAGAGAATGATGAAGAAGAATTAAGTCTCATGATTAAGAAGTTTACCAAATTCATGAAAGCCAAAGGAAGGCATCCATTCAAAGGTAAGGGAAAGGTAAGAGAAAATACATCCGTAAATATCAAATGCTATGGTTGTGGTGAAACAGGACATGTTAAGACCGAATGTCCAAACAAGAAAAATGAAGATAACAAAGGCAAACAATTCTTCAAGAAGAAAGCCTACATCGCTTGGGACAATAGTGATTCAAGTTCAGAATCAAGTGACTCAGAAATTGAAGCCAATATTTGCTTAATGGCAAATGACAATATATCTTCCGATTTTGAGGTAAGTGATTCTGACTCATCTTCAAGTGATGATGAAAATAATATTGATGAATTGAAAAATGCATATAATGAATTGTTTAATGCCTTTAAGGACTTGAAAAATGAATACAAAGCTATGAAAAAGAGTTTAAGTAGATCCGAAAAGGAGGTGGAGTCCTTAAAAACGAAAATTGCATGTTTAGAGGAAAAGGAAACCTTAGAAACGAAAATTGTATGCTTAGATGAGAATGATGATAAGAATATAGCATGTGCATCTTGTAAAGAGTATGAATATGACATTGATATACTTAATCATTTGCTAGATAAAGCCGAAAAGGAGATAAGTAACATTAATAAAGATAAAGTTGTTATTGCTCAAAATAGAGTAAACCATCATGTTCCTTTGAAAAAGCCTAAGATTAAAAATAAGAGAGTATGGGTAGAAAAAGGAACTAGAGCATCTATTGTTAGAAATGCATCATATTCAAAAGTTACATCTAAAGCATGCTTTTATTGTATGAAACATGGTCATACTTCAAATAGATGTAAAATCAAACATTTTGGTGTTCCTAAAGGAAAATACATTTGGGTTCCTATTGTTAAATGACTTGTTTGTCTCTAACCCCAAGGACCCAAAAGTTATGGGGACCTAAGTTTACTATGTTCTTATTTTATAGGAAACTTCCAAATCAAAGAAGTCTATGTGGTATCTTAATAGCGGATGCTCAAAGCATATGACCGGAGACAAAACGAAATTTGTGAGTTTCAAAGCTAAAGAACAAGGGTATGTAACTTATGGGGACAACAACAAAGGAAAGATTCTTGGAATTGGAAATATAGGTGGTGCAAACACTTTGGAGATTAAGAATGTGCTTCTTGTTGATGGGCTAAAGCATAATCTCCTTAGTATAAGTCAACTATGTGACAAAGGATTTAAGGTTATCTTTGAAAGTAAATTTTGCACCATACATTTGATAGATTTCGAAAATGTAGCATTGAAAGGCATTAGGCATAATAACATATACTTGATTGATTTGGATTATATACATGATACTAGTATAACATGCTTAGTTGCTAAGGAAGAGAACCCGTGGTTATGGCATAAGAGAGCGGCTCATATAAATATGCATCATTTAAACAAATTGATTTCAAAAGACTTAGTTATTGGTTTGCCTAAGTTAAAGTTTGAAAAAGATAGATTATGTGATGCATGTCAAAAAGGTAAACAAGTAAAATCATCATTTAAATCAAAGAATGTCATTTCCACATCAAAACCTTTAGAATTATTACATTTAGACTTATTTGGTCCTTCTAGGATAAAAAGTTTTGGTGGAAATTATTATGGTCTTGTGATTGTTGATGAATTTTCTAGATATACTTGGACATTTTTCTTAACAATGAAAAGTGAAGCTTTTAAGGTCTTTAGGAAGTTTGCAAAGCAAATTCAAAATGATAAAGACTTAAGAATTAAAGTTTTAAGAAGTGACCATGGTGGTGAGTTTCAAAATGAAAGGTTTGAAAATTATTGTGAGGAAAATGAAATATTACATAATTTTTCTGCTCCTATGACTCCGCAACAAAATGGTGTAGTTGAAAGGAAAAATAGGTCACTAGAGGAACTTGCTAGAACAATGCTAAATGAATCAAATGTTCCTAAATATTTTTGGACTGATGCTGTAAGTACTGCATGTTATGTTTTGAATAAAATGCTCATTAAGCCAATTGTAAAATCAACTCCCTATGAATTGTTAAATGGTAGAAAGCCTAATGTTGCTCATTTGAAAATATTTGGATGTAAGTGCTTTGTGTTAAATAATGGGAAGGACAACTTAAGAAAATTTGACTCAAAAGCCGATGAGGGCATTTTCTTAGGTTATTCATTAACTAGCAAAGCTTATAGAGTGTTTAATAGAAGAACCTTAAATGTTGAAGAATCTATACATGTTACTTTTGATGAAATTGTAGACCTTGGGGGAAATCCTCTTGAGTAAAATAAAGAACTTGCAGGAGATGATGAGTACATAAGAGAGGCTTTTGATGGATTGTATTTGGAAGAAAATGAGCCTTCTCAAACACCTGAATTAGCAAAAGAATGACAATCACCAAGAGGACTTTCAATGGACAATATTATTGGTGATAACTCAAAAGGGGTAAGAACTAGAAATATGACTAATTTCTGCATGTCTGTAGCTTTTGTATCACAGATAGAACCCAAAAATGTTGAAGAAGCGCTTAAAGATGACCAATGGTGCATAGCAATGCAAGAGGAACTTAATCAATTTGAAAGGAATCAAGTCTGAGAATTAATTCCAAGAGAAGAATCACATCAAGTAATTGGAACTAAATGGGTATTTAGAAACAAACTTGATGAAGATGGAAATATAACAAAGAATAAAGCCAGACTTGTTGCCAAAGGTTACTGTCAAGAGGAAGGTATAGATTATGATGAAACTTATGCTCCTGTTGCCAGGTTAGAGGCTATACGCCTCCTTCTTGCTTATGCATCGTTAATGAAATTTAAATTATATCAAATGGATGTTAAAAGTGCATTTTTGAAGGGTTTATTAAAGAAGAAGTATATGTGGAGCAACCCCCTGGATTTGAAGATTTTAGTTATCCTAATCATATTTTTAAATTGAAGAAAGCATTATATGGGTTGAAACAAGCTCCTAGGTCTTGGTATGAAAGGCTAAGTAGTTTTCTAACTTCAAATGATTTTTCTAGAGGAAAAATTGATTCTACATTGTTTATAAAGAAAGTAAAAGAACATATCTTATTGGTTCAAGTATATGTTGATGATATAATTTTTGGATCAACTGATAATTCTCTATGTGTAGAATTTGCTAAGATAATGCAGGGAGAATTTGAAATGTCTATGATGGGAGAATTAACGTTCTTCCTTGGACTTCAAATCAAGCAACTTAAAGATGGCATTTTTGTCTCTCAAACCAAATATTGTAAAGAGATTCTTAAGAAGTTTGGAATGGACACTTCAAAAGAAGCTAACACACCCATGGGAACTTCATGCTATTTAGACAATGATGAATCAGGTTCGGAAATTAATCAATCCATGTATAGAGGTATGATAGGTTCTCTGTTATACTTAACTGCAAGTAGACCTGATATTATGCATTCTGTCTGTGTGTGTGCTAGATTTCAGGCATGTCCAAAAGAATCTCACCTAACTGCAGTTAAACATATTTTAAAATATTTAAAAGGAACTACTGGTTTTGGTTTATGGTATCCATATGAAGCTTGTACTAGCTTAATAGGTTATTCTGATGCTGATTATGGTGGATGCAAAATAGATAGAAAGAGTACTAGTGGGACATGTCATTTGTTAGGATTATCATTAGTATCTTGGCATTCTAAGAAACAGGCATGTGTTGCTTTATCCACCACTGAAGCTGAATATATTGCAGTTGGTAATTGTTGTGCTCAAATTTTGTGGATGAATCAACAACTAGAAGATTATAGTATATTTCTAAATGATATTCCTTTGATGTGTGATAATACAAGTGCAATCAATCTTACTAAGAATCCAGTAATGCACTCTAGGACCAAACATATAGAAATTAGACATCATTTCTTGAGAGATCATATAAGTAAAGGAAACTGTAAAATTGAGTATGTTGATACAAAGCATCAGTTAGCAGATATTTTTACTAAGCCTCTTCCCAAGGATAGATTCTATGATCTTAGAAGAGACTTAGGAATATTAGACATTGCCTAAATTCTGCTTAAATAAACAGCTTTTGCATGATTGTAATGTTATATATCTCTTTGTTTGTAATGACAACGTTTCTTTATGAAATAAAATTTGTATTCTTTTATTGCTTTGTTTGAGGGGGAGCTATTTCCAAGATATGCATATTTTGAGGTGGAGCTCTTAATTTTTTGATCATAATCAAAATAGGGGGAGAAATATTTAAAGCCTCTTATGATTAAATTTAAATATTATCTGGTATGTTTAATGTTTTTGTTAGTGTGACAGATAAAACAGGTTATTACAAGGCTTTAAAAGAAAATTTTGATCATCATCAAAAAGGGGGAGATTGTTGAAACATACAAGGACTTGATGTTGAACTTACATGGACATGAAACTTGTTGATTTTGATGATGATTCAAGAACAAAGAACTTAGAGAGTTGAAGACTTGTATTCTTATGTAATACTCTGTTTTGATGAGTTTGAGTCTGTAATATTAGAGTCTAAGATAACCGGTACATAGTCTACTCCTTAGAAGCTTCAAAAACTCATATTTATAAAAAAGGCTCGGGTTTAATCGATTAAAACACCAGATAATCGATTATTACAGTGAGAAAAAACATTTTCTGTATTAGCTCACTATGATAATCGATTAACACACCTGTTAATCGATTAAACCAGTGCGTTTTGGGGTTCTGTTGATTTTGACACTATAATAATCGATTAACACTTGAGATAATCGATTATTTCAGTCAGATATGCATTTTGAACTTCAAATTAAACCTATTTTCGAAAGCCCTAGTCCCAATACACCAAGTTTCTAAAATCCCCAATTCCCAAACCCTAATTCATCTACTTAAGGTTCTCTAAGGCTCTCAGAAAATTGAACAACCTTTTTCAAACAAAAGTTAAGAGATGTGATTGCTAGAGAACTATTTGTTGGAGGAAAAAGGGGCTTTTGGAACCTGGTGTGGGCTAGAAGCGATGAGAATCACTAAGTTGAGTTCTTAGTGGATTGTGTGTTGTGCCATCTCTAGGGAAAGTTGTTCTTCATCTCTTGTGTGACTCAAGAGAGGTGTTTTCATTACTCTATCTTTTCCATTGTTATATGTTTGTAATAACTTTGATTATAGTGACAGCGTTAATCCTCTGTTTGAGTGATTAACAACTAGACGTAGGGTCTTTTGATTCGAACCAGTATAAATCTTCTGTGTAAGACTCTATCCTTATCCTATTTACGTTTACACAGCATTTTAATCGATAAAATTTGAGGAAAATTTTTAAAACCTAATTTTTGTTAAGAAACCAATTCACCCCCCTTCTTGGTTTTTGTCCGTCCACGGAAACATTCCCCTGCGCGATTCCAACACTCTATACATAGATTGATTAATTTCCAAACCTGATTCATCCTTGTCTAAATAGCATGATATTCCCATGGGTATGTTAGCTTCCTTTGAAGTGTCCATTCCAAACTTCTTGAGAATCTCTTTGCAGTATTTGGTTTGAGACACAAAAATTCCATCTTTAAGTTGTTTAATTTGAAGTCCAAGGAAGAATGTTAATTCTCCCATCATTGACATTTCAAATTCACCCTACATTATCTTAGCAAATCCTTCACACAAAGAATTATCAGTTGATCCAAAAATAATATCATCAACATATACTTGAACTAACAGAATATATTCCTTTACTTTCTTAATAAACAGGGTGGAATCAATTTTTCCTCTAGAAAAGTCATTTGAAATTAGAAAACTACTTAATCTTTCATACCAAGACCTAGGAGCTTGTTTCAAACCATATAAAGCTTTCTTCAATTTAAAAATGTGATTGGGATATTTAAAATCTTCAAATCCAGGGGGTTGTTCCACATATACTTCCTCTTTGATAAACCCATTCAAAAATGCACTTTTAACATCCATTTGATAAAGTTTAAATTTCATCAATGAGGCATAAGCAAGAAGTAGGCGTATAGCCTCTAACCTAGCAACAGGAGCATAAGTTTCATCATAATCAATACCTTCCTCTTGACAGTAACCTTTGGCAACAAGTCTGGCTTTGTTCTTTGTTATATTTCCATCTTCGTCAAGTTTTTTTCTAAATACCCATTTTTTTCCAATCACTTGATGAGATTCTTCTCTTGGAATTAATTCCCAGACTTGATTTCTTTCAAATTGATTAAGTTCTTCTTGCATTGCTATGCACCATTGGTCATCTTTAAGAGCTTCTTCAACATTTTTGGGTTCTATCTCTGAAACAAAAGCTACAGACATATAGAAATTTGTCATATTTCTAGTTCTTACCCCTTTTGAGATATCACCAATTATATTGTCCATTGAATGTCCTCTTGGTGATTGCCACTCTTTTGTCAATTCAGTTGGTTAAGATGACTCATTCTCATTCAAATACATTTCTTCTAGAGCCTCTCTTTTGTACTCATCATCACCTGCAAATTATTTATTTGACTCAAGAGGATTTTCCTCAAGGTCTATAATTTCATCAAATGTGACATGTACAGATTCTTCAACATTTGAAGTTCTTCTATTAAACACTCTATATGCTTTGCTAATTAGTGAATAACCTAAGAAAATGCCCTCATCGACTTTTGAGTCAATTTTTCCTAAGTTATCTTTTCCATTATTTAAAACAAAGCATTTACATCCAAATATTTTTAAATGAGCAACATTAGGCTTTCTACCATTTAACAGTTCATAAGGAGTTGATTTTATAATTGGCCTAATAAGCATTCTATTTAATACATAACATGCAGTACTTACAGCATCAGCCCAAAAATACTTAGGAACATTTGATTCATTTAACATTGTTCTAGCAAGTTCCTCTAGTGACCTATTTTTCCTTTCTACTACACCATTTTGTTGGGGAGTTCTAGGTGCAGAAAAATGATGTAAAATTCCACATTCTTCACAATAATTTTCAAAGGATTCATTTTGAAATTCTCCACCATGGTCACTCCTTAACACCTTAATTCTTAAGTCTTTCTCATTTTGAATTTGCTTGGCAAACTTCCTAAAGACCTTAAAAGCTTCACTTTTTAATGTTAAGAAAAATGTCCAAGTATATCTAGAAAAATCATCAACAATTACAAGAGCATAGTAATTTCCACCAAAACTTTTTATCCTAGATGGACCAAATAAATCTAAGTGTAAAAGTTCTAAAGGTTTTGATGTGGAAATAACATTCTTAGATTTAAAGGATGATTTTACTTGTTTACCTTTTTGACATGCATCACATAATCTATCTTTTTCAAATTTTAACTTAGGCAAACCAACAACTAAGTCCTTTGATATTAGTTTGTTTGAATGATGCATGTTTATATGAGCCGCTCTCTTATGCCATAGTCATGGATTTTCTTCCTTAGCAACTAAGCATGTTATACTAGTGTTAGGTACACAATCCAAATCAATCAAATAGATATTATTATGCCTAATGCCTTTTAATGCTATATTTTTAGAATCCTTCAAATGAATGGTGCAAAACTTACTTTCAAAAATTACCTTGAATCCTTTATCACAAAGTTGACTTATACTTAGGAGATTATGCTTTAGCCCATCAACAAGAAGCACATCCTTTATCTCCAAAGTATTTGCTCCACCAATGTTTCCGGTTCCAAGTATTCTTCCTTTGTTGTTGTCCCCATAGGTTACATATCCTTGTTCTTTAGCTTTGAAACTCACAAATTTCGTTTTGTCTCCGGTCATATGTCTTGAACAACCACTGTCAAGATACCACATAGACTTCTTGGATTTGGAAGTTTCCTACAAAACAAGAACATAGTAATCTTAGGTCCCCATAACTTTTGGGTCCTTGGGGTTAGAGACAATTAAATCATTTCACTATAGGAACCCAAACATATTTTCCTTTAGGAACACCAAAATGCTTAATTCTACACCTATTTGAAGTATGACCATGTTTCATACAATAAAAGCATGCATTAGATGTAATATTTGAATATGATACATTTCTAACTTTTGAAGTTTTAGTTCCTTTTTCAACCCATACTCTTCTATTTTTAATTTTAGGCTTTTTTAATGGAACATGACAGTTTTCTCTATTTTGAACAATAACCTTATCCTTATAACTACCACTTAATTCTTTCTTAGTTTTATCAAGCAAGTGGCTAAGTATATCAATATCATATTCATACTCTTTACATGATGCACATGCTATATTTTTATTATCTTTTTCCTCTAAACATACAATTTTCGTTTTCAAGGATTCCACCTCTTTTTCTGATTTATTCAAACATTTTTTCATAGATTTATATTCATTTTTCAAGTCTCTAAAAGCAGTAAATAATTCTTCATATGCATTTTGTAAACATCATAATCATTTTCATCATCACTTGAGGAAGAGTCAGAATCACTAACCTCAAAATCGGAAGAGATGTTGTCATTTGCCATCAAGCAAATGTTTACTTCAATTTTCGAATCACTTGAATCCGAACATGAGTCACTATCATCCCAAGCAATGTAGGCTTTCTTCTTGAAGAATTTCTTGCCTTTATGATCTTCATTTTTCTTGTTTGGACAATCGGTTTTTACATGTCCTGTTTCACCACAACCATAACATTTAATATTTAAGGAAGAACTTTCTCTTACCTTTCCTTTACCTTTGAAGGGTTGCTTCCCTTTGGCTTTCATGAACTTTGTAAATTTCTTTATCACGAGACTCAAATTTTCATCATCTTCATTCTCCGAGTTTTGTTCCTCCTTCTCGTTCTTACTCTTGGAAATTTCAGTTTTGAAGGCAAGGTTCCTCTTTTGGTGTTGGCCTTCTTCATCATTTAGCCTTTCGAGTTCAAGTTCATGTTCTCTTAGCTTTCCAAAGAGCGCCGCCATAGACATTGTAGCAAGATTTTGTGACTCCGTGATAGCCGTCACTTTTGGTTGCCATTTCCTATCCAAAGATTTAAGAATTTTTACATTTAATTCACCAATATCAAAAATTTTACCTAGCCTGATGAGATGGTTCACAATATGTGTGAAACGCTTTTGAACGTCAAAAATCGTTTCTTCTTGTTGCATCCAAAACATCTCATACTCTTGAATCAATGAGTTCTTTCTTGCTCTTTTAACGTCATCGGTACCTTCGTGGGTTACTCTTAGCATTTCCCACATTTCTTGAGCACTCTTGCAAACGGATATTCTGTAAAACTCATCAAGGGTTAAAGTAGATGAAATTATATTTCTAGCCCTAACATCATATTGGGCTTTTCTATTTTCTTCAGCCGACCATTTAGAAAATGGTTTTGGTACCTCTTCTCCGTTTTTAGTAATTTTAGGAATAAGAGGACCGTTTAAAATTACATCCCAAACACCTCTATCAACAGACTCCAAAAATATTTGCATTCTAACTTTCCAAAAAGGATAATTTTGCCCTGTAAAAAGTGGTTGTCTATTGATAGAAGCACCCTCGGCAAATGTTTGATTTTGTCCGACCATTTTCGAAATTTGAATGACTATCAAAGCAAGCTCTGATACCACTTGTTAGAATCGTGCAGCGAAATATTTGCGTTTACGGACAAAAACCAAGAGGGGGGGCGGTGAATTGGTTTCTTAAACAAAAATTAGGGTTTTAAAATTTTTCCCAAATTTACCGATTAAAATGCTGTGTAAAGTAAATAGATAAGGGATAGAAGATTACACAATTTATTTATACTGGTTTGGATCAAAAGACCCTATGTCCAGTTGCTAATCACTCAAACAGAGGATTAACGCTGTCACTATAATCACAATTTACAAACAAATTACAAATTGAAAAGATAAGGTAAAAAAAACACCTCTCTTGAGTCACACAAGAGATGAACACCTCCTTTAAATCCACAAAGGATGAAGAACAACTTTTCCTAGAGACGACACAACACACAACACACAATCCACCAAGAAACCCACTCAGTGATTATTATCGCTTCTAGCCCACACTAGGTTTTCAAAAGCCCATTTTTCTTCCCTACAAATAGTTCTCTAGCAGTCACATCTCTTAACTTTTGTATGAAAAAGGTTTGTTCAATTTGTAGAGAGCCTTAGAGAACCTTAAGTAGAGAGAATAGGGTCTGGGAATTGGGGATTTTCGAAACTTGATGAATTGGGAATAGGGTTTTCGAAACTTGGTGCAATTTTGAATTTCAAAACACATAACAGACCCAAATAATCGATTATCTTGAGTGATAATCGATTATTCCAAAGCCAAATTCGCAGGGGAACAAAACTAGGCCATGATAATCGATTATCTGGCCAAATAATCGATTATCAACTTGTGATAATCGATTATCACAGAGAGGATTATCTCAAAAATGGTTTTCTTGCTGTAATAATCGATTATCCAGGGTGATAATCGATTATCACAGTGTAATTTTGATAAAAATGAGTTTTTAGAGCTTTTAAAGGATTGTTTATGTGCTGGCTATCTTAGACTCTAATATTACAGACTCAAAAACATAAAAATAGAGTTATTACATAAGATTACAAGTCTTCAAATCTCTAAGTCCTTTATTCTTGAATCATCATCAAAATCTACAAGTTTCATATCCTTGTATGTTCAATATTCATATCCTTGTATGTTCAATAGTTGATGGGTACAGACCCCCATCTGGTCTGAGTCCTTTGTTGGTAAGACTCACCCACTAGATGTTCTCTTCGATCTTGTGGTTAATGGGTATAGACCCCCATCTGGTCTGAGTCTTTTCCTTAGACTGAACTACTGTGATAGCAGCTTACTGATCTTGGTCACGCGTTGACTCCTTGGGGAGTAGTTCTTTACTTGAAGATATTTTTGGATTTTTTGGTGTAGTCGTCAGGTGTGTTGGGGATTCATTGATTTTTGGCTTTTACAATAGTCATCCAGCTTGTTGATCGTTCGGGATTCTTTGTTATTTGGCTTTTCCGTAACCATCTGACTTTGTTGGTTGTCAAAGATTCTTTGATGAATGCCTCTTGGGTAGGCAGGAATCCATTGGGGATTTGTTAATTCTGATGATGCCTCTGAGTAGGCAAATGCTTCATCTGGAAGTGAAGACTCTTGGTTGTATTATTTTTCCTCTTGATAGACTGATATTCCACTTGGGGATGATGACTGTTTGCTCGCCCAGTTTTGCCTATGTGAAGGAAAATGACTCTCTGGGAATAGGAGTCACGAGATCGCCTTTGTAGTAGGCTCACTAGGGATATATCTTCTCTTTTTGGTGATCCGCCGGGGAATTAGCTATTTCGCAGGGGATCTTATTTTGGTTGCCCTCTGGTGTGAACTGGTTTGTGTGAAGCTCTTATTCCACTGGGGAGGAATTTATGATTCCTTGGTTTTATTTTCCTTCCTTTTCTTAGATGTGATCCACTTGGGGGTTTTGTTGGTCTTCCTTTGCCATGACCTTTTTTCTTTTTGGTTATCCACTGGGGATGAAGGGTTTTCCTTTTTTCTTATTGAGCCCTTTATTCTCCCTTGGGTAATGTGGTGGAGATTTGATGGAGTATGCTCGATGACTCATGTGGTGGCGATGCTGAGTCTTAGGGTAATATTTTTGTTTTGCCTCTGAAATAGGCAAAGATCTTCTTGGGGATTATTGAGTCTTTCTGTCGACTTTTCTTGGTTGATTATGCCTTCTCTTTATTGGGTAGAAGGATGATGGCTGGAGCCTTGGACTTTGGAAGCTCTTATTTTATTCTGAGTCACTTGATTAATGAGGATGACTTGCTCCATTTTCTTGAGGAGGGAATTATTTGGAGACTCGGTCTCGACGATTCTGTTTTCAATCACAGACATGGAGCCTAGTCTCCTTATATGCATGATTATCATTTTTGCTATTTTATTTTTAGAGTTTTTTATTTTATTTTGACAGAGTCGTTTTGTGCGACTACTTGTGTGTGGATTTCCTAAATGCAATCTATTCTTTTATTTGATGTATCTAGAAAAGTGACCGACATTCTCCTGCTGGACTTTCATGATTATGCTGATGGACTCCTCTTTTATTCTTATTTTTTGGTTTAGCTCTATCTTTTGCCTAGACCGCCCTTTTGGGGTTTTCGATCTAGCAGACTACCTTAATTTTTGCCTAGGATATCTTAGGGGTTTTTTTTCATTTTTTACGAGTGTCTTAACTTTTGCCTAGACCGCCCTTTTGGGGTTTTCGATCTAACAAGCTGCCCTAATTTTTGCCTAAGAATATCCTAGCAAGCATTATTTTTCTATTTTCATTTTTTCTTTTTAATGCTTCCCTGTTTTAGATGCATGACTTGACTTTGACAAAAGGACTTTGCACATATTTATGATTCATCAATAAAGAGGCATTTCCATAAATTAGTCAAGAGAATGGAAATGAAAGAGAATTTTATTGATATGCATAAGCAAAAGGTTTATTTCTTCTTCTTTTTTCAGAAAGATTACAAAGAAATTTAGAAGAATGGCTAGCTAAGGTTGGCTACACTGTATGGGATTTAACAATCATGTCTATGATATCTGCCCCCTGGTTATCCTAGTCGCTTTAGTCGAAATGTTCGAGCCCAGAGTGAAGACTATACAAAGCTGTCTGCTTCTGGAAGGATGTTACCTTAGCTGCCTTTCGATTTTCGACTAAGCTAACCATTGCACTTAGGGGAATTTTTTTTTGAAACCTCTAATTTTTGCCTAGGATGTATCTTAGTGAGGAATATGGACCCTATCTTTTGCCCAGGATACCCTTTGCGAGTTTTCATTCTGGCAGGTTTTGAGCAATTCCTTCAAGCATAATACTTCTTCACCGCATCGAAATTGACTGGGTGTGGAAGTTCCTCTCTATCCATGTTAACGAGGATAAGAGATCCTCCCGAAAAAGCTTGCTTGACCACGAATGGGCCTTCATAGTTTGCCGCCCATTTTCCAACTCTGTCCTTCTGGGCTAGAAGCAATTTCTTTATCACTAAATCCCCCTCATGGTAAGTATGGGGGTTGAACTTTTTGTCATAAGCCCTTTTGATCTTCTTTTGATAGGTTTGCCCACGACATATGGCGTCCAACCGTTTTCCTTCGATTAAGTTTAAATGGTCGTATCGGCTTTGGACCCATTATGCTTTTGTCAATCTTGCTTCCATGATGACTCGTAGGGAAGGTATTTCGACCTCTATCGGAAGTATGACCTCCATGCCATATACAAGGGAAAATGGAGTAGCTCCTGTGGAGGTCCGCACGGAAGTCCGATAACCATGAAGGGCAAAGGACAACATTTCATGCAAATCTTTATAGGTTTTGACCATCTTTTGGATGATCTTCTTGATCTTCTTATTGGCTGCCTCTACTGCACCATTCATTTTAGGTCAATAGGGAGAGGAATTGTGATGTTGAATCCTGAAGTCTTGGCATAGCTCTTCCATCATCTTGTTGTTCAAATTGGTCCCATTATCAGTAATGGGACGATGAGGGATGCCATATCGACACAAGATATTCCTCTTCAGGAAGGTGGTCACTACCTTCTTAGTCACATGAGCATAGGACGCCGCTTTCACCCATTTGGTAAAGTAGTCAATCACCACCAAGTTGAAGTGATGACCATTGGATGCTTTAGGTTCGATAAGTCCAATAACATCCATGCCCCACATAGCGAATGACCATGGTGTAGCCAAAGTGTTAAGAGGTGTCGATGGGACATGAACATTGTCGGTGTAGACTTGGTACTTGTGACATCTTTTGGCATATTGATGACAATCACCTTCCATCGTGGACCAAAAGTATCTTGCCCTAATGATTTTCCTTGCCATGACATGCCCTGACATATGTGTTCCTGTAGACCCCAAATCTTGCCCGGCCACATAATAAGACCAGAAGACCTCGTTTTCGAAGATGGATGAAGCCTAAGAAGCCATTAGGAGAGACTATTAGGCCCCATACCAGGTTAGGAAGGATTTTTTGCATTAAAATAAGGATTTTTGCCTTCAAGGATCGAGACCACCGTCTCACTTTTCGAGACCGCCATCTCGCCATTCCTGCAGGTCAAGACTGTCGTCTCATTTGGCGAGACAGCCGTCTCGTCACCTGCGAATGGCGAGACCCCCTCTCGTTGGGCGAGATGGCCTTCTCGCCATTTTTG
This sequence comes from Sphenostylis stenocarpa, assembly GCA_963425845.1. Classification (NCBI taxonomy): domain Eukaryota; kingdom Viridiplantae; phylum Streptophyta; class Magnoliopsida; order Fabales; family Fabaceae; genus Sphenostylis; species Sphenostylis stenocarpa. Next base: position 25,916,051 of record OY731408.1, read on the forward strand.
CAAGGCGAGACGGCCGTCCCGAATGGCGAGACGGCCGTCTCGACCTTGTCAAACGAGACGGCCGTCTCGACCTGACAAGCGCAAATCCCTATAAATAGTAGCACTTCCCCCCTCATTTCACATAGTTCTTTCACTTTCCCTCTTGCAACCTCTTCAAATTCTCTTCTTAGAACCCGTCCGAAGCATTTCCGGAGTTTCTGAGAGTTTCTTAGAAGTTTTATAGCGTTTCCGAGAGTTTTTTCCGGCGTTGTAAAGAGTGAAGGGCAGCCAAAATGCACCCTAGTTTTCAAGAAATTAATCAAAGAGCTTGCTTCAGAGGTTTCTTCTTTCTCTCCCTCTCTTTATTGTCTTTACTTTTACGATTAAATTGCGTAATAGATATTAGGGCCATGTAGTCATTCTTTTAATTCCGCAAATAAAAGGGTAAAAGCATCTTTTCACAAAGTTTATTTATTAAATAGCTGGCCTATCATAGGGAACCTGAAAGGGGCGTCGTAAGGGAACTAACACTTCCCTTACACGTAACTAACTCCCTTACCTAAACTCTGGTTTTAACGACCAAAGTTGGTTTTCGAAAACCAACGCCTTTTTACTCCTTTTTCGATTTTTCCGGTAAAAGCATCAGTGACGACTCCATATGAACCCTTCAAAATTAGTTCTTGGGTTAGCCCGGTTATCGGACAATCCAAGAACACTTTTTCGAAAACCTCGCCTCTAGGTTCATCCCGGTTATCGGACAACCTAAAGGCGTTGTAACCACACCCATAAAAACGCGAAAATTGGAAAGTCGGAACCATCGCATCGCTCCGACCGCCTCGTTTTGACGGCGGCTACAGATGGCGACTCCACTGGGGAAGCCTAGAGAGTTGATCCCATTTAGTGATGGGCCAGCTTAAATAAATAAACCAAGAAATTACGCTTTTACCCTACCTTGTATTATAACATGTTTTAATGCTTGGCTTTAATAACTGTTGTTTGTTTATATGTATGCAATTGTTTGAAATACAAATTGTACACAAACCCTTGCACACAACAGTTCCCTCTATACCCGGGGGCAAGTGAGAAATCCATAGGGAGTGGGTGGCAGGTACGGTTCGCTGTAGTGATGGCCTTGTGCCCACCAGTGTGATCGGAAACCACCACTCAAGGTGATAACCTTCCTCTTTTGGCACGAAGACTGACTATGGCCTTAGTGCTAAGCATGGTCGGAAGGCTGGAGAGTGGGGACCCTATAATGGGGCACCTTGGGGTCCTTAGCCTTGGTGAGAACAATTAGAACCTACCTTCGCCAATGCACTTTTCTGCAGGAAAACCCTACCTCGTGATTAAAACAACTGCTCGCCTGTTCGCGGATGATCGAATTGTGTGCGCATTTGTTTGTTGCATTTGTTTGTTGCATAGCATAACCAAACAACAGAAAAATCACAAAAAACATTTTTTCAATAAACACCCTTATCTCGGACAGTCTGCCTTTTAGCTAGCCTGGTTTTAGGTTCTTTGTAAGCTAAGTAGCCACGCAGTCCGACAGAAGAGATAAGGGACGCTAAATATTATTCTTTCGCATAAAGCCATTTTTTTTATCTCGGACAGTCTGCCTTTTAGCTAACCTGATTTTAAGTTCTTTGTAAGTTAAGTAGTCACACAGTCCGAAAGAAGAGATAAAAGACTATAAAATAAAAATAATAAAAATCCAATCTAAAACAATAAATGGGACCTTGTTCATAAACATTATACTCATAAATCATTCATATAGATAGTCTATTTTTCCAAAATATATATATATATATATATATATATATATATATATATATATACGCAAATACCATACATCATGTAGAAATAAAACATGATAAATAGGAAAAATAAACACTCACATTCATTCAATAAGCATTATATTCATAAATCGTGCATTTTGGTTTTAGAAAATGGAGGGGACTAGTAGACAGTTGAAGAAAGTGGACATTCCCCGGTACCATACTGAGAATCTGGAACGACTTTGCGCAATAATGCCACCAGAGGTCCGATCCGACTTTGAAAAATCCTATGGACGAATTCTCGACCTACTGATGATCTGTGTCGATCAAGTTTTCATCAGGGTACTAGTTCACTTCTGGAACTCTAGTTTGCGCTGCTTCGAATTTCCACAGTTCGATATGGTGCCCACCTTGGAGGAGTACGAGATTATGCTGAAATGGCCCAAATCAACTGGGGTCCATATCCGCCATGGGGCATACACTCCTGCAGCACAAGTCGCTGCCATCATCCGATTGCCATTCCGGCAGACTACCCTGATAGAAAAAGGGAACATCCAGGGTTGGAAAGTCTCAATGTTAGAAGACCATCTGTCCGATTTGGCTGAAAGGGCAGAATGGGTTGCTTTTAACAAAACCCTGACTTTAATCATATTTAGAACAATCTTGTTTTCCTTCCACATCGACACAGTGGATCAAGTCATCATGGACGCCTTCTTCGCCTGGGACGTGAACTCGAAGAGTCCCTTAACTGCAATTCTTGCCGACACCTTGCTCTCGATGGAATTCTGCCGCCAGAAGGAAGGAAAAACACTTCGTTGTTGCTCTTGACTACTCTTTGTGTGGGGCATCACACATTTTTATGCCTCTAATCATATGGAGATGTTCCCTGACCCTTTGAGGATCTTCTAAAAAATCCCTCTCCAACGACGCTTAACCTCAGAGTGGAAGGACGAGTTGGAACAATGGGACACCAACCATTTATCTTGGGTCTACCCTTGGTTCCGACCCGGTCCAGTCCTCATCAGATGTGGAGATTATCCGAATGTATCCTTAATAGGACTCAGGGGTTGCATAGCCTATTCACCTAGAGTAGCTATGAGACAACTCATGAGGACTCAAACCATAATTTCTCGAGGGGAACTCGGAGGACTATGTTTCTTCGGAGACCCATGCACAATTGCTAACTCACTAGCCGTGAGAAGAGCATGGGAGAAACCAATCTTTATGGGAGATAGAGAGCTAGGAAAAGCTCGAGTGGCTGTCTCCAGTGACTATGAGGTGTGGAGAAAAAGAAGAGGGATGTCTCAACCATTCACCTCACTCATTACATGCGCCAATAATGAAGAGCTGCAAGCTCAAGTCGATGCCTTGACCCAGAGGATAGAAATCATGGGAGCCCAGATGAGGGCCCTTGAGGAAAGAGAACAAGAATCTATCCTCACCATAGATGGTCTACAGAGGCAATGCAAGAAAAAGGATCATGAAATAGAGCGCCTCAAGGATCAATGTGCTGACTCTAATGAGCAAGCTATCCGAGCATCTAAGGCTGCTAGAACTAGCTCGGATAGCCAACTTCAAGAAATAACCGCCAAATCAGCATGCCTTGAGGCCGAATCAGCAAAACAGGCTTAGACGATCAAGGACTTATTACAAGACCTCACCAGGACTCGGTCAGAAATACACCAAGAGCGAGAGGCCAATCGGAGACTCAACAAAAGTCTCACTGAGCTACGCTGCAAAGAAAGAGACGGGCTAGCTCAGTACGACCAAGTACTACAAGAAAAGGACTGAGCCCTTGCAAAACTCGATGAGCTACAAGCCTTGGTCATCCATCAAGAGGCGAAGATCAAAGAGGCTCAAAAGTACAATGAAGATATGAGCTAGGCAGTCCAGAAGCAAAGCGAAGCACTTGCTCGTCATGTCCGGGAAGCCGAAAGGGAATTACATAGAGATCAAGACCCACCTGTGGGTTTCTTTAGGCTTTTCCGTTTCTGCCAAAAGTTGCTTCGTAGTATGGAATAGGGGAATGTACACCTTCCAACGGATAAATGAAATTTTTCTTTATTTAACAATTGTCTATTTGCATGCATATCATTCATTTGCATATTTAATTTCCCCTCCTTCACTCTTAATAAATAAGATTATAAAAAGGAAGGATTAACTGACACGTATTCCAAACCAGAAGAATGGAGAGAAAACCACTCCTAATCAAGTTTTCCCCAACGGTTGACCCGCCACAAGAGGACAATAAGCCTCGACCATTGGTCCTCAAAAATAAGGAAGAGGGGGCAAGGACACCAGTGCGACTATTTATGCCACCTCCTTTCCCCTATGAGTCAAATAAAGCTATACCATGGAGATACGGGGAATCTTCACCAATAAAGGAGGATATCTCCAACATAGCCGGCATCGGGGGCATGACTAGAGGTGGAAGAGTCTACTCCCCCAAAGACTCATAAGAAGATATCCCCAAGAATAAAGGAAAAAAATAAAAAGACCGAAGAAAAAGAAAATAAAGAATCCAAGGAGGAGACAGAGGAATTACTCCAGTTTATAAGGCAAAGCGAGTATTCCATTATTGACCAGCTCAATCATACACCTGCAAAGCTAACCTTGTTATCCCTAATGATGAGCTCGGAACCACATAGAAATGCCCTGATGAAGGTCTTGAGCGAAGCGCACGTACCTCACTCCATATCCCAAGAAAAGGTTGAGAGGATCGTCGGTCACATTATGGCAAGCGATCACCTCACCTTCACAGAGGAAGAACTCCCCCTCGAGGGATCAAACCACAACAAGCCCTTGCACATTTCAATCAAGTGCAAGAAGTACCTCATCGCCAAAGTTCTTGTGGATAACGGGTCATCCTTGAACGTGATGCCCAAGTGCACACTAGACAAGTTGACTATCCAAGGAACCCGCCTACGCCCAAGCAGCACTATCGTTCGAGCCTTCGATGGATCAAAACGAGAAGTAGTGGGAGAAGTTAATTTACCAATTCAAGTTGGACCTACTATCTTCAACGTCGATTTCCATGTAATGGATATTACTCCCGCATACAGTTGTCTCCTCGGCAGGCCTTGGATTCATGACGCTGAGGCAGTACCTTCAATGCTCCACCAGACAGTCAAGTTCATAGTGGATGACAAATTGGTCACGGTCCAAGCAAAAGATGATATCCTGATCAATGGACCATCCACCCAACCTTATGTGGATGCGGCTGAAGAAGCCCTTGAAACATCTTTTCAAGCGCTCGAAATTGCCAATGTAGAGAGACTTCCCAAAAACACAAAGGTAGCCCGCATGATGTTGAAGCATGGTTACCATCCTGGCCAAGGATTGGGGGCAGATTCCCAAGGCATGAGGGAACACCCAGAATTCAAAGATAATCCTTTCAAGTGTGGCCTAGGATATGACCCCACTAAGGGCCGAGCAGAAGGAAGAAAATGGAAGTCTCCCCTCCGCACACTCAAACAAATATTCTGAAGCAGAGGGACGCAAGCGTCAAGAGCTACCCTAGTCATTAGGAGATCTTTTTCTTCACTTAAGGGATGTAAACCCAATGATTGTTAGAGATTATCCCCCGGGGCTAGCCTGACCCCCGGGCATTTTAGGGCACATATTCCCTTATTAATTAATAAAGAATATACTTCTTACTATCTGCTTATATTCTTGCTATTTCATGACTAGACCTCACTATAACCTTGTCTAAGTAAACAAAAAAAGAAGAAGAATAAAAAGCACATCCAAATAATCAAAATTTGTTATTGCCATTACAGTCAAGCTAGTTGATTAGAAGCACAAAATAAGACTTTACCTCACCATAAAGAAAGTCATGCTTCGCCAATGTTGTGAAAAAATAATAAATACAAGAAAAGAAAAAAAGCCCATAGAAGCCAAAGGCCAAAAGAAGAAAGGGCAAAATACCCGGTAGGAAACCCACTAAGGGGGCTACGCAAAAGATAGGGTCAACCCGGTAGGATACCCGAACAAAAATAAAGGGTAGCCTAGGCAAAAGTTAGGGTTACAAAATAAGGTCCGCTAGGATTCCCTAAACAAAAAACAAAAAGAAGGAACCTAGACAAAAGATAGGGCCAGAACACAATATCCTAGTTCGAAAACCCAAAGGGCGATCTAGGGAGATCAACTAGCCATAAAAAGCAATGGAAATAAGTTAAGGCGCAAATACAAACAAAAAGGGGAAACGTTTGCTTAAACAAAAGCTTAAACACCCACACCCAGGCCTAACCCTAGCAAACCATTCTTACAAAAACCTTTTTCTAAAAAACAAAAATGGACTGTCTAAAACACAGGCCATCGAATTTGCCCTCTTACTTCTTTTCTCTTAACCCTCACAAAAATATTCTAACAATTAATTTGGGAATATGGAGGCGTATTGAAATCCCTAAAGTGAAGGAAAAAGGACACTGACATGACAAAGTGTGCTCTACAAAAAAAGAGAGAAAAAGAAAAAAGCAAAGAAAGAAAAATCAAATTATTCCTCGGTCACAAGAAGTCTGGCATGGTACAACCAAGTACAAGAACGCAAATCAGAGAGCACTCGTCACTACAAGACATGTCAGTTAAATCCTTCTGAAAAAATAAATGAAATAGGCATTATAGGACATCAAACATGAAAACATTGCATGCATAAAATGTTTTTGAACCAGGTCCTATTTTCTTCAAAAAAAAGAAAAAAGAAAAAACTCTCAGAATCGAGACGGTCGTCTCGTATTTCCAGACCGTCGTCTCAATCTTCAGCAAATTGAGATTGCCGTCTCGACCAACGAGACAACCATCTAAACTTGACTAAAAATGAGACCGCCTTCTCGCTTAAGGCCAAAGTCGAGACCGCCATCTCGACTTCCCAGACGGCGGTCCCGAATCCGAAAAAATTTCTATAAATAGAGGGGGCCTAGGGGGGGTCTCCACACCTCCTCTTGCACTCCCACTCTCCATTCTCTCACTCTCAAGCACCCTACTGTCAAAATGCACCGTGGAGATCTGTCCAGAAAGAGAAGAGGCTCTGCTGGTCCTAGTAGCTCCTTAGCTCCCGCTCCGCAGGACCCCACACAACTTTCACCACTGCACCAAGCTCGCCTAGAGCACATCCGGGGGTATACATGGCACCCCATGCTAAGGCTAGATTTCAACATTCTCGCTGAATTCGGATGGGAGGACGACGTCTGGGCCCACATTGACAGCATAGGGTGGCGCTTCCTCCTCCAGCCTCCACCGACCAACGTCTACCCTCAGGCGGTGCTAGAGTTCCTCGCCTCCATCTCCTACGCCGAGACCCCCTCCATGGTACCGGGTCTGTCACCAACAAAAATGGTGAAGTACTTCATGGGCGGGATGTACCGGACCACCAATCTGGACGAGTTCAATGTGACCATTGGATTCGTCCAGCCCGAGGACGTGCTGACTCGGGACTACCAGGATGCCATCTGCGCACGCCCCACCAACCTCACCACCGACGAGATGTGGGAAGAGCTGACTGGGGCACACACTTTGCCCACACTGATGAAGGGCTCCGCACTTCCCCCCGCCCTCTGCATCTGCCACAAGCTGCTGGCTCAGACTGTCCACGGGCAGAAAGAAAGTCAGGGTAAAGTTACCCTCCCGGACCTCTTTGTCCTCTACTGCATGAGCCAGAGGCGCCGGTGCAACCCTGACTATTTCTTCCTGAAGGCCCTCAAGGACTTCGGGAGCCGGCCCATGGGAGCTGGCCCGGGGGAGCCATCCTCATGGCTCCCCTCATTACCCCCCTGGCAGAAAAATGGGGGTGCAGTGACAGGGAGGAACTGGCCTCCAGCCTCCGACCCGAGACTATCAACGGGTCGGTCCTAGTCAGCATGGGGATGCTGCTACGCCAAGGGACCCGGCTGATCCTCCACCCCTCACTGGATATATCTTTGGATCTCCGGGACCTCGTAGCAATGCACGATCTCCCGACACCTCCCGAGTTCCAACAACAGCAGCAACAACAACAACTGCAGCAGTACACAGACTATTTTGCTGGCCTCAACCGCAACATCTACGATTTGCGCCAACAATTCGACCAGATGTCTATGAGGCAAGAGCAGATGTCTCTAAGACAAGATGTCTTCGACACGAGAATGGACACATTAAACCAATACCAAGAGGGAATAAGGTAGGACTTGGCGGCTTTCCGGCAGGAGTACCGTGACGAAGCCCGGGATCAAGCAGAATTCCGAAGACATCTGTACCGGCAATTCCCCTCTTATGGATCGTCTTCAAACTCGAGTCCTCCATCTTAGGGATAGGGCTTAGAAAATAAAACTGCTATAATAAACCCTTTATCATAAATAAAATTTTATTTCATACACTTTGCTCTCCCTTTCAGAAAAGAGTCAGCGTAACAAAAAAGAAAGAAACTAAGAGTAAAAAGACGTACGCTCAAAAAAACCAAAATCCAAAATCGCGAGAAAAAAGAGATAAAACCGCGGAAAAAGGCAGGATTAAAATAAGTCAATCATCTTGACCAACAATTTTTTGACAACCAAGCAAGAGTCGAATAACAAAAGACTACCCGACAACCAGAAAAAGTCGGATGACCACCACCAAAAGATCAGAATCAAAGAGTGCCCAGCAACCAACAAGCTGGACGAACACCAACAGAATCCCCGACACAGACCGGACAACCACTCTTAGAAAAGACAAAACAGAGAACACATCTCAACACCCGGCGCATGAGCTAGAGCAGTAAGCCGCCATCACAACCAAAAGATCAGCTACCGCAAGAAGGAGCATCTGGAAGCCCTTCACCAGATGGGGGTGTGTACTCATCAGGCCTTACAAAAGGGGGCTTACCAATTGGGGTTCATACTCATCAAACACTAGATGGGGGTGTATACTCATCAGGCCTTACAAAAGGGGGCTTACCAGACGGGGGTTCATACTCGTCAAACACCAGATGGGGGTGTATACCCATCAGGCCTTACAAAAGGGGGCTTACCAGGCGGGGGTTCATACTCGTCAAACCAGATGGGGGTTCATACTCATCAGCCGAAGGGATCAACTACCGTCAGAAGGAGCATCCCGGAGGCGCACAACGTACTTTTCCCCAGAGGATCAACCGCCGCAAAGACGGGACGACTGAAGGGTAACCGGGCAAGAGGTTCAACTCCTTTACCCTCCAGTCGATCTTCTTGGCACGACAAGCCAACAGTCAACTGGTCAGGTAAAGGGGGCAGCTGTAGACCCCAAATCTTGCCCGGCCTCATAATAAGACCAGAAGACCTCCATTTCGAAGATGTATGAAGCTTAAGAAGCCATTAGGAGAGACTATTAGGCCCCATACTAGGTTAGGAAGGATTTTCTGCATTAAAATAAGGATTTTCGCCTTCAAGGATCGAGACTGCCATCTCGCTTTTTGAGATCGCCGTCTCGCCATTCCTGCAGGTCGAGACTGCTGTCTCGTTTGGCGAGACGGACGTCTCGTCACCTGCGAATGGCGAGACCCCCCTCTCGTTGGGCGAGACGGCCTTCTCGCCATTTTTGCAAGGCGAGATGGCCGTCCCGAATGGCGAGACGGCCGTCTCGACCATATCAGACGAGACGACCGTCTCGACCTGACAGGCGCGAATCCCTATAAATAGCAGTGCTTCACCCCTCATTTCACACAGTTCTTCCACTTTCCCTCTTGCAACCTCTTCAAATTCTCTTCTTAGAACCCCTCCGAAGCATTTTCAGAGTTTCTGAGAGTTTCTTAGAAGTTTTATAGCGTTTCCGAGAGTTTTTTCTGGCGTTGTAAAGAGTGAATGGCTGCCAAAACGCACCCTAGTTTTCAAGAAATTAATCAAAGAGCTTGCTTCAGAGGTTTCTTCTTTCTCTCCCTCTCTTTATTGTCTTTACTTTACGATTAAATTGCGTAATAGATATTAGGGTCATGTAGTCATTCTTTTAATTCCGCAAATAAAAGGGTAAAAGCGTCTTTTCACAAACTTTATTTATTAAATAGCTGGCCTATCATAGGGAACCCGAAAGGGGCGTCGTAAGGGAACTAACACTTCCCTTACACGTAACTAACTCCCTTACCTAAACTCTGGTTTTAACGACCAAAGTTGGTTTTCGAAAACCAACGCCTTTTTACTCCTTTTTCGATATTTCCGGTAAAAGCATCGGTGACGACTCCATAAGAACCCTTCAAAATTAGTTCTTGGGTTAGCCCGGTTATCGGACAATCCAAGAACACTTTTTCGAAAACCTCGCCTCTAGGTTCAGCCCTGTTATCGGACAACCTAAAGGCGTTGTAACCACACTCATAAAAACGCAAAAATTGGAAAGTCAGAACCATCGCGTCGCTCCGACCGCCTCATTTTGATGGTGGCGACAGTTCCAAAGATTCCTTCATGGATTTTTCTAATCAGATTTTGAGCTTCTTCTCGGTTCACACACCTTAATAGGGTGGAGTCGAAATTTTTCTTGTAGAGGGTTTCTCCTATCAGAGTGAATCCCACAACCCTCTTCCGAATGGTCCTTTTATCATTGTTACTAATTCCCTCGGGATATTCATCCTTCATGAGGTATAGCCTAATGCCATGATACCAAGGGGATTCATCTTCCTCACTGTCTACTGCCATGCAAAAGGCTTGTTTATCATGTAGCCTGATGTCGACGACAAACATTTCATGCTCTTGATATAAGGCGAACATGGACAACAGAGTAGTGAGGGCGTCTACAAATTGGTTATCTTCTTGAGGGATGTACTTAAAAGTGACACTTTCCATCCTCAAAGTCAAATTATGAATATACTCTAGATATGAGATCAATTTGGAATTCCTGGTTTCCCATTCACCCTTGAGTTAGTAGATAACAAGGGACGAGTCACCGAATACCTTGAGTTTGGTTACCCTATGATCTAGAGCCGCTTGGATGCCCAAGGCACAGGCTTCATATTCAGCCATATTATTCGTGCCATTTAAGTTTAGCCTAGTCGTTACCGGGACATATTTCTTTTCGGGAGATATTAAAATGGCTCTAATCCCGTGTCCAAGCATGTTCGAGGATCTATTGAAGAACATAATCCATGCATCATCTCTGGGCTCTTTGTGTTGAATGTGCATGATATGATCATCTGGAAAGTCATCTTGTAGGGACTGATATTCATCTATTGACCCGTGTGTTAGGTAGTCTACCAAAGGACTACCTTTGATAGCTTTTTGGGTGACATGAATGATGTCAAACTCTGAGAGGAGCACTTGCCCCCTAGCTATCCTTCCGGTCAAGACGGGTTTTTCGAACAGATACTTAATTGGGTCCATCTTGGAAACCAACTAAATCGTATGTCTAACCATATATTGTCGAAAGACGTTGAGTTGCCCACACCAATGCACAACATGTCTTTTCAAGTGGTGTATAACGGGTCTCATAGTCTAGGAATTTCTTGTTGAGATAATATATGACTTGTTCCTTTTTCCCTGTCTCATCTTGTTGATCGAGCACACATCCCATAGACTCTTCGAGTGCTGATAGATAAAGGATCAGAGGTTTTCCTTCAACAAGCGGCACCAGTATGTTGAAAGATACAAGAACATGAATGTTGAAGTTACATGGACATGAAGCTTGTTGATTTTGATGATGATTCAAGAACAATGGACTTAGAGAGTTGAAGACTTGTATTCTTGTGTAATAACTTTGTTTTGATGATTTTGAGTCTGTAATATTAGAGTCTAAGATAGCCAGCACATAGTCTACTCTTTAGAAGCTTAAAAAACTCATTTTTATCAAAAACACACTGGTTTAATCGATTAACAGGCTAAATAATCGATTATTATAGAGAGAAAAACCATTTTTTGTATCAGCTCCCTGGAATAATCGATTAACAGCTGAAATAATCGATTAACAGGGCTGTTAATCGATTAACAACCCAAATAATCGATTAAGACAGTGCGTTATGGGTTCCTGTTGATTTTGGCTCTGTAATAATCGATTAACACTTGAGATAATCGATTATTTCAGTCAGATATGAATTTTGAACTTCAAATTTGAAAGTGATGAAGATCTTATTGAATTACGTTGGCAAAGATCTTGTTGATTTGATGAAGTAAAAAATGAATTCAAAGGCAACTTTGTGGCAGTCAAAGGTCACTTAGATAAAAGAGTAGAGGGATTAGTGTGTCTGCAGCTCTGCTTAGGTATAATCATTTTTATCTTTCTGCTGATGAGGTTTCTTCATTTAAAAGATTTTGCAAATGCCTCTAAAAAATGTTTTAATGGTTAAAAACAAAGTATTTTGATAAAAGCTTTCTTAATCAACTATTTTAACTAATAGCGTATAAGCTTTATCAACTAAAATGTTCTTCACACTTTTATAACAGGTTTTTAACTAATATAACTTCAAAGTAACCGATTGTTTTCATTAAAAGGATTTTTGAAAACCTTCTGTCAGTATTTTAACTAATACAGTTTCGAAATAACCGATTAAAATCACTTAAAATGTTCAGGGAAGTGTTCTGACAGTATTTTAATCGATATAACTTCGAAATAATCGATTTAAACCACTTGGAGTACTGTTTGATCGATCAGAATAAGCATATGATCGATCAGATCAATCAGAATTGAGTTATGACCGATCATAATTATTTTAATCGATTAAAACTGCGTTTCAATCGATTAAAACAACTTAAGAAAGTTTGTTCTAAGCGTTTTAATCGATTAAAACAGATTTTTATCAGTTAAAATCACTTGGAAAAGTTTATAAGAATGTTTTGCAGTATTTTAATCGATTGAAAGACGAAACAATCGATTAAAACAGTTTGGAAGATTTTTTGTAAAGAGTTTTAATTGATATAAACGTTGTCGTATCAGTTAAAACAAATCTGGAAAATAATCAAGAACGTTTTAATGGATTAAAAGAAGTTTTAACAGATTAAAACAAGACTTTTAACAGATTAAAAGATTATTTTAACAGATTAAATAAACCAGCAGTTTTAAAAATCTTCTATATAAACAGAGTTGCTTGAACTTTTTTTAAACACATCTGATACACATCTGAAACACATCTTTAGCAATCAATCAAGCAATCAAAAGTGCTACTTTCAAGAGAGAATCACGCTAAGCAATCAATTCAGCTTCAGTGGTAGATAAAGCAACACATGCCTATTTCTTAGAATGCCAAGATACTAAAGATGAACCTAACAAATGACATGTCCCACTAGTACTCTTTCTATCAATTTTGCATCCACCATAGTCAGCATCAAAATAACCTATTAAACTAGTGCAAGCATCAGATGGATACCATAAACCAAAACCAGTAGTTCCTTTTAAATATTTTAAAATATGTTTTACTGCAATTAGGTGAGATTCTTTTGGACAAGCCTGAAATCTAGCACACACACAGACATAATGCATAATATCAGGTCTACTTGCAGTTAAGTATAACAGTGAACCTATCATACCTCTATACATAGATTGATTAACTTCCAAACCTGATTCATCCTAGTCTAAATAACATGAAGTTCCCATGGGTGTGTTAGCTTCCTTTGAGGTGTCCATTCCAAATTTTTTAAGTATCTCTTTGCAGTATTTGGTTTGAGAGATGAAAATGCCATCTTTAAGTTGCTTGATTTGAAGTCCAAGGAAAAATGTCAATTCTCTCATCATAGACATTTCAAACTCTCCCTGCATTATCTTAGCAAATTCTACACACAACGAATTATCAGTTGATCCAAAAATAATATCATCAACATATACCTGGACCAATAAGATATGTTCTTTTACTTTCTTTATAAACAGCGTAGAATCAATTTTTCCTCTAGAAAAATCATTTGAAGTTAGGAAACTACTTAGCCTTTCATACCAAGACCTAGGAGCTTGTTTCAACTCATATAATGCTTTCTTTAATTTAAAAATATGATTAGAATAACTAAAATCTTCAAATCCAGGGGGTTGCTCCACATAAACTTCTTCTTTAATAAAACCATTCAAAAATGCACTCTTAACATCCATTTGATATAATTTGAATTTCATCAAAGATGCATAAGCAAGAAGTAGGCATATAGCCTCTAACCTGGCAACAGGAGCATAAGTTTCATCATAATCAATACCTTCCTCCTGACAATAACCTTTGGCAACAAGTCTGACTTTATTCTTTGTTATGTTTCCATCTTCATCAAGTTTATTTCTAAATACCCATTTAGATCCAATTACTTGATGTGATTCTTCTCTTGGGATTAGTTCCCAGACTTGATTCCTTTCAAATTGGTTAAGTTCCTCTTGCATAGCAATGCACCATTGGTCATCTTTAAGCTCTTCCTCAATATTTTTGGGTTCTATCTGTGACACAAAAGCTACAGACATGAAAAAATTAGTCATATTTCTAGTTCTTACCCCTTTTGAGATATCACCAATGATATTGTCCATTGAGAGTCCTCTTGGTGATTGCCATTCTTTTGCTAATTCAGGCGTTTGAGAAGACTCATTTTCTTCCAAATATAATTCATCAAGAGCCTCTCTTATATACTCATCATCACCTGTAAGTTCTTTATTTGACTCAAGAGGATTTCCCCCAAGGTCTACAATTTCATCAAAAGTAACATGAATAGATTCTGTAATATTTAAGGTTCTTCTATTAAACACCCTGTAAGCCTTGCTAGTTAATGAATAACCTAAGAAAATGCCTTCATCGAATTTTGAGTCAAATTTTCCTAAGTTGTCCTTTCCATTATTTAACACAAAGCACTCACATCCAAATATTTTCAAATGAACAACATTAGGCTTTCTACCATTTAATAATTCATAGGGAGTTGATTTTTTAATTGACCTAATGAGCATTCTATTCAAAACATACTAAATGATTAATTTTCTTTGAATAAATACAAGAGACAAACAATTCATTTAACTATAGGAACCCAAATATATTTTCCTTTAGGAACACCAAAATGTTTAATTTTACGTCTATTTGAAATATGACCATGTTTTATACAATAAAAACATGCTTTAGATGTAACTTTTGAATATGATGAATTTTTAACCATAGATGTTCTAGTTCCTTTTTCTACCCATACTCTTTTATTTTTCCTTTTAGGCTTTTTCAAAGGAACTTGATAATTTACACTATTTTGAGCTAAAACAGTTTTATCCTTCTTAAAATCACTTATCTCCTTTTCGGCTTTATCTAGCAAATGGTTAAGGATATCTATGTCATATTCATACTCTTTACTAGTTGCACATGCTAAGTTCTTATCATCATTCTCATCTAAACATACAATTTTCGTTTCTAAGGATTCCTTTTCCTCTAAACATGCAATTTTCGTTTTTAAGGACTCTACCTCCTTTTCGGATCTACTTAAACTCTTTTTCACAGATTTGTATTCATTTTTCAAGTCCTTAAAAGCATTAAACAATTCTTCATATGCATTTTGTAATTCATCAAAATCATTTTCATCATCACTTGAGGATGAGTCGGAATCACTAACCTCAAAGTCAGAAGATATATTGTCTTTTGCCAACAAGCAAATGTTAGCTTCTATTTCTGAGTCACTTGATTCCAAAATTGAGTCACTATCATCGGTTCCTTCATAGGTTACTCTTAGTTTTTCCCACTTTTACAAACAGAGATCCTGTAAAACTCGTCAAGGGTTAAAGCAGATGAAATAATATTTCTAGCCCTAACGTCAAATTGTGCTTTTCTATTTTCCTCTGTTGTCCATCTAGAAAAAGGTTTAGGAACGTCTACACCATTCTCAGTAACTTTAGGAATATAGGGACCGTTTAAAATAGCGTCCCAAATGCCTCTATCAACAGACTCTAAAAATATTTGCATTCTTACTTTCCAGAAAGGATAATTTTGACCCGCAAAAAGTGGGGGTCTGTTGATAGACGCACCTTCGGCAAAAGTTTGATTTTGTCCGACCATTTTCGAAAAGTTTGAATGACTATCAAAGCAAGCTTTGATACCACTTGTTAAAATCGCACAACGGAATGTTCGCGTGGACGGACAAAAACCAATAGGGGGGTGAATTGGTTTCGTAACAAAAATTAGGTTTTAAAAATTTTCCCCAAATTTTACCGATTAAAAAGTTGTGTAAAAGTAAATAGAATAGAGATAGAGTCTTACACAGGAGATTTATATTGGTTCGGATCAAAAGACCCTACGTCCAGTTGCTAATCACTCAAACAGAGGATTAACGTTGTCACTATGATCAAAGTTGTTACAAACAGATAACAATTGAAAATACAAAGTAAAGAAAACACCTCTCTTGAAACCCACAAGAGATGAAGAACAACTTTCCCCAGAGACGACACAACATACAATCTACTAAGAACTCCACTTAGTGATTCTTATCGCTTCTAGCCCACACCAAGTTCCAAAAGCCCCTTTTTCCTCCAACAAACAGTTCTCTGGCACTTACAACACTTAACTTTTGTTTGAAAAAGGTTGTTCTATTTTCTGAGAGCCTTAGAGAACCTTAAGTAGAGAAATTAGGGTTTGGGAATTAGGATTTTCGGAACTAGAGAGTATTGGGATTAGGGTTTTCGAAAATAAGTTTGATTTGTATTTGAAAATCAAAATCTGATTGAAATAATCGATTAAATGAAGTGTTAATCGATTATTACAGAGCCAAAATCAACAGAACCCCAAAACTCTCTGTTTTAATCGATTAAAAGCCCTGTTAATCGATTAACAGGTGTGTTAATCGATTATTACAGTGAACAGATACAGAAAATGGTTTTTCTCACTATAATAATCGATTATTTGACCATGTAATCGATTAAAGCCGAGGTAAACTGATAAATTTGAGTTTTTGAAGCTTCTAAAGTGCAAACTATGTACCGGCTATCTTAAACTCTAATATTACAGACTCAAACTAATCAAAACAGAGTTATTACACAATAAAACAAGTCTTCAACTCTCTAAGTTCTTTGTTCTTGAATCATCATCAAAATTAACAAGCTTCATGTCCATGTAAGTTCAACATCAAGTCCTTGAATGTTCAACAACCCCCCCTCTTGGTTTTTGTCCGTTCACGCAAACATTCCGCTGCGCGATTCTAACAAGTGGTATCAGAGCTTGCTTTGATAGTCATTCAAATTTTTCGAAAATGGTCAGACAAAATCAAACGTTTGCCGAGGGTGCTTCTATCAACAGACCCCCACTTTTTGCGGGTCAAAATTATCCTTTTTGGAAAGTGAGAATGCAAATCTTTTTAGAGTCTGTTGATAGAGGTGTTTGGGATGCTATTTTAAACGGTCCCTATATTCCTAAAATTTCTGAAAAAGGAGTAGACGTTCCTAAACCATTTTCTAGATGGACGACGGAGGAAAATAGAAAAGCTCAATTTGATGTTAGGGCTAGAAATATTATTTCATCTGTGTTAACCCTTGATGAGTTACAGGATCTTTGTTTGTAAAAGTGCTCAAGAGATGTGGGAAATGTTGAGAGTGACCCACGAAGGTACTGACGATGTTAAGAGAGCACGAAAAAAATTCTATAATCCAAGAATATGAGATGTTCCGAATGCAACAAGGAGAAACGATATTTGACGTTCAAGAGCGTTTCACACACATTGTGAACCATCTCACTGGATTAGGTAAAATTTTTTATGTTGATGAATTAAACGTAAAATATTGAAATCTTTGGATAGGAAATGGCAACCTAAGGTGACGACCATCTCGGAGTCACAAAACCTTGCCACAATGTCTATGGCGGCGCTCTTTGGAAAGTTGAGAGAGCATGAGCTTGAACTAGGAAGGCTAAATGATGAGGAATGACAACATCAAAAGAGGAACTTAGCCTTCAAAACTGAAATTTCCAAAGGTAAGAGTAAAAAGGAAGAAGAAGACTCGGAGAATGATGAAGAAGAATTGTGTCTCATGATTAAGAAGTTTACCAAATTCATGAAAGCCAAAGGAAGGCATCCATTCAAAGGTAAGGGAAAGGTAAGAGAAAATACTTCCGTAAATATCAAATGCTATGGTTGTGGTGAAACATGACATGTGAAGACCGAATGTCCAAACAAGAAAAATGAAGATAACAAAGGCAAAAAGTTCTTCAAGAAGAAAGCCTACATCGCTTGGGACAATAGTGATTCGAGTTCGGAGTCAAGTGACTCGGAAATTGAAGCCAATATTTGCTTAATGACAAATGACAATATATCTTCCGATTTTGAGGTAAGTGATTCTGACTCATCTTCAAGTGATGATGAAAATAATTTTGATGAACTACAAAATGCATATAGTGAATTGTTTAGTGCCTTTAAAGACTTGAAAAATGAATACAAAGCTGTGAAAAAGAGTTTAAGTAGATCCGAAAAGGAGGTGGAGTCCTTAAAAACGAAAATTGCATGTTTAGAGGAAAAGGAAACCTTAGAAACGAAAATTGTATGTATAGATGAGAATGATGATAAGAATATAGCATGTGCATCTTGTAAAGAGTATGAATATGACATTGATATACTTAATCATTTGCTTGATAAAGCCAAGAAGGAATTAAGTAATAATAATAAGGATAAAGTTGTTATAGCTCAAAATAGAGTAAAGCATCAAGGTCCTTTGAAAAAGCCTAAAATGAAAAATAGAAGAGTATGGGTTGAAAAAGGAACTAGAGCATCTATTATTAGAAATGCATCATATTTAAAAGCTACATCTAAAGCATGTTTTTATTGTATGAAACATGGTCATACTTCAAATAGATGTAAAATCAAACATTTTGGTGTTCCTAAAGGAAAATATATTTGGGTTCCTTTAGTTAAATGAATTGTTTGTCTCTAATCCCAAGGACCCAAAAGTTATGGGGACCTAAGTTTACTATGTTCTTGTTTTGTAGGAAACTTCCAAATCAAATAAGTCTATGTGGTATCTTGATAGTGGATGCTCTAAACATATGACCGGAGACAAAACGAAATTTGTGAGTTTCAAAGCTAAAGAACAAGGATAGGTAACTTATGGGGACAACAACAAAGGAAAGATTCTTGGAATTGGAAATATAGGTGGTGCAAACACTTTGGAGATTAAGGATGTATTTCTTGTTGATGGACTAAAGCATAATCTCCTTAGCATAAGTCAACTTTGTGACAAAGGATTCAAGGTAATCTTTGAAAGTAAGTTTTGTACCATACATTTGATAAATTCTGAAAATGTAGCATTAAAAGGCATTAGGCATAATAATATATATTTGATTGGTTTGGATTGTATACATGATACTAGTATAACATGCTTAGTTGCTAAGGAAGAGAACCCATGGTTATGGCATAAGAGAGCAGCTCATATAAATATGCATCATTTAAACAAATTGATATCAAAAGACTTAGTTGTTGGTTTGCCTAAGTTAAAGTTTGAAAAAGATAGATTATGTGATGCATGTCAAAAAGGTAAACAAGTAAAATCATCATTTAAATCAAAGAATGTTATTTCCACATCAAAACCTTTATAATTGTTACATTTAGATTTATTTGGTCCTTCTAGGATAAAAGTTTTGGTGGAAATTATTATGCTCTTGTGATTGTTGATGACTTTTCTAGATATACTTGGACATTTTTCTTAACATTGAAAAGTGAAGCTTTTAAGGTCTTTAGGAAGTTTGCAAAGCAAATTCAAAATGAGAAAGACTTAAGAATTAAAGTTTTAAGAAGTGACCATGGCGGTGAGTTTCAAAATGAAAGGTTTGAAAATTATTGTGAGGAAAATGGAATATTACATAATTTTTCTGCTCCTAGGACTCCCCAACAAAATGGTGTAGTTGAAAGGAAAAATAGGTCACTAGAGGAACTTGCTAGAACAATGCTAAATGAATCAAATGTTCCTAAATATTTTTGGGCTGATGCTGTAAGTACTGCATGTTATGTTTTGAATAGAATGCTCATTAGGCCAATTATAAAATCAACTCCCTATGAATTGTTAAATGGTAGAAAGTCTAATGTTGCTCATTTGAAAATATTTGGATGTAAGTGCTTTGTGTTAAATAATGGAAAGGACAACTTAGGAAAATTTGACTCAAAAGCCGATGAGGGCATTTTCTTAGGTTATTCAATAACTAAAAAAGCTTATAGAGTGTTTAATAGAAGAACCTTAAATGTTGAAGAATCTATACATGTTACTTTTGATGAAATTGTAGACCTTGGGGGGAATCCTCTTGAGTCAAATAAAGAACTTGCAGGTGATGATGAGTACATAAGAGAGGCTCTTGATGAATTGTATTTGGAAGAAAATGAGCCTTCTCAAACACTTGAATTAGCAAAAGAATGGAAATCACCAAGAGGACTTTCAATGGACAATATTATTGGTGATATCTCAAAAGGGGTAAGAACTAGAAATATGACTAATTTCTGCATGTCTATAGCTTTTGTGTCATAAATAAAACCCAAAAATGTTGAGGAAGGGCTTAAAGATGACCAATGGTGCATAGCTATGCAAGAGAAACTTAATCAATTTGAAAGGAATCAAGTATGAGAATTAATACCAAGAGAAGAATCACATCAAGTAATTGGAACTAAATGGGTATTTGGAAACAAACTTGATGAAGATGGAAATATAACAAAGAATAAAGCCAGACTTGTTGCCAAAGGTTACTGTCAGGAGGAAGGTATTGATTATGATGAAACTTATGCTCCTGTTGCCAGGTTAGAGGCTATACGCCTACTTCTTGCTTATGCATCATTGATGAAATTTAAATTATATCAAATGGATGTTAAAAGTGCATTTTTGAATGGGTTTATTAAAGAAGAAGTATATGTGGAGCAACCCCCTGGATTTTAAGATTTTAGTTATCCTGATCATATTTTTAAATTTAAGAAAGCATTATATGGTTTGAAACAAGCTCCTAGGTTTTGGTATGAAAGGCTAAGTAGTTTTCTAACTTCAAATAATTTGTTAGAGGAAAAATTGATTCTACTTTGTTTATAAAGAAAGTAAAAGAACATATCTTATTGGTTCAAGTATATGTTGATGATATCATTTTTGGATCAACTGATAATTCTTTGTGTGTAAAATTTTCTAAGATAATGCAGGGAGAATTTGAAATGTCTATGATGGGAGAATTAACGTTCTTCCTTGGACTTCAAATCAAGCAACTTAAAGATGGCATTTTTGTCTCTCAAACCAAATACTACAAAGAGATTCTCAAGAAGTTTGGAATGGATACTTCAAAGGAAGCTAACACACCCATGGGAACTTCATGTTATTTAGACAAGGATGAATCAGGTTTGGAAATTAATCAATCCATGTATAGAGGTATGATAGGATCACTATTGTACTTAACTGCAAGTAGACCTAATATTATGCATTTTGTTTGTGTGTGTGCTAGATTTCAAGCATGTCCAAAAGAATCTCACTTAACTGCAGTAAAAAAAGGATCTACTAGTTTTGGTTTATGGTATCCATTTGAAGCTTCTCCTAGCTTAATAGGTTATTCTGATGCTGATTATGGTGGATGCAAAATAGATAGAAAGAGTACTAGTGGAACTTGTCATTTATTAGGATCATCATTAGTATCTTGGCATTCTAAGAAATAGGCATGTGTTGTTTTATCCACCACTGAAGCTGAATATATTGCAGCTGGTAATTGCTGTGCTCAAATTTTGTGGATGAAACAACAACTAGAAGATTATAGTATATTTCTAAATGACATACCTTTGATGTGTGATAATACAAGTGCAATCAATCTTACTAAGAATCCAGTAATGCACTCTAGGACTAAACATATAGAAATTAGACATCATTTCTTGAGAGATCATATAAGTAAAGGAAATTGTAAAATTGAGTATGTTGATACAAAGCATCAATTAGCAGATATTTTTACTAAGCCTCTTCCCAAGGATAGATTCTATGATCTTAGAAGAGACTTAGGGATATTAGAAATAGCTTAAATTCTGCTTAATTAAATAGTTTTTGGATGGTTGTAATGTTATAATCAATTATGTAGGGTGTTAATAGATTATCATGTGTCTAAACCACAAAAATTGATGAACTCTCTGGAATAATCGATTATTTGAAGTTATAATCAATTATTTGCACCCAAGATGTCCAAAATATTAAATTACTCACTAGATTAATCGATTATTTCATCAGATAATCAATTAACTACAACTTTAATCGATTAACAGCTTGATTTAATCGATTAAAGGGGTCTGTTACTGGTTTAATAGATTATTTCAAGCTTTAATCGATTAAACCTGATAGTTTTTGTTTTCTAGCCGTTGCCAACAACTCTTTTTGTCCCTATGCACTCCTAAATGACCGTTGGAGATGTTGTTTATAAATAGGAAACCTCCATTTCACTTCTCCACACCCCACATTCTTGAATCCAAACTTTCTAGCATCATTCAATCATTCTTGCCTTCTTCTAACATCACTTGTCTTCCTAAACTCTCTTGTTATTCCTCTAATTGTACAATGGCATCATCTTCTCGTGCTAAAATTCCCACCAGAAGACGATATGCACCTGCCTCTCATCCCCGTCCTAATTCTGTCAAAGGATGGATCTCCGATGCTGAGGGTCGACAGGAATTTCTTACTTTTTGGAAGGAATGAGGTATTATCACTCCTAAATTCCTTATTGGTGATCAATTCATCAATAGGGGATTTAATTTTCCTAATCTTCTTGAAATTCAAGGAGTTCTCCCTTTTATCCAAATGCAAGGTACATACTATCCTGACTTAGTTAGGGTATTTTACTCTCGCTTTAAATTTAGATATCAAGTAGCTACCTCTCGTGTTAAGGGAGTAACCATTATTCTTGATGACGATATATGGGAAAACGTTGCACATTTTCCTATAAGAGATTATGCTATTAACATTTTTGCCGAGTTAGATGACTTTGACAGGATCATGGCTTACCGTTCTTTTCTTCATAACCCTTCCATGGAGATTGGGCGTCTTCTTCTAGCTGGACCATTAAAAAAGGAGAAACGCTTGCTCCTGCATCTACTCGTCTGGATCTTATGTCCCCGGGCAACCAACCATGCCCAATGCTCTTCAATAGATCTTTGCATTATTCATGCAATAATGAATAATGAGCCAATAGATTAGGGAAGCCTTGTCACAATGACTATGCTGAAGGCCAAACGTCATCCTACCTTTAAAATTCCCTATGCTCTCCTTATCTCTCGCATTCTTGAATACAAAGGAGTGAATGTCGAAGGGGAACAAACGGTACGAATGACAAACTTAAACCGAATGTTGGACAACACATTAACCCAACTTCAAATGGTGCATGTCAATAATACTTATGTTCACAAGGATGATGTTCCAAACATAGATGCAGATGATGAAGATTCTGATGAAGAAATGCCTCCTGCTGCTGAGTTTCCTCTGATCAGATTCAAAGTGCTGGAACATCTTCTGCTCCTCCTGAAACCCGTCAATATGTGGAAGACATGTTATCTGATATGAACAAGAGGATGCAGGCATTCTTCACTCTCTCTGGAGTAGGCATGAGGAAATCATTCGTCGTATCTCTGACGTAGATGATAAAGTGTGTCACTTAGAAAATAAATTTGATGCTCACTTTCATAGCGATAGTGAAGAATTTTAATATTTTTTTCATTTCTTGTGTTGTAAATTACTTTCACTTATGAAATAAAATTTGTATTCTTTTATTGATTTGTTTAAGGGGGAGTTATTTCCAAGTTATGCATATTTTGAGGGGGAGTTATTTCTAAGTTATGCATATTTTGAGGGGGAGCTCTTAATTTTTGATCATAATCAAAATAGGGGGAGAAATATTTAAAGCCTCTTATGATTAAATTTAAATATTATCTGGTATGTTTAATGTTTTTGTTAGTGTGACAGATAAAACAGGTTATTACAAGGCTTTAAAAGAAAATTTTGATCATCATCAAAAAGGGGGAGATTGTTGAAACATACAAGAACATGAATGTTGAAGTTACATGGACATGAAGCTTGTTGATTTTTATGATGATTCAAGAACAATGGACTTAGAGAGTTGAAGATTTGTATTCTTGTGTAATAACTCTGTTTTGATGATTTTGAGTCTGTAATATTAGAGTCTAAGATAGCCAACACATAGTCTACTCTTTAGAAGCTTCAAAAACTCATTTTTATCAAAACACACACTGGTTTAATCGATTAACAGGCTAAATAATCGATTATTACAGAGAGAAAAACCATTTTTTGTATCAGCTCTCTGGAATAATCGATTAACAGCTGAAATAATCAATTAACAGGGTTGTTAATCGATTAACAACCCAAATAATCGATTAAGACAGTGCGTTATGGGTTCCTGTTGATTTTGGATCTCTAATAATCGATTAACACTTGAGATAATCGATTATTTCAGTCAGATATGCATTTTGAACTTCAAATTAAACCTATTTTCGAAAACCCTAGTCCCAATACACCAAGTTTCGAAAATCTCCAATTCCAAAACCCTAATTCATCTACTTAAGGTTCTCTAAGGCTCTCTGAACATCAAAAAACCTTTTTCAAACAAAAGTTGAGAGTTGTGATTGCCAGAGAACTGTTTGTTGGAGGAAAAAGGGGCTTTTGGAACCTAGTGTGGGCTAGAAGCGATAAAAATCACTAAGTGGAGTTCTTGGTGGATTGTGTGTTGTGTCGTCTCTAGGGAAAGCTGTTCTTCATCTTTTGTGTGACTCAAGAGAGGTGTTTTCGTTACCTTATCTTTTCATTTGTAATCTGCTTGTATAACTTTGATTATAGTGACAACGTTAATCCTTTGTTTGAGTGATTAGCAACTGGACGTAGGGTCTTTTGATCCGAACCAGTATAAATCTTCTGTGTAAGACTCTATCCTTATCCTATTTACGTTTACACAACATTTTAATCGGTAAAATTTGGGTAAAATTTTTAAAACCTAATTTTTGTTAAGAAACCAATTCACCCCCCTCTTGGTTTTTGTCCGTTCACGCAAACATTCCGCTGTGCGATTCTAACACAGTACTGGTGGATTGGTCAAGCACATTTTAATCTTTTCAAAGGTTTGTTGACACTCTTTGTTCCAAACTGTTGGTTGATTTTTGTGCAACAGCTTGAAAATGAGTGCACACTTATCTGTTAGTTGTGTGATGAACCTTGTTATGTAATTTATTCGGCCCAAGAACCCTATAATTTCCTCTTCTGTTTGTGGTTGGGAGATTTCCAAAATTTCCTTTGTTTTATCGGGGTCTACCTCGATTCCCTTTTTGATTACGATGAACCCGAGAAGTTTTCCCAACTGTACTCCAAAAGTACACTTAGCCAAGTTTAGCTTAAGCTGATACTTCCAAAGTCGATCGAATAGCTTCCTCAGATATTAGATGTGGTCCATCTCATTCTTGGATTTGGTAATCATATCATCCACATACACTTCAATTTTTTTGTGGATCATATCATGGAATAATGTTACCATGACTCTCAGATAGGTAGCCCCTGCATTCTTGAGCCCAAAAGGCATCACTCTATAGCAGAATGTCCCCCAAGGTGTGATAAAGGAGGTCTTTTCTCTATCTTCGACAACCAACTTAATATGGTTATACCCCGCATATCCATCCATGAAGGAATAAAGTGTATTTGTGGCAGTGTGATCTACCAACATATCAATGTGTGGTAAAGGGAAATCGTCCTTCGGACTTGTATGGTTTAAATCCCTATAATCCACACATACTCTAATATTTCCATTCTTTTTAATGATTGGCATGATGTTGACCAACCACTCGGGGTATCTGGACACGATTAAGAAGTTGACGTCTAACTGTTTCTACACTTCCTCCTTAATCTTCAAAGACCATTCGGGTTTCACTCTTCTGAGTTTCTGCTTTATAGGCCAAAATCCCTCTTTCAACGATAATTGATGCTCCACAATACTTGTGTCAATCCCTGACATGTCACCGTAGGACCATGCGAATACATTCACATATTCCCTTAACAGTTGTACCAAACCTTCCCTGACGTTATCATCAATTTGGGTGCCAATACTTATTTCCTTCTTATCATCTTCTTACCCCAAATCAATGGCCTCAGTTTCTTCTTGGTAAGGCTGTATAGGTCGAGCTTCTTTTTCTAGCAGCCTTAGCATGTCCGGGGAGACGGTCCCCTCCTCACTGTCCGACTCGATCCATTGGCCTTCAGCTTTCAGATCCCATAGAGAGTCATCAATCACATACATGATTATTTTTAAGGTTTTGTTTTAGGTTTAGATTTTATTAATTATTTTTGAAATAATAATAATAAGGGAGAAAAGAATGAAAAAAAAAATGAATGTCTATGAAAATATCTTATTGTATTGATAAAAACAAATATGTACAAAGCCCTTTTAATCAGAGTTCTCGCGGCCACGGGCGAGGACCGCAAGAGATACATAGGAAGCTTTGGCCTTCTTTTCCCAGCCCCACTATTCTGGCTGTGACAGAGGCTTGGAGTCAACATTAGGGGCGACAACGTCGAAGGTGATCCTCCTGGCATCCAATAGTTCTTGAACCTTATACTTCAAGGCCAAGCAATTTTTCACAGAATGCCCCAGGGCGTCCGAATGGTAATCACATTTTTTACTCGGTTTGTACCAATCCGAGTAGGGTGGATTCATATTTTTGGAGGGACACGCATTAGGAGCTTGGCCTCCTCCAACTTAGGCAGCAAACTCCCGTAAGAGGTGGTAAGAGGAGTAAATTTCCTCTCTTGTTTGTGTGACTACCTAGTTGGTTGCGAAGAGGAAGAAGAAGTAACAAGGTTGATAGCATTTACGCTCCCCTCCTTCTTCTTGCCGAAAAACTTCTTGAATGATGCATTAGATGAGGAAGGTTGCACAATCCTTCCGCTCTTCAGTCCTTGCTCTACTCTCTCTGATGTTCACCACATCTGCAAAAAGGGTTGATGTGTTCCTTATCATCTTATCATAATAGGGACCCGTCAACGAGTTAATGAACATGGACACGGTTTTCTTGTCTGACAGTGAAGGCTCTACTTGGGTGGCCAACTCCCTCCAACACTGGGCATATGCCTTGAAGGGTTCGTCTTTTCTCTTGCTCAAAGCTTGTAGATTTGACTTATCTGGAGCAGATTGATGTTGTATTTGTAACGACAAAGGAAGACATATGCCAGCTGTTTCCAGGTTTGGACTTGTCCTCCTTCCAACTGCATATACCAGCTCAAGGTCGAGTTGGTCAAGCACATGAGGGTGGTTTAATGGATCATTTTGGGGTAACAAAGACTTTAAACATACTACATGAACATTTCTTTTGGCCTCACATGCATAAACATGTAGCTAAGTTTTGTAGTCAATGCATCCCTTGCCAACATGCTAAGTCTATCACCCATCCTCATGGCTTATACACCCCTCTTCCAGTCCCTAGTTCACCTTGGGTTGACATCTCTATGGATTTTATTTTGGGTTTACCTCAGGCCAAAAGAGGGATGAATTCTATTTTTCTGGTAATGGACCGATTTTCTAAAATGGCTCATTTTATACCCTGCCATAAAGTAGATGATGTTGTAAACATTGTTAACTTATTTTTTAGAGAGGTTGTCTGCCTGCATGGGTTACCCAAAACTATAGTGTCTGATAGAGACTTTAAGTTCCTTAGTCACTTTTGGAGATCTTTGTGGAATAATCTTGGCACTAAACTTTTATTCTCTACCACTTGTTATCCACAAATTGATGGTCAGACAAAAGTTACTAATAGAACTTTAGGTCAATTATTACGATGTTGTATTGAGGACAACCTTAGGCAGTGGGAGGAGTTACTACCCCATGTTGAGTTTGCATATAATAGGGTAGTTAACTCCACTTCATCATATATTCTCCATTTCATATTGTCTATGGTTTCAACCCCCTCACTCCATTGGACCTCCTCCCCCTTCCTGACTTTGACTCTATGTGCATGGATGGTGTTTCTAAAGCCTAATTTATTAAAGATTGTAGACCCCTAATCTTGCCCGGCCTCAAAATAAAGACTAGAAGACCTCCTTTTCGAAGATGAATGAAGCCTAAGAAGCCACTAGGAGAGACTATTAGGCCCCATACTAGGATAGGAGGGATTTTTGGCACAAAAATAAGGATTTTCGCCTTTGAGGGTCAAGACCGCTGTCTCAGATTCGAGACCGCTGTCTCGCCTTGCACAAGTGGCGAGACCGCCGTCTCGTTTGGCGAGACGGCCATCTGGCCACCTGCGAATAGCGAGACCACCGTCTCGTTTGGCGAGACGGCCGTCTCGACCTTGTTAGACGAGACGGCCCGTCTCGACCTGACAGGCGCGAATTCCTATAAATAGGGGCTCCATTCCTCTCATTCCACACAGTTTTCTCACTCTCTCTCTAGTCATATCACCAAATTCTCTCTCTAGAATCCCTCCGAAGCATTTCCGGAGTTTCTGAGCGTTTCCAAGAGTGTTTCTGAGCGTTTAGAGAGATTTCCGACGCTGTGTAGAGTGAAGGGCTGCCACAAAGCACCCTATTTTATCAAAGAATTAATAGAAAGCTTGCTTCAAAGGTTTCTAATCCCTCTCTCCCTACTTTACCGCTTTATTTAATTTACGCAATAAATCTAGGGCCATGTAGTCATAATCTTTAAATTCCGCAAATAAAAGGAGTAAAAGCGTATTTTTCCGGTTTGATTATCTAAATAAGCTGGCTTGTCATAGGGAACCCGAAAGGGGCGTCGTAAGGGAACTAACACTTCCCTTACATGTAACTAACTCCCTTACCCAACTCTGGTTCTAACGACCAAAGTTGGTTTTTCGAAAACCAACGCCTTTTAACTCCTTTTCCGAGGTATCCGGTAAAAACATCGGTGGTGACTCCAGAGAACCCTTCAAAACTAGCTCTTGTATTAGCCCGGTTATCGGACAATCCAAGAGCACTCTTTCGAAAACCTCACCCCTAGGTTTAGCCTGGTTATCGGACAACCTAAAGACGTTGTAACCATACCAATAAAAACGCGAAAATTGGAAAGTCGGAACCATCGCGTCGCTCCGACCGCCTCGTTTTGATGGCGGCGACAGATGGCGACTTCACTGGGGAAGCCTAGAGAGTTGATCCCATTTAGTGATGGGCCAGCTCAAAAATAAATAAACCAAGAAAATTACACTTTTACCCTGCCTTGTATTATAACATGTTTTATTGCTTGGCTTTAATAACTGTTGTTTGTTTATACTTACGCAATTGTTTGAAATACGAATTGTACACAAACCCTTGCACACTACAGTTCCCTCTTGTCGCCGCCTCCCCGAAAACGGGGGCGCGGTCGGAGCGACGCGATGGTTTTTCGACTCTTCTTGTTTTCGCGTTTTTTATTGGTGGTTACAACATCTTCAGGCTGTCCGATAACCGGGCTAATCTAGCGACGAGGTTTTCGAAAAGTGTCCTTGAGTTGTCCGACAACCGGGCTAACCCAAGGACTTATTTATTTTGGGTTCTATGGAGTCGCCACCGATATTTTTACCATAAACATCGGAAAAGGGGTTTGAAAAGGCGTTGGTTTTCGAAAACCAACTTTGGTCATTAGAACCAGAGTTGGGTAAGGGAGTTAGTTACGTGTAAAGGGAGTATTAGTCCCTTTACGACGCCCCTTTCGGGTTCCCTATGATAGGCCGACTATTTGCGAATAATTAAACTTGGAAAATTGCGCTTTTACCCTTTTATTATGCGGTATTTAAATATGTGACTACATTGCCCTAGCTTCTATTGCATAATTTAAATAGCAGTAATTTTAAAGAATAGAGAATGAGGATATGCACCTCCAAAGCAAGCTTTATATTCAAAAGAGGGTGCGTTTTGGCAACCCTTCACTCTACACTCTCAGAAACTCCGGAAATGCCTCGGAGGGATTCTTAAGAAGATTTAGAACGCTCAGTCTATGCCTAAAGACGCTCAGAAACTCCGGAAATGCCTCGGAGGGATTCTTAGAGAGAGAAAGTCTAGAGAGAAGGGAGAGCTACTGTTTTTCTGTGTGGAAATGAGGGGGGGGGGAGCCCCTATTTATAGTTTTTCGCGCTGTCAGGGTCCAGACCGCCGTTCTCGCCTGACAGGGTCGAGACCGCCGTCTCGTAATTCGAGACCGCTGTCTCGCTTATGTCACGGGGTCGAGACCGCCGTCTGGAAAATCCAGACCGCCGTCTCGACTTGGCGAGAATCGAGACCGCCGTCTCGTTTTTGCGAGTGTCGAGACCGCCGTCTGGAAAGTCGAGACGACGGTCTCGTCCTGGCGCTGAAACGAGACGGCGGTCTGGTATTCCCAGACGGCGGTCTCGTCCCTTCAAGGCGAGAAACTTTATTTTTGGGTCGAAAAACCTTCCTATCTTGGTACGGGAGCCTAATAGTCTCTCCTAGTGGCTTGTTAAGCTCCGGCCGTCTTCAAATAGGAAGCTTTCTGACTTTATTTGGAGGCCGGGCAAGATTTGGGGTCTACACCTCTATACCCGGGGGCAAGTGAGAAAACCATAGGGAGTGGGTGGCAGGTACGGTTCGCTGTAGTGATGGCCTTGTGCCCACTAGTGTGATCGGAAACCACCACTCAAGGTGATAACCTTCCTCTTTTGGCACAAAGACTGACTATGGCCTTAGTGCTAAGCATGGTCGGAAGGCTGGAGAGTGGGGACCCTATAATGGGGGCACCTTGGGGGCCTTAGCCTTGGTGAGAACAGTTAGAACCTACCTTCGCCAATGCACTTTTCTGCAGGAAAACCCTACCTCGTGGATGATCGAATTGTGTGTGCATATGTTTGTTGCATTTGGCTGTTGCATAGCATAAACAAACAACAGAAAAACCTCAAAATTTTTTTGCAATAAACGCCCTTATCTCGGACAGTCTGCCTTTTAGCTAGCCTGGTTTCAGGTTCTTTGTAAGCTAAGTAGCCACGCAGTTCCGACAAAAGAGATAAAGGACGCTAACTATTTTTTTCGCATAAAGCCATATTTTTATCTCGGACAGTCTGCCTTTTAGCTAGCCTGGTTTCAGGTTCTTTGTAAGCTAAGTAGCCACGCAATTCCGACAGAAGAGATAAAAGGCTATAAAATAAAAAACCAATAAAATTTTCTTCCCTTTTCTCGATTTTAAAGCAATAAATGGGACCTAATTCATAAACATCCCAAATCATCATATAGGTAGTTTATTTTTCAAAAAATACGTAAATACCATACAAAACATGATAAACAAAAATAAACACTCACATTCATTCAAACAAGCATCATTGTTCATAAAACATGCATTTTGGTTTTAGAAAATGGAGGGGACTAGTAGACAATTGAAGAAAGTGGATATTCCCCGATACCATACTGAGAAGCTGGAACAACTTTGCGCGGTAATGCCATCAGAGGTCTGCGCCGACTTTGAAAAATCCTATGGACAGATTCTCGACCTGTTGAAGATCTGTGTTGATCAAGTGTTCCTCACGGTATTAATTCATTTTTGGCACTCCAGTCTGCGATGCTTTGAATTTCCGCAGTTCGACATGGTGCCTACCTTAGAGGAGTACGAAATTATGTTGAAATGGCCCAAATCAGCTGGGGTCCATATCCGCCATGGAGCGTATACTCCTGCAGCACAAGTTGCTGCCATCATTCAACTGCCTTTTCGGCAAACTACCCTGATAGGAAAAGGGAATGTCCAGGGTTGGAAGGTCTCAATGTTAGAAGACCACCTGTCCGATTTGGCTGAAAGGATAGAATGGGTCGCTTTCAACAAAACCCTGACCCTAATAATATTTGGAGCAATCTTATTTCCCTTCCATCTCGACAAAGTGGATCAAGCCGCTATGGACGCCTTCTTCGCCTGGGACGTGAACTCAAAGAGTCCCATGCCTGCGATTCTTGCCGACACCTTGCTCTCGGTAGATTTCTGCCACCCGAAGCAAGGAAAAACGCTCCGCTGCTGCTCTTCACTACTATTCGTGTGGGGCATCACGCATTTTTACGCCTCCAGTCACATGGGGATGTTCCCCGATCCTTTGAGAAGCTTCTCCAAAATCCCTCTCCAACGACGCCTAACTTCAGAGTGGAAGGACGAGTTGGGACAAAAGAGCGCCAACAATTTATCCTGGGTCTGCCCTTGGTTCCGACCCAGCCCAATTCTCATCAGATACGGAGACTATCCGAATGTACCCTTGATAGGACTCAGGGGTTGCATAGCCTACTCACCTAGGGTAGCTATGAGACAACTCATGAGAACCCAAATTACGATTTCTCGAGGGGAACTCGGAGGACTGTGTTTTTTTGGAGACCCATGCACAATCGCCAACTCACTAGCCGTGAGAAAAGCATGGGAGAGACCAGTCTATATGGGAGATAGAGAGCTAGGAAAAGCTCGAGTGGCTGTCTCCAGTGACTATGAGGTGTGGAGAAAAAGAAGGGGGATGTCTCAACCATCCACCCCACTCATTACAAATGGCAACAGTGAGGAGCTGCAAGCTCAAGTCGACGCCTGATGAGTCATTATATTTCCGTATTTTCTTCCCTTTCTGAACTTATTTTAATTAGTGTTTTGGACTTAACTTTCTATTATTAGTGAATTTTTATTAATTGGGCTTCATTGGGCCAATAATTAGATTTTAATTAATTTAAATCTATTTGATCTAATTTTTTCTCATTATTAAATTTAGGATAGTTAAAGCAATTTTGGGCCTAGAAGATTGGGCTAGATGCCATTTTACAGTTTAAAGCAATTTTGGGCTTAGAAAATTGGGTCAAATGTCATATTTTATTCTATACGGGTACTAACATTGATTTACTGATTTATTTATCATTTTTTCTACAGATCTCCAAAAATTATTATTTTCAAAACATTATAATCTAGACACATTCAGCTTTCTATAGGATCTAAAATCATTCAATTCGGAGATAAATTGGATTTTACATAAATTATCCAACACAGGTCAAGCGCACCAGGCCGGCCCAATGGACATGCTTCAGTAATTTAAGTCTCCTAAATTCATTAGACCTCCAAAAATAGTAGCAATGGTGGCGTTTTAAAGCTAACTCAAAAGGCTTTCAAAGGATACCGAAATCGCTTAATTTGGATAAGTATTGAAAATACTGCACGTGTTTGAAGTTCACGGACCTGCACTAAAGCAAACTTATGATGTGTTTCATGGACCAGTTGAGCCCAAACCTCAATAAAGACTAGGGTTAGGGTTATTTATATAAGAGAGGCATATCAGACATCACACAAGGACTAGGCAGCCACCACACTTCCGTCTTTCATCTTCTGCAATTTACATTCAAGTTTGTTACTCTTCTGTCATTATTTTTAAATTCTTGTTTCAATTTTAATTATGTTTCTTCTATTGCATTTTCAACTTTCTATGGATAGCTAAATCTTTGTATTGATTTTCTGAGAAGAATGCAAGTAGATCTTTGAGGTTTTGTTCTTCAATTTCATATTGTTTGTTCTCTTAACTCTTCATCTTCTAATCTCAGTATTGAATTATAATCTGTTTATGCTTAATAAACCGAAACTTATATCATAGTTTGCTTAATTCTGTGTTAGATATGAGATTATGTGATGTATGCAATGCTTAACTGTATAAGGATAATTTGGGGTTAATCTTTGTTTAGTTGGTTAATTTCATGTTGGAATAAGGGTTAAGGAAAATTTGGGATTAATCTTCGCTTAGTTGGTTAATTTCATATTGGAACAAGGGTTAAAGCTAATTTGAGATTAATCTTCGCTTAGTTGATTTATTTTGGATTAGAATATAATTTGGGATTTATCTTCGCTTAGTCGGTTAATTTCGAATTAATTTCGTAATCTAGGATAAGTGACGCTGCATTAGAATCAGAAAATCAATTGCATTTTAATCTGTTTTTAATCCGCAATTTTATAATATGTTTTTGTTTTGTTTCATCTAATATTTTAATTTTGAAAAACTCCCCTTTTAATTTTTTGTTACTAAAAATTGATAAACTTTGATAGAAATTTGTGGTCTTTGGGAGAAGACCTAGGAAAGCTTCCTAGTACTACATTTATCTGTTTTAATTATTTGACCGAGTACGACATCGATCAAATTTGGCGCCGTTGCCGGGGACCAAGATTTTTTTTTAGGTTTTCAATTTTTATTTTTTGTTTCTGTTTTCATTTTTTTGTTTTTATTTTATTTTATTTGATTTTCAGTTATTTAGATATTTTATTTGATTTTCAGTTAATTGAATATTTTATTTGATTTTCAGTTATTTAAATATTTTATCTGATTTTTAGTTATTTAATATTTGATTTTCAGTTATTTGAATATTTTATTTGATTGCTAGTTTTTAATATTTTATTTATTTCCAGTTATTTGAATATTTTATTTGATTTTAAGTTATTTAATATTTGATTTTCAGTTATTTGAATATTTTATTTGATTTGTCGTTATTTGGATATTTTATTTGATTTGTCGTTATTTGGATATTTTATTTGATTTTCAGTTATTTGAATATTTTATTTGATTGCTAGTTTTTAATATTTTATTTTGATTTCCAGTTATTTGAATATTTTATTTGATTTTAAGTTATTTAATATTTGATTTTCAGTTATTTGAATATTTTATTTGATTTGTCTGTTATTTGGATATTTTATTTTATTTTTAGTTATTTAAATATTTTATTTGATTTTAAGTTATTTAATATTTGATTTTCAGTTATTTGGATATTTTATTTGATTTTAAGTTATTTAATATTTTATTTGATTTTCTATTTAAGTTAAAATTCTTACTTCTCTTAATACTATTTTGATAGTGTTCTAAAACTCTTTTTGGTTAAAAAATAAAATAAAAAATAAAAATAACAAAATAACAAAAAAATAAATATTAAAAAAATATATATAAATAATAATTCAAAAAAAAAAACAATTTCATCTCTAATTTGTTTTTCTAGCTTTATTTAAAAAAAAAATTATAATTTCCATTCTCATAGGAAACTCGGATATAGCTTGGTAGTGTGAGAGTGCATGTCTAGGAGGGTTCTAGCTAGGAAAGATTTGGTATTTAAGCGTGTCCATTAGTGACCCACCTCTCTTTCCCGGGAACCTACCTGGTGTACTTATTCACGGCCTACCGTTGTCTTTCCAAGAAACAACCGATTTTTTTAGGAATTTTTTTTTAACTCTTGGGAAATACTTGAATTGTTGAATATAGTGCATGACTAGGAGCAATCCCGACCTTTTACAACCTTTTGATCCCGAGATAGATAGAACCTTTCATAGATTAGTTAGACATTCTAGGAATTCATCTCTTGAGTCCGAACCATTAGATAGTCATAGTGATAGTACTGCACCTAATATACCTTCTTCGATAATTTCCAAACTAATAACATGGGTGATCAACCTATTGGACCTCGTGAGAGGACTCTCGGGGAGATGGCTGCACCTGATTTCACTTATGCAAATTTATGTATCCAATACCCCGAAGAGGATGTACCATTTGTGCTTAAAACTGGACTAATCCATTTGTTGCCCAAGTTTCATGGTCGTGCGGGTGAGGATCCACACAAGCATCTCAAGGAGTTCCATATAGTCCGCTCCACCATGAAGCCACAAAATGTTCCTCGAAGATCACATATACCCGAAGGCTTTTCCTTTCTCTTTGGAGGATCTTGCCAAAGACCGGTTGTACTACTTAGCTCCTGGTTCCATAACGAGCTGGGATGATCTCGAAGAGAGTCTTTCTAGATAAATTTTTCCCTCGCTTCCGGGACCACCGCCATCGGGAAGGATATATTAGGTATCGTGCAACGGATGGGAGAGAGCTTATACGAGTATTGGGAGAGGTTCAAGAGACTTTGTGCAAGTTGCCCTCACCACCAAATATCGTAACAGCCTACTACTGCAAGTACTTTTATGAGGGGATGAACACAATGGATAGGAGTATGATAGATGCAACTAGTGGAGGAGCTTTAGGAGACATGACACCTGCTGTCGCTAGAGATTTAATTGAGAAGATGGCATCCAATTCCTAGCAATTTAACATGAGGAGTGATGCCATAGTCCTTAGGGGTGTACATGATGTGGGTTCATCGGATTTAGTGGAGAAGAAGCTAGAAAGTAAGATTGATGCCCTCACCACCCTAGTATCCCAACTTGCTCGCAAATCGAGACCCGCACCACCCGCAAGGGTTTGTGGCATTTTTACTTCAATTGAGCATCCCACCGATTTACGCCAATTATTGCATGAGTCTACAGGTTTTGGAGCTCCACAAGCTTATGCAAGCAAACATTTTCAATAATAGGGCTCCGAACCAACAACATAATTTTGACCTCTCAAGCAATAGATACAATCCAGGGTGGAGGAATCACCCAAATCCGAGATGGTCCAATCAGCAGCACCAACAGCGACAAAATCCTTTGCCACCACCACCATTTCGAATTCTGCTGGTCCAAGCGGACCTTATGTGCCTCCACCAATGCAACAACAATATCGGAGGCAGCAAAATGAAGCACCAGTTCCTCAACCTTCTTCACCTTCATTAGAGGAATTGGTCAAACAAATGGCCGAGATGAACATACGAGTACCAACGGAAAAATGATGCCTCCATTCAAAGTTTAACCAACCAGATTGGTCAACTAGCTACTGCTCGTGAATCAATTGCAAAATCAAAATTCGGACAAGCTCCCCGCACGGATCGTGGTTAATCCTAAGAATGTGAGTGCCATCACATTGAGGTCGGGAAACAGATTGACATACCCACTGCAACACCTCCACCCTCATCTCGTAGCCGCCTCGGTTCCGCACTCGAGCAACCAGTTGGTAGCCAAAAATTGCACATAGATGGACCTTCTTCCAGCCCCGGTTCGACTCGCAACAGCCTCCTATCCCTCTTCCATTCCCTCCCAAAGCAATTCCAAGCAAAAAGATGGAAGAGGTCGATAAAGAGATTCCGATGACCTTCAGGAAAGTTGAGGTGAACATACCTCTGCTTGATGCCATCAAGAAAATTCCCGGATATGCTAAATTCTTAAAGGAGTTGTGCACCCACAAGAGGAAGATGAAGGGCGGTGAGACAATCGGCATGGGCGGAAATGTGTCCGCTTTGATAGGTAAATCTGTTCCTTACATTCCTGAGAAATGTAAGGACCCGGTACATTCTCGCATACCTTGTATTATTGGCAATAATAAATTTGAGAATGCCATGCTTGATTTGGGTGCTTCAATTAATGTCATGCCTTTGTCTATATTTAAATCTCTTTCTCTTGGACCCTCGCAACCTACGAATATAGTTATTCAGTTGGCAAACAAGAGTGTTACCCACCCTACAGGTTTCATTGAGGATATCTTAGTTAGGGTTGGTGAGTTGATTTTCCCTACTCGATTTTTACATTCTTGATATGGACGAGGGATTTTCATGTGGTTTTGCACCCATCATTTTAGGAAGACCATTTTTAAAGACTGCACGAACCAAGATTGATGTGCATGCAGGGACCTTATCCATGGAATTTGATGACATTGTGGTGCACTTTAATATTCTAAAGGCCATGAAACACCCATCTGAGGAGATAGATCCAGGAACCACCATGATGAGGAAGACTTTGTTTGTTTTAGCAGAACAAAGTTGCTACTTGATGACCTCAACACCTGTACCATCTGAGGAGATAGATCCGGGACCCACCATGATTAGGGAGTTCTTCTTTCCCCTTCAACTCTTTTATCTTGCTTGTCCTATTTGTTTAATGGATATGATTGTGTTTACATTGAGGACAATGTCTAATTTAAGTGTGGGGTGGGAGATATAGGATTGTAGGTTTATATTCTATGTTTTGTGTATAGTTTTGCATATTTTTCTTTGATTTCTAGGTTTTGTATAGGTAGTAGGCACTTTCTTTACTCTTGGGATAGGAGTTGCTTTATGCTTTTTGGATTGAAATCCCTATTTTTCTCTGCTTGTCAAGTTGGTTACGATGTTTGAGAGGTTGAATTGAAGGCAACAATCTTACCCTTTGTGAGGAATTGAGCCACTACCTATTCTTTCTTGAGTGTTATGCCTCTTGATTGCTTGCGCAATAGCCTTGGCTTGACTCTGATTGATACTTCTTGATTCACATGCATGTTTGGAGATGATTAAGGCATTTTTGTTCTGATTAGCCTCTAGCCAAATGAGCCTACCTTGAATTAATTCCTTTGATAGCCCCTTTGAGCCTATGTTTCCCTTTATTTCTTTTGAAGTTCATTAAAAGCCTTAAGTGAAAAACCATGATTACCTTAACCTTAGGGATTTTTGGAGCTTTGAAATTGTTTTGGGAATAAGTTATTGAATAAGTGTGGGGGTGCATTTTGTATTTCATTGGATCATGTACTCGGCTAGTTGGTTATCTCTCGCTATACAGCTTTTGTGTTTTCCTTTCAGTGTATTTCATGTAGTTAAAAAAGAAAAAAAGAAAAAAAGGGATATATATATATATATATATATATATATATATATATATATATAAAGAGAGAGAGAAAAAAAAAAAAAAAAAGGAAAGTTGTGGTTGAGGTAAAGGCAGTAGTGGAGGTTTGATATTAAAGGTTTTTGGGCATGCATCTTGTGCTTATTTTTGACATATTCCCCATTGCTCCTCTAGTTCCTCTGGTTCACAGCTACTTATCCCATATGATATCTTATACCTTGTCCCTACCCCCATTACAACCTGAAAAGACCTTTTGATCTTTTTATGCATGTGTGTTGGGTGTTGAGTTTATAGGCTTGCCAAGTCTATCTGTTGTTTGTTTTTCTTGAGTATTTTGAGAGTATACAGTAGCCTAGACACATGAGAGATACAGTGCATCTTGTGAGGTTTTGTCACTTTGATTCACCTTTTGACCTGATTGACCTCTTGCCAGGTTTTGAAATGCTTGGATGATTTCCATGAGTATCTGGTTCCTCTGACTCTTTGTGTGTTGGATGTTGTCTACTCCTTTCGTTTCCTAGGTTTCATTGATGAATATGTATATCTGTTTATGTTTTTGTTTGTCTTTATTTTTGTTTTTGTCCTTTGCATAATTTTCTTTAATGTTTTTGAATTTATTTCCTTGTTTTGCTTCTTGATTTTTCCTAGGAGTGCAAAAGGCTAAGTGTGGGGTTATTTGATGAGTCATTATATTTCCGTATTTTCTTCCCTTTCTGAACTTATTTTAATTAGTGTTTTGGGCTTAACTTTCTATTATTAGTGAATTTTTATTAATTGGGCTTCATTGGGCCAATAATTAGATGGTCTGCAAAGGCAATGCACGAAAAAGGCAATGCAAGAAAAAGGATCATGAAATAGAGCGCCTCAAGGATCAGTGTGCTGACTCCAACGAGCAAGCTATCCGAGCATGCAAAACTGCCAGAACAAGCTCGGATAGCCAAATTCAAGAAATCACTGCCAAGACAGCACACCTTGAGGCCGAATCAGCAAAACAGGCTCAGACGATCGAGGAATTGTTGCAAGAACTTACCAAGACTCGGTCAGAAATACGCCAAGAGCGAGAGGCCAACCGGAGACTCAACATAAGTCTCACTGAGCTACGCTGCAAAGAAAGAGACGGGCTAGCTCAGTACGGCCAAGTACTTCAAGATAAGGACCGAG
Source organism: Sphenostylis stenocarpa (assembly GCA_963425845.1). Lineage (NCBI taxonomy): Eukaryota > Viridiplantae > Streptophyta > Magnoliopsida > Fabales > Fabaceae > Sphenostylis > Sphenostylis stenocarpa. Next base: position 25,955,231 of record OY731408.1, read on the forward strand.
CCCTTGCAAAACTCGATGAACTACAAGCCTTGGTCGTCCACCAAGAGGCGAAGATTAAAGAGGCTCAAAAGTACAGTAAAGATATGAGCCAGACAGTCCAGAAGCAAAGCGAAGCACTTGCTCGTCATGTCCGGGAAGCTGAAAGAGAATTGCATAGAGATCAAGACCCGCCTGTGGGTTTCTTTAGGCTTTTCCATTTTTGCCAAAAGTTGCTTCGTAGTATGGAGTAGGGGAATGTACACTTTCTAATGAATGAATGAAAATTTTCTTTTATTCAACAATTGTCTACTTGCATGCATCTCATTCATCTGCATATTTAATTTCCCCTCCTTCACGCTTAATAAATAAGATAATAAAAAGGAAGGATTAAACTGACACGTCTTCCAAATCAGAAGAATGGAGAGAAAGCCACTCCTAATCAAGCTTACCCCAACGGTCGACTCGCCACAAGAGGATAATAAGCCTCGACTGTTGGTCCTCAAAAATAAAGAAGAAGGGGAAAGGACACCAGTGCAACTTTTTATGCCACGTCCTTTCCCCTACGAATCAAATAAAGCTGTACCGTGGAGATATGGACAATCTTCACCAATAAAAGAGGACATCACGAACATAGCCGGCATCGGGGGCATGACTAGAAGTGGAAGAGTCTACTCCCCCAGGGACTCACAAGAAGATGTCCTCAGAAATAAAGGAAAAAATAAAAAGACCGAAGAGGAAAAAGAAAATAAAGAATCCAAGGAGGAGACGGAGGAATTACTCCAGTTCATAAGGCAAAGCGAGTATTCCATTATAGACCAGCTCAATCGCACACCTGCAAAGATAACGCTGTTATCTCTAATGATGAGCTCGGAACCACACAGAAACGCCCTGCTGAAGGTCTTGAGCGAGGTGCATGTACCTCATACCATATTCCAAGAAAAAGTTGAGAGGATCGTCGGTCACATCATGGCAAGCGATCACCTCACCTTCACAGAGGAAGAACTCCCCCTCGAGGGATCTAACCATAACAAGCCCCTACACATTTCTATCAAGTGCAAGGAATACCTTATCGCCAAAGTTCTTGTGGATAACGGGTCGTCCTTGAATGTGATGCCCAAGTGCACACTAGACAAATTGACTATCCAAGGAACCCGCCTGCGCCCAAGTAGCACCATCGTTCGAGCCTTCGACGGATCAAAACGAGAAGTAGTGGGAGAAGTTAATTTGTCAATCCAAGTTGGACCCACTATCTTCAACGTCAATTTCTATGTAATGGACATTACTCCAACATATAGTTGTCTCCTCGGCAAGCCTTGGATTCATGACACTAAGGCAGTACCTTCGACGCTCCACCAGAAAGTCAAGTTCATAGTGGATGACAAATTGGTCACGGTCCAAGCAGAAGATGATATCTTGATCAGTGGACCGTCCACCCAACCTTATGTGGATGCGGCTGAAGAGGCCCTTGAAACATCTTTTCAAGCACTAGAAATTGCCAGTATAGAAAGGCTTCCCAGAAATACAAAGGTAGCCCGCATGATGATGAAGCACGGCTACCATCCTGGCCAAGGATTGGGGGCAGATTCCCAAGGCATAAGGGAACCCCCGGAATTCAAAGATAATCCTTTCAAGCATAGCCTAGGATATGACCCTACTAAGGGCCGAACAGAAAGAGGAAAAGGGAAGTCCCCCCTCCGCACACTCAAGCAAATTTTCCAAAGTGGAGGGATGCAAGCGTCAAGAGCTACCTTATTCATTAGAAGAACTTTTTCTTCATTTAAGGGATGTAAACCCCATGACTGTTAGAGATTATCCCCTGGGGCTAGCCCGACCCCCGGGCATTTTAGGGCACATATTCCCTTATTAATTAATAAAGAATACTTCTTACTGTCTGCTTCTCTTCTTGCTATCTCTAAACTAGACATCACAATAACCGTGTCTAAGTAAACGAAAAAAAGAAGAGAAAAAGAAGAATAAAAAGGCGCATCCAAATAATCAACATTCACCATTGCCATTACAATCAAGCTAGTTGATTAGAAGCACCAAATAAAGGCTTTACCTCACCATAAAGAAAGTCATGCTTCGTCAATATTGCGAACAAAAAAATAAATACACAAAAAAAGAAAGCCCATAGAAGCCAAAGGCCAAAGAAAAGGGCAAAATACCCGGTAGGAAACCCACTAAGGGGGCTACGCAAAAGATAGGGTTAACCCGGTAGGACACCCGAACAAAAATAAAGGGTAGCCTAGGAAAAAGTTAGGGTTACAAAATAAGGTCCGCTAGGATTCCCCGAATATACAAAAAAAAGGAACCTAGACAAAAGTTAGGGCCAAAACACAATATCCTAGTTCGAAAACCCGAAGGGCGATCTAGGGAAATCAGCTAGCCATTAAAAGCAGTGGAAATAAAACTAAAAGGCGCAAATACAAAAAAGGGGAAAACGTTTGCTTAGACAAAACCTAAAACACCTAAGCCTAACCCTAGCCAGCCATTCTTACAAAGCCACTTTCTAAATGAAAATCAACTTTCTAAAACACAAGCCATTGAACTTACCTCGTTACTTCTTTTCTCTTGACCTTCGCAACAATATTCTAATAATTAATTTGGGAATATGGAGGCGTATAGTCAACAAGAGGATTGAAATCCCTAGAGTGGAGAAAAAGGAACACTACATGGTAAAGAATGCTCTACAGAAGAAAAAGAAAAAGAGGAAAAACAATCATCCTTCGGTCACAAAGAGCCCGGCATGGTACAACCAAACACAAGAACGCAGATCAGAGGGCTTCCGACGCTACAAGACACGCCAGTGAAATCCTTCTAAAAATTAACTGAAATAGGCATCATAGGACATCAAACATGAAAACATTGCATGCATAAGATGTTTTTGAACCAGGTCTTATTGTTTTCTCAAAAAAAAAAACCTTTTAATCGAGACGGCCGTCCAGATTTCCCAGACCGCCGTCTCGATCTTCAAAAATTTGATACCACCGTCTCAACCAATGAGACCGCCGTCTCGACTTGGCCAAAAACGAGACCGCCATCCCGCTTGACGAGACGGCCGTCTCGATTAAGGCCAAAGTCGAGACCGCCGTCTCGAGAAACCAGACAGCCGTCTCGACCTGCACAATTTCGAGACCGCCGTCTCGACTTCCCAAACGGTGGTCCCGGATCGAATTTTTCCCCTATAAATAGGGGAGGCATGTGGAGGATCCCTCACAACTCCTCTGCACCCCAGAAGTCTCCAACTCTTAGATCTCTCACTTCAGAGCACTTTCTAGTCAAAATGTTCGGTAGAAGTCAATCTAGGAAGAGAAGAGGCACTACCGGCACTAGTAGTTCCTCAGCGCCAGCCCCACAGGATCCTGCTCAGCTCTCGCCACAGCACCAAGCCCGCCTCGAGCACATCCGAGGTTATACGTGGCACCCCATGCTCAGACTTGACTTCGCATCCTCGCCGAGTTCGGGTGGGAGGACGATGTCCGGGCCCACATAGATAGCATTGGGTGGGGCTTCCTGCTACAATCTCCACCTACCCACGTGTACCCTCAACCAGTACTGGAGTTCCTGGCCTCCATCTCCTACGCTGAGGCTCCCTCTATGGTCCCGGGCCTGCCACCCACCAAGATGGGTGGGACATATCGGACTACCACCCTCGACGAATTCAATGTGAGCATTGTGTTCGTTCGACCCGAGGATGTGCTAACTCGGGAATACCGGGAGGCCATCTGCAGCCGCCCCACCAACCTCACCGCCGCCAAAATGTGGGAGGAACTCACCAGGTCGCCCATGCTGCCCACGCTGATGAAGGGGTCAGCACTCCCCCCAGCCCTCCGCATTTGCCACAAGCTGCTGGCTGGGACTGTCCACGGGAGGAAGGAGAGCCAGGGTAAGGTAACCCTCCCAGACCTCTTTGTACTTTACTGCATGAGCCAGAGGCGACGCTGTAACCCTGGCTATTTCTTCCTGAGGGCCCTTAAGGACTTCAGGAGCAGATCAGTGGGAGCAGTCCTCGTGGCTCCTCTTATCACCCCCCTGGCAGAGAAATGGGGGTGCGCTGGCCGGGAAGAGCTGGCCTCCAACCTGCGATCCGAATCCATCAGCGAGTCGATCCTGGTTAGCATGGGGATGCTGATGCGCCGTGGGACCCAGTTGGTCCTTCATCCCTCGCTGGATTTCGCGTTGGACCTCTAGGACATCGTGGCAATGCACGATCTTCCGACACCTCCCGATTTCCAACAAGCTCAGCAACAACCACCGCAATACACAGATGACTTTGCTGGCGTAAACCGCAACATCAACGATCTGCGCCAGCAATTCGATCAAATGTCTGTGCGGCAAGAGCAGCTGTCCCTAAGGTAGGAAGCCTTTGATACTCGGCTGGAGACGATATACCAGTATCAGCAAGGAATGCGACAAGACTGGATGACATTCCAGCAAGAATACCACGATGAAGCCCGGAAACAAGCAGAATTTAGGGAACACATGTACCAGCAATTCCCTCATCGCGGATCGTCTCCAGAAGATAGCCCTTAGGGATAGTACTTGAAAAATGGTTGTAATAAAATTTTCCTCATGAATAAAATTTTATTTCATGCATTCGTTGCCACCTTTTCTTTTCAAAAGTCAGCGTAACAAAAAAACAATAAATAAAGAGCAAAAAGACGTACGCTCAAGAAAAAAGCCAAAATCCTAAATCGCGAGAAAAAAGAGATAAAACCGCAAGAAAAAGGCAGGATTAAGACAAGTCATCACCTTGGCCAACAGAATTCAACAAACAAAAAAATAAAGATTGCCCGGCTAGCCAGCAAGAGTCGGGTGATCACCACCAAAAGATCAAAAATAAAGAATCCCCAGCAATCAACAGGCTGGATGGACACCAACAAAACCCTCACCACAGATCGGATGACAATTCCCAGAAAAGACAAACAAGAGAAAGCACATCTCAATGCTCGGTGCATGAGCCACCCGAGCAGTAAGCCGCCGCCACCACCACCGGTCCTACGCAGTGGACTGTACCAGCCTGATAGGGGGTTCATACCTATCAACCCGCGCACGCAAGTGCGCCTGATCCGCGCCCCAGCCAGATCAGTAAGTCGCAACTACCAGCCTGATAGGGGGTTCATACCCATCCAGTCCAACACACAGCGGACTGCTTCTACCAGCCTGATGAGGGGTTTATACCCATCAACCGAAGGATCGGCTACCGTCAGAAGGAGTATCCTGAGGTTTTACCATGTGTCAACCGAAGGGATCGGCTACCGTCAGAAGGAGTATCCTAGAGGTGCACACCATAACTTTTCCCAGAAGATCAACCGCCACACGACGGAACATCCGAAGGGTGATCGGGCAAGAGGGTCAACTCCTTTACCTTCCAGTCGTTCTTCTTGGCACAACAGGCCAACAGCCGACTAGTCAGGTAAAGGGGGGGCAGCTGTAGACCCCTAATCTTGCCCAGCCTCAAAAGAAAGACTAGAAGACCTCCTTTTCAAAGATGGATGAAGCCTAAGAAGCCACTAGGAGAGACTATTAGGCCCCATACTAGGATAGGAGGGATTTTTGGCACAAAAATAAGGATTTTCGCCTTTGAGGGTCGAGACCGCCGTCTCGCCTTGCACAAGTGGCGAGACCGCCGTCTTGCCATTCCTGCAAGGCGAGACGGCTGTCTCGATTGGCGAGACGGCCGTCTCGACCTTGTCAGACGAGACGACCCGTGTCGACCTGACAGGCGTGAATTCCTATAAATAGGGGCTCCATTCCTCTCATTCCACACAGTTTTCTCACTCTCTCTCTAGTCACATCACCAAATTCTCTCTCTAAAATCCCTCCGAAGCATTTTCGGAGTTTCTGAGCATTTCCAAGAGTGTTTCTGAGCGTTTAGAGAGATTTCCGACGCTGTGTAGAGTGAAGGGCTGCCACAAAGCACCCTATTTTATCAAAGAATTAATAGAAAACTTGCTTCGAAGGTTTCTAATCCCTCTCTCCCTACTTTACCGCTTTATTTAATTTACACAATAAATCTAGGGCCATGTAGTCATAATCTTTAAATTCCGCAAATAAAAGGGGTAAAAGCGTATTTTTCCGGTTTGATTATCTAAATAAGATGGCCTGTCATAGGGAACCCGAAAGGGACGTCGTAAGGGAACTAACACTTCCCTTACACGTAACTAACTCCCTTACCCAACTCTGGTTCTAACGACCAAAGTTGGTTTTTCGAAAACCAACGCCTTTTAACTCCTTTTCCGAGGTTTCCGGTAAAAACATCGGTGGCGACTCCAGAGAACCCTTCAAAACTAGCTCTTGGATTAGCCCGATTATCAGACAATCCAAGAGCACTCTTTCGAAAACCTCGCCCCTAGGTTCAGCCCGGTTATCGGACAACCTAAAGGCGTTGTAACCATACCAATAAAAATGCAAAAATTGGAAAGTCGAAACCATCGCGTCGCTCCGACCGCCTCGTTTTGACGGCGGTGACAAATATTTTAATAGTCGAGTCAAAACCAAAATATAAAAGAAAAATGAAAAATATGCTTCTCAAGCAAATAAATATAGGAAGAAAGTTACCTTTTCTTCTGGTGATTGGGTCTGGGTTCACCTAAGGAAGGATAGATTTTCTTCCCAAAGAAAATCCAAACTCAATCCAAGAGGAGATGGTCCCTTTCAAGTCCTTCGCAAAATAAATGACAATGCATATGAGATTGATTTGCATGATTCTTTAATGTGGCTGATCTTTCTCCTTTTGTAGGTCTTCCCGATTCGTGGTCGAATCCTCTCCATCACGGGGGGATGATGTGATCATAGATGAGACACAAAAAGAAGAAAATAGAAGGGTAACACGAAGCATAAAGAAGAATATCTCATTGCTTCTTTACACCTTCTCCTAAAAAGAGTAGTATAGGATTTTGGGCTTGTATTCTCAGCCCATTTACATGTTCTAGCTTATTTCAGTTCACCTTAGATTAATTTTTCTTGTCTTAGTGTTTTTTGGGCTTATAAACACTTAGGAGAACAAGTAGTGGGGAGATGTTGGACTTCTCCCTTGGTTACTCCAAAGTCCCACATTTCCTAGCTCATGCCCACTACTTGTGCTCCCAAGCCTATAAATAAAGTCCCTACTCCTCTTGTATGCTCACACTTGAAATTGAATAAGAGTTAATTTTTGCATTTTATAAACTCTTGAGATAAAGATTATCTCTTAGTTGAAATTTTGTGATCTTATCTTATCATGAAACAAGTGGCTGAAAGAATTAATGGTTGAGTTCAAGAGGGGGGGGGGGGTGAATTGAACTTTAAAACTTTTTCGCAAAACTTACTTTCTTTTGGAAGAATGAGTTATCTTTATTCAATCTTTGCGAAGGTAATTTGGTTTAAACACAGCAAGTTTATAGACAGAAAATAAAAGAGATGAAAGAATTTTAACACACAAATTTATACTGGTTCACTCTAATCCAGAGCTACATCCAGTTCTTGACAAACCAGTCAAGTTCCACTAATACCAAGTGAAAATTACAACCAGTAGATACTCACCAATCTACCCCAAGAACTATCTTGCAAACCCACAGGATAGAATCTTGAAAACCACCCAGTAACCAAATCCAGTTACTGTACCAAGTGCAGATCACAATCCAACCTGCACAATCACACTTTTACAAAAGAGTATGGAAAGAAAAAACCTGGACTTGAAGTTCTAATTGTCCAGAACAAATTCTAACAACACTTTCTCTCTTTGATTGACCACAATTCTGATCACAGCACCTTATGATATGAAAAGATTCTTGAATGCAGAGAAAGTCACGTATGAAAGTTTCACAGATTGATTTCACAAGTTTTCTCAAGTAGTGTGTTGTGTTCTCTTTCAAAAGATAGATCAATTCTGTATATATAGAGTAAAACATAGAATCAGAATGTTTCATCTGTCAAAAAGCTGTTTCGAGAGTCAAAAGATCGATTAGTTTGAGAGTATAACAGTTTAGAAGAGACTCGATCGATTAGAACTGAAGTATGATCGATCAGATCGAGTTATGATCGATCAGAATGAAACTATGATCGATCAGAATACATTTCAATCGATTAAAACATCGATTCAATCGATTGATTTCATTTAAAGCTCCATTCAATCGATTGATTCAAGTTTTTAATGGATTGAAACAGACTTTATGAAAAATGACTGACTCTGTTTCAATCGATTGAAAATTATTTCAACAGATTGAAATCCCGCAAACACTTAGTTAATAAAATAGCCTCTCTGTTTTAACAGATTAAAAATTATTTCAACAGATTGATTTTCCGAAAAACTCTTAGATCGAAAAAATAGTCTTTCTGTTTCAATGATTAAAATTCATTTCAACAGATTGATTTTCTGAAAAACTCTTAGACTGAAAAAATAGTCTTTCTCGTTTCAACAGATTAAAAATCATTTCAACAGATTGAAAATGCGAAACTTTGATATTGAAAAATTCATTGAGTTATTTTAACTTGTTGATTCCGCGAATCAATCAATTGAAAATACGACTATGTATGACCACTTATTATGTTGAGTGATTTTAACAGATTGAAAATCCTTTTCTACGATTGAAAAACTTAGTTTGTTCTTTTAATACTTAGATGTTAGTTTTTCATGCGGAAAAATGATTTTCAATGGGATGCAACATTATAAGGCGCTTATCACAAAATATAATGGACTATCAAGAGATTAAGTGCTTAAACTAAAAACCTAATCATCTACACACCCACAACCTAAGCTATATCTATGTCTTCATCAAATCCACCAAGTGCTTCAATCTCCCCCTATTTGATGGAGACAAATAACCACTGCACTCGCATAAAAAATAACGGACCGAGACATAGACCGGAGACATATATTTTGTGGTGTGTGTGTAGTGACAGTTTTAAGCAAAATACTTCTCCCCTATTTGATTGCATCAAATAGATTATTTTAGTTACAGATCAATGGGGCCACGTGGGTACCCCGAATATAAAACAGAACATTAAAAACTAAGAAAAGAAAATAGAATAACGAAACATAAAAAGTCTTCATTCGTCCCGGGGCCTTGATTGAATTGTAGTTCCACAATCCTGTTGTAAATGTCTTCTAGTTGATTATCAATATGCTTGGAACCTTGCAATGAAATTTTCATCCAAATAATGCTGCCGAGCCCTCGGAGCAGCGAGTCATCCGCATATGCCTCCTTTGGTCCGAATGCGGTTTGCTCATTTGATGTAACATTGTTCTTTCGAACCGAGACGAGGCGTGCCACGGTCGAGCGGTGGATTGTATGGAATCATTTCCAGTGGGGTCACTTCTTCCATTGGATCGAGACGGACGTCGTTGCGAAGTTCCAGGAATATCGGTGTTGATTCCTTCCTCTTGCTCTTCTTCTTCACTTTCTTCACTTCTCCCGAGCATCTTCTTTCGAGATCCATTCACCATCAATTTTAATGAATCCCATTTTGTGAAGCACAAAATTATTTATTTCATTCGTTGGTCGAACGGTTTCAACAAGTTCTCCTTCTACATTGACACCAAAATGTGTTAAAAACTTAGAAATCGGAATAGCATAAGGATACCCGAAATCACTAAGTCTCTTGGCTTTGATCATGTGGTCCTTGATGACGAAGACCCAGTTCACCCGTATCCTGTGGTGAATGCAGATACATCAGTACTAAATCTCCTTCGTTTAGCACCGCATGATTGCTCCCCCGGGTGTGAGCTGCCACGACACAATGAAAGCGAGAATTCTTTCTTCCAGTTTTAGCTTCCCAGTATTGAAAGAGCTAACGGAATCACGAGTATTCTTCATGCATGACCGAAAGTACTTGAACTTTATTAAATTCGTCCACATCTGAAGTGTATCCTTTGGTGACTTTTACACCAACACCCTTTATTCCAGACAACCTCCTTCCGGATGTTGGGTGAAATTTCAATGTCTACACCTTTAACTTGGGTTTTCAAAGTGGAACCTTCAAAGGATAAATTTGTGAAGAAAACTTTAATCAAATCGGGATAAATCCTACCATTTAACTCCGAAACTTCGAAGCTTTTGGTGTTGCGAGTAGCTTTCGAATGCCTCCGAATCCTTCGGCATCAAACCAGGAGAACTTTAACATCTTCGGAATGTTGACTTGCTTCCTGCTCAATTCATGGATAAACAAATTCATTTTCTCTTGGTCCCCATTGAACCAAGTTTCAATTCGACTTGCCTTGCATTAGAAGACTCGCCTCTGCTGGACTTCTTCCTACCGGATTTAGTACGTTTGAGCATGCTTGAATTTTTGGAATGAACAGAAAAGAACCGAGAAGAAAGGATGATTCAAGAAGAAAAAATACTACTTGTTTTCTTTAGAAATGAGAGCACACGAACTCTTCAACTTTACGAGCTTTGTCTTTATTGCGAGTGATGATAAAAGAGGAGAGAGAATTGCTCACTGTACACTTTAATTACCCTTACGGTAGATATCCAATCGAGGTCAATCAGCTTTTATTGGAAATCTTAGATATTAAAGAGAGTAGCTGAAGTTTATCTTGTTGTAAATGCTTTCAATTTACTCTGCAGAAATTGTTTAGAGACAAAGTACATACAACTAGCCCTAAAAAAATAATCAATTGATATTCCATGAAACCAATTGATTTTGTAATCGTGAGATACTCGAAGTAAAATAAACCGATTGAATCGAGAATTAAATCGATTGTTATTGTAAGAGACAATCATGCGAGTATCATAAGTAAATTCAATCGATTGAATCGAAGATTTAATCGATTGATTTATAGAAGAAAGTATGCAGAGCTACAAGGTTAATGAAATAAATCGATTAAAAGCTTATCTAATCGATTGAACTGATAACATATCAATACCGAGAGTAAGAATCGGAAATCAACAGATTATTTCGCAATTTCAATCGATTGAAACAAATAATATCAAGTTATTCATGCAATTATTAATCGATTGAACTTGTTATCGACTTGTTAAAAAGCATACAATCACCGTAAAGAATCAGTTATGCAATACTAGATATATCTAGAATTCCTAATTCAGTCCTAAGCATATTAAGTCTATCTCTAGGAAGTGGTTTAGTGAATAAATCAGCTAACTATTTTTCAGATTCAATGAATAATATCTCACAGTCACCCCTAGATACGTGTTCTCTAATAAAGTGATGTCTAATTTCAATATGCTTAGTTCTAGAGTGTTGAATAGGATTCTTAGTTAAGTTTATTGCACTAGTATTGTCACAAACCAGAGGTACCTTGTTTAGAGTCACTCCATAATCGTCGGTTGTTGCTTGAGGTAGATGCTTTGAGCACAACTGACTCCCAGCTGCAATGTATTCAGCTTCTGCAGTTGATGAGCAACACACGCTTGCTTTTTGTCTGTGCCACGATATAAGACTGCTCCCCGAGTAAATGACAAGTACCGAGGTACTTTTTTCGTCCAATCTACATCCTGCAAAGTCAGAATCGAGAAAATCCAACAAGTTTAAGGGATGCACCTTCGGGATACCATAGTCCAACATTAACTTGTTCCCTTAAGGTACTTAAGAATCCTTTTGGCAGCGGTAAGATGTGATTCCTTTGGATTTGCTCGAAATCTTGCACAAAGGCATACACTAAACATAATGTCGAGTCTACTAGCGAGTTAGATATAGTAGTGAACCAATCAAACCTCTATATTTAGTTTGATCAACAGGTTTTCCTTTTTCATCTAAGTCTAGACAAGCAGTTAGTAGACATGGGTGTAGAGGATTCCTTGCAATTGTGCATATCAAATTTCTTTAACAATTCATTGCGGTATTTAGATTGGCTAAGAAAAATGCCATTTCTTAATTGTTTAACCTGGAGACCAAGGAAGAAATTCAATTCTCCCATCATAGACATTTCAAATTCACTTTGCATTTCTTTTACAAACTTATTACACATGGCATTATTAGTGGAACCGAAAATGATATCATCCACATACACCTGCACCGAATAATGTCAGTTCAGATTTCTTAATGAATAGAGTTTTATCAACCTCACCTTGCTTGTACCCTTGATCAATTAGGAAGTTACTTAACCTCTCATACCATTGTCTAGGTGCTTGCTTTAAACCATAAAGGGCCTTTTTCAATTTGTAGACATGGTCGGGATGCTTGTGATCTTCAAACCCAGGAGGTTGAGAAACATATACTTCTTCATTGATGAGTCCATTCAGAAAGGCACTTTTTACATCCATCCGTAGTAATCTGAAACCACTTATACGAGGCATAAGCTAATAATAATCTAACGGCTTCAAGTCTAGCTACGAGTGAAAAGGTTTCATCAAAATCGATACCCTCTTGTTGGTTATACCCTTTGGCTACCAACCTAGCTTTATTTCTAGTAATAATGCCGTGTTCATCTAGCTTGTTTTTGAATACCCACTTAGTACCAATTACATTGATATCTTTGATTTTAGGAACTAATTCCCACACTTTATTTCTTTCAAATTGATTAAGCTCATCATGCATGGCACTTACCCAGTATTCATCATTTAATGCTTCTTTAAGCTGTCTTAGGCTCTATTTGTGAAATGAATGCCATATGATTACGAGAATTGGTTAAGAGAATGTCTAGTAGATACTCCCTTATTGATTTGCCCGATGACATTGTCTAGAGAGAGATCTCTTGGGACAATCCACTCTTTAGGAAGCACTTCCGAACATCTTCTTCCTGTTCTTCGATAATTTTTGGTGAATCGGCTTTTGCGAGGTCCACTGATGGATCATCTTCTTCAACGGTACATCGATCTGTGTTTTCGGCATGTTTCAAGCGATAAGAATTATCAGTTAAATCTTCTTCATCTGCAGTACACTGTTGTTCTATTACGCACCACTCGAGGAGACTCATTAAACACAACATGTCTTGTTTCTTCAACGATTTAAGTCTTAAATTGTAGACTCTATATGCATGACCAAATTTCATTTGGATGTTTTGAAAATGATTTTCGGGAACAAATTAATTACACAAATTATTTTACTAATTTGGTCTTTAATATTCGTTTTGAAAATTCAATAGTAAAATGATCGATTAATACTTGAAAGAATCGATTGTTTACGTATTGGAAGAGATCTAGAAGATGATACGAGAATTTAAATCGATTAAAGCGAAAATGAGTCGATTAAATTTCATACCTTAGTGATTTTAGTTGATATAAATTCATTCTAATCGATTAAAACAGCTAAAACTCAAATCATGAGAACATTTTAATCGATTGATTCGCATTTCAATCGATTAAAGCTGTACGGACAGATTTACTAATATCTTACGTAAGTTATTTTAATCGATTAATACTTGGTTTATATCAATTAAAACAATCAGTTTAGACAAACGGAACCTGATTCGTAGCTACGAACTTCAAGGGATTCCCGAGACTTTGTTCTGCAAAACAAGTTAAGAATTTTTACGGTACCCTTACGTATTTTGGGTCCTTAGGAGTCAAATTTTACGTTTAACATGTTTTGGAACCCATTTCTTCCTACCTTGCGGCACAAAATATTTTCTAGCATGACAAAATTTGATAGTATGTCCTTTCTTCATGCAGTAATGACAAGATGAGAAAGGGGATGTAGTTGTTTTTCTAAATGAAAAGAAGTTCAAATACTTTTTAGTTTTTACTCCAATCTTAGGTTTGTACCCGATTCCAGAATGTTCAAACACACAGTTTTGAGACCCAAGAAGTGCATCTAAATTCTCTTTACCTTGAGTAAATTTTGTCAAGGTTTTAGTCAAGTAATCAACCTTATTTTGTAAAACAATACACTTTTCACAATTCTTATTAACAACAACATTATCCGCAGATGAATAGATAATATCTAGATGTTCTAAATCTGTTTTGCTTTCTAATAGTTCTTTTTCCAGAACTTTAACTCTATTTTCTAACCGAGTTATTTAAACCTTTTAACCGATTATTTGTATGAGATAAATTTACGGCTTCACTATGCATTTCATTGAAAGCATTTAGTAATGTGCTTGTAATTCATTTCATTCTCTGTAGGAGTTGAACTTACATGTGATGAAGAGGATTCACGACCAGTCATCAAACACAGGTTCACCTCTTCACTTTCGAATTCGGAGCTGGAAGATGAATCATTGTCTTGCCAGGCTATATAGGCCTTTTTCCCTTTGTATCTTGATTCTTTCTTGTTCGATTCTTGGTCTTTTCCGGAAAATCACTCTTTATGTGACCCTGTTTACCACAAGAATAACAAGTAATAGTATTTTGAACAGATTCGGTCTTTTTATCATTGTACCTTTTTACTTGGCCGGTTCTGTTCTTTCTAAGAAATTTCCCAAATTTCTTAACCAACAAAGTCAGGTTCTCCGATTCATCTTCTTCAGATCCATTGTTTTCTTCAATCGTCTTTAGAACAATATTTCTACTTTTCTTTTACTGCATTCTCTTGTTCTTTGAGCCAGATTGATTTCCAACTCATGTTCCCTTAACTTACCAAAAAGTGAAGCGGTAGACATTTCGATCAATTCTCTTGATTCCGATATAGTTGTCACCTTTGGTTGCCACGTTCTGTCCAAACACTTTAAGATTTTGATGTTCAACTCTTCTTTGTCAAAAATCTTTCCTAACCCAATTAGATGATTGACTATGTGCGTGAACCTTTTACGCACATCTGCAATTGTTTCTCCTTGCTGCATTTTAAACAATTCATAGTCCCCGATTAACTCGTGCTTTCTTGCCCTTTTCACATCGAGATGTTCCTTCATGTGTGACCTCTAAAATTTCCCACATCTCTTTGGCGGAGGCACACTAAGACACCACTGAAAAACTCATCAAGATTTAAAGCGAGAGGTAATAATATTTTTGCGAGTATAATCATATTGGACTCTCCTATTTTCTACATCAGTTAATTCAGCCCAATCTTTTTCAACTACTTTACCATCTACTGTATGAGTTGGTTTGTAAGGACCATTAACAATTGTTTCCCAAATGCCTCTATCAAGAGATTCAATAAAGATTTTCATTCTAACCTTCCGGAAAGAATAATTCACACCAGAAAAAAGTGGAGGCCTGTTTATGGAGGCTCCTTCGAAAAATTCATCTTTCCCTCGGCCATTGGACCGATTTCTTGAGTAGCTTACAAGAACCAGCTCTAGTACCAATTGAAAGAATTAATGGTTGAGTTCAAGAGGGGGGGGGTGAATTGAACTTTAAAACTTTTTCGCAAAACTTACTTTCTTTTGGAAGAATGAGTTATCTTTATTCAATCTTTGCGAAGGTAATTTGGTTTAAACACAACAAGTTTATAGACAGAAAATAAAAGAGATGAAAGAAGAATTTTAACACACAAATTTATACTTGGTTCACTCTAATCCAGAGCTACATCCAGTTCTTGACAAACCGAGTCAAGTTCCACTAATACCAAGTGAAAATTACAACCGAGTAGATACTCACCAATCTACCCCAAGAACTATCTTGCAAACCCACAAGATAGAATCTTGAAAACCACCCGAGTAACCAAATCCGATTCTTGTACCAAGTGCGAGATCACAATCCAACCTGCACAATCACACTTTTACAAAAGAGTATGGAAAGAAAAAACCTGGACTTGAAGTTCTAATTGTCTAGAACAAATTCTAACAACACTTTCTCTCTTTGATTGACCACAATTCTGATCACAGCACCTTATGATATGAAAAGATTCTTGAATGCAGAGAAAGTCACGTATGAAAGTTTCACATATTGATTTCACAAGTTTTCTCAAGTAGTATGTTGTGTTCTCTTTCAAAAGATAGATCAATTCTGTATATATAGAGTAAAACATAGAATTAGAATGTTTCATCTGTCAAAAACTGTTTCAGAGAGTCAAAAGATCGATTAGTTTGAGAGTATAACGAGTTTAGAAGAGACTACGATCGATTAGAAGCTGAAGTATGATTGATCAGACCAGAGTTATGATCGATCAGAATGAAACTATGATCGATCAGAATACATTTCAATCGATTAAAACATCGATTCAATCGATTGATTTCATTTAAAGCTCCATTCAATCGATTGATTCGAGTTTTTAATGGATTGAAACAGCTTTATGAAAAATGACAGCTCTCTATTTCAATCGATTGAAAATTATTTCAATAGATTGAAATCCTGCAAACACTTAGTTAATAAAATAGCCTCTCTGTTTTAACAGATTAAAAATTATTTCAACAGATTGATTTTCGAAAAACTCTTAGACTGAAAAAATAGTCTTTCTGTTTCAACGATTAAAATTCATTTCAACATGATTGATTTTCGAAAAACTCTTAGATCTGAAAAAATAGTCTTTCTGTTTCAACAGATTAAAAATCATTTCAACAGATTGAAAATGCGAAACTTTGATATTGAAAAATTCATTGAGTTATTTTAACTTGTTGATTCCGTGAATCAATCAATTGAAAATACGACTATGTATGACCACTTATTATGTTGAGTGATTTTAACAGATTGAAAATCCTTTTCTACAGATTGAAAAACTTAGTTTGTTCTTTTAATACTTAGATGTTAGTTTTTCATGCAGAAAAATGATTTTCAATGGGATGCAACATTATAAGGCGCTTATCACAAAATATAATGGACTATCAAGAGATTAAGTGCTTAAACTAAAAACCTAATCATCTACACACCCACAACCTAAGCTATATCTATGTCTTCATCAAATCCACCAAGTGCTTCAGTGGCGACCATCCTTCACTTATCTGGGAGCTTCTTCCAAGGTGGTGAACACCTTACATAAGTTTCCTTTTTCTCTTCTCTTCCATTTTATCAATTTCTTCCTTTAATTGCATAATTGCTTAGCTTCCTCTTTATGTTTCCACTTCTCTCTTTTTAATTTCTTTATTTAAATTGCATGTTTCCATATCAACATACCAAGGAACTGTATTATAATCTAAATATTACCAATAATAACTTTGGATTCTATCATGGCCCACATCAGACACATAATAAACTAGGAAAAGGTTTATAAGGCACTGACTATTGTGACCATTTGCCGAGCTAGGTCGCAGAAACTTCTAACCCATGCGAGGCATTAAGACGTTAATAAAGTAATATTGGACAACAATTGCTTCTTCCTTCAATTACTCATATTGCTGCATTCGCTTAGAATAGCCTCAGCTTATGACATTATACAAATTCATTTGTTACTGATTTGGATCCTTTTTTCTTACTATTTTCTCAAATTCAACTTAAGGACTTAAAAAAAAGATTTGATAGAAGTTATTGTGACATCTAAATTTAGCATGGATTATTAGCTGCTAAGGAGTAGAGAGAAAATATCTAGTTTCAATATTCTTTGGCAACAAATATTACCAACATTTGACACATAATGGACAATGTAAAGGTTTAAAATGTACTTACAAATGTTACTATTTGTCGAGCTTTGTAGGGATAACATGTACCCTAATGGGAGCTCTATGGTGTTCGAAGATGTAATTGTTTACAAATTATTGGAAGGAGTACTTTACCAAACTCAGCTCCAACCTATTAGGAGGAGTGATTTTTTTTTTCAATTTTGACGAAACTAGGTGCTCTACCAAACTCGGCTCCAGCCTTTGGTAAGTTCATGCTGACACTTCAAGAAGTTTATTAGTATGAGAATTTGAGTAATCTCTATAGCAAGTATGCTTCTATATTCTAGATATTTTTTGTTTTATATGTCACCAGTATAGGGCAATTTTCATTTCTCTCCATGAGTAAGAAAAACATAGAAAGTATATACCAGATCTCAACATTCACAATCTCTTTTACGTTATTATAACAAGAACAAGCTTGGATTTGCCCATAAAAAGATCAGGTAATTTAATAGGAAGTGGCCTACACTGACTGATATTGAAATAATTTAACGTATATAAGACACTGATAAACTTCATAGGTTGCTGAGGTAGGTAACACTAGCTTGTGATTTGTAGCATTAATGTGAGGGAACGATTAATCGTTTAATCCAAAATTAGTTTAAGATTCTGTTATTTTGTTAGGAAAAAGAAAAATACCTATTTTCTCTCCGTGATCATTTTTCTTTATTAAAAACATAATCAGTTCCTATAAATACAGTCATTTTTCTACTGTGAAATAACTACAAGTTAATAAAGAAAATATATATTTTCTCTCGGTGATCATTTTTGTCTATGCGCCATCCTTTAGAAGCAAGAGTTGTCCTGCATAGAAAGAAGAAGAAGATTGGTTGGGAGAAAACGTGAGAATAGTGAGAAAAGAAGTAGTTGCTATGTAACTATGTGCAAGAGAGAGAGATCGTAGTTGCCTTGTGTGGTGTATACAAGAAACGGAGAAGATATTTTCTCGTGGTAGGTGGGTTTGGGCTTAAGTGCATAAGCACTGTTTGAGGCCTAACAAAGTGGTATCTAGAGCAAGGTTCAAGAAGGAATCTTGGGAGTATCGCTGTGTGTGTACTCATGGCTAGTGGAAATCTAATACCGGGAAGCTTACAAGTGTTTGACAGGAAAGGTTACGATGATTGGTGTGTAAAGATGGATGCGATTCTTGGTTTCCAAGAAATTGATGAAATCGTGAAGGTGGGTTTCAAAGAACCACCCAAGATCGTTGATGATTAAGCCAAGAAAACATTTAAAGAGATGAAGAAGCTGGACTACAAGGCTCGGGTATTGCTACATCAATGTGTTGTTGACAATATTTTCCAGAAAATTTGGAAAGCTACCATAGCAAAGGAGGTTTGGAATACCTTGCAGGATGAGTATAAAAATTCTGGGAAAATCAAGAAAGTGAAATTGTAGTCTTTAAGGAGGTAATATGAACTCCTTTCCATGATGGAACATGAAATAGTGGCTGAATATTTTGGCAGGTTACAAGTACTTACCAATGCCATGAGAACGTGTAATGAAAGCATAGAAGATTGCAAGATTATGGAGAAAGTTTTAACAACTTTAACTCCAAGGTTCGATCATATTGTGGTTTCCATAGAGAAATAAAAGTATCTTGATGTTATGACAATAGAAGAATTACAAAACTCTCTTGAAGCACATGAATAGAGAGTGAATGAAAGAAAGAACTATGAGAAGGTGGCAGAATAGGTATTACAAGTCAAGGTTGGTCAGAATGGAAAGAGGTTGTAGTGACTAGACAGGAAGAGGCGGAGAAAGAACTAGACGATAAAGATTTGGGAACAGAATGGAGGTAGAAATGGTGAACCAGTGTCCCAAGAGCAATCTAGAAACAATGGGAATGAAAGAAGAGGAGGAAGTCAATACAGAAGAAGAGGAAAAGGTGACAAAAGGCCTTATGATAAAAGAAAAATACAATTCTACAATCGCGACAAATTTGGGCATTATTCGTATGAATGTTGGCAAGATAATACTTCAAAGAATGGGCATAATGGAAAGGAAGCTAATCTGGTGCAAAAAGAAGAAGGTGGGTCTGATTCAGACCAAGTACTGTTGATGGCAACAATAGTCAATGAAGAGGATAACACATCCTGGTACTTGGACATAGGATGCTCTAATCACATGACTAGAAACAAAAGTTGGTTGATTGATCTCAACCCATGTGTGAAAAATAGTGTTAAATTTGCTGATAATAGTTCCATTGTGATAGAAGGAATTGGGAAGGTGATGATTACACACAAGGATGGAAAGGTTCCCTACATGAATGATGTTCTATATGTCCCAAGCATGAAAAACAATCTACTCAACTTGGGACAGTTATTGGAGAAAGGTTATACTATGAACATGCAACAGAAGTTTATTGAAATATTTGATTCACAGTAAAGGCTAGTTATTACGACACCGCTATCCAAGAACATGACCTTCAAGGTGAATTTGGATGCCACTGAAATACAGTGTCTATCAACAACTAATGTGGAGGAAGAGAGTTGGCTATGACACTATCGATATGGTCATTTGAATTTCAAGAGCTTGAGTTAGCTCAACAGTAGGTAGATGGTGAGTGGACTGCCACAAATTTAGTTACCAATCATGGTTTGTGTAATTGGAAAACAACCCGTAAAGGCTTTTAAAAATCCTCTGCACCAAAACAGGTTGGGAAGGTATTAGAGGTTGTTGCACTCAGATGTGTGTGGTCCTCTGAACACACCATCACTTGGAGGAAATAAGTATTTCCTCACCTTCATAGATGAGTTTTTAAGGAAGATTTGAGTATATCTACTAGAGAAAAAGGGAGATGTGTTTTCTATGTCAAATCTTGTGCATTAGTGGAGACACAAGTTTAAAAATTCTCAGAACAGATGAAGGAGGTGAATACAAGTCCAGGGAATTTAGTAAGTTCTGTGAAGGAAAATGAATGGTACATGAGGTGACTGCACCGTACACACCACAACATAATGAGATAGTTGAGAGAAGGAATAAGATGTTGTTAGACATGACTAGATGTATGCTAAAAGGAAAAATTTTGCCACATTGTTATTGGGGAGATGCAGTAACCATTACTGCCTACATTTTTAACAGATGCCCTATGAAAAGAATGAAGATAGTGACACTAGAGGAGGCCTGGTCTAGGGTCAAACCGTATGGGCAACATATGAAGGTATTTGGTTCAATATGCCACAGACATATCCCAGATGAAAGGAGGAAGAAGTTGAATGATAAGAGTGAGCCTCTTATCTCGATTGACTACCATCCAACAGGTGCCTACAAGCTGCCCAGTTAAAAGACACTGGTGGTGATTAGTATAAATGTTGTTGTGGATGAAGCAGCCTCTTGGAGCTGGAAAGATGATGCAGATATAATATCACATGTTCCATGTGTTTTGGAAGAAAAAGTTGAAACTCCAACTACTGTACCAGAGAGTAGAAGAGCACAAAGGACAATATTTCCTTCAACTAGATTTGTAGATCATGAAGTATATGGTGATGATATGATCACAACAACTGGTGATCTGGTTCATCAGGCGCTTATGGCCGACATAGAGCCTATCACATGGAAAGAGGAATTGGAAGCAATTGAGAAAAATAGGACGTGAGAATTGGTTGATTTACCACAAAATAAAGACTCTATTGTTTTGAAGTGGGTCTTCAAACTAAAGCTGAAACCAGATGGATCTGTGGCTAAGTACAAGGTCAGATTAGTTGCAAAGGGATTTTTGCAACAACATGGAATTAACTATACAGAAGTATTTGCTCTTGTAGTAAGGATGGAAACTATGAGGTTGGTCACAACAATAGCAAGCTCAAAGGAATGTAAAATCAGTCAAATGGATGTCAAATCGGTCTTTCTTAATGGCCCATTAGAAGAAGAAGTTTATATCTTACAACCTCCAGGTTTCAAAGTGAAAGGAAAAGAACACAAGGTGTATAGGTTGAGGAAGACTTTATATGGCCTTAAGCAAGCTTCAAAAACTTGGAACAAATTGATAGACGCAGTAGTTGCCAGACATGGCTTTGTCAAATGCACAATGGAATTTGGGATTTATGTGAAGGTTACACTTCACAGAAACATATTTATTGTATGTGGATGATTTAATCATCATAAGAAATGTGGTTGCATAGATAGAATAATTTAAAGAGAAAATGAAGTCTGAATTTGAGATGATAGATTTAGGCTCCCTAAACTACTTTCTTGGGATGGAATTTGTGCATACTCACAAAGGAATATTTCTACACCAAAAGAAGTATGCGAATGAAATTCTAAAGAGATTCAAGATGGAGAAATGCAATGAGGTTGTAATACTAGTTATGACTAGCCTAAAATTGGCTGAAGAAAAGGGAGCAAAAGCTGTTGATGCAACCCTATACAAGCAAATTGTGGGATCTCTTAGATTCCTATGCAATAGAATACTAGACTTAAGCTTTGGGGTAGGCTTAATAAGCAGATTTATGCAATATCCTAAAGTCCCTCATATGGCTACTATAAAGCACATCTTGAGGTACTTAAAGGGTATTACAGATTATGGAATTTTCTTTGCTAAAGCAGGTGAACAGAATGAAGTAGTGTTGGAAATTTATTTTGATTCAGATTGGTGTGGAGACAAGGTGAAGAGAAGGAGCACTTACGTTTAGTACTGAAATGCACCGATTTTGTGGTGCTCTAAGAAACAGAAAGTTGTAGCTCTCTCTTCGTGTGAAACAGAATACATAGCTACATCTGAGGCAGTTTGTTAGAGTCTATGGTTGGAGGTATGGAGGAGTTAAAGCTGGTTTACCAGAAATCAGTTCGGCTACACATTGACAACAAATCAACTATCAATTTGTCAAGAAACCCTATTCTACATCAAAGAAGCAAGCATATTGACACGAAATTCCATTTTATTCGTAGGAGAAACTAACCCTAGTCTATTGTTATATTGAAGATCAAACAACAGACATTTTCACCAAGCCATTAAAACAAGCTCGGTTCGACAAGCTCAAAAGACAAATCAGGATGATTAGTTTGGGAATTTTGGATTAAGGGGGTGTTGACAGTTTAATCCAAAATTAGTTTAGGGTTGTGTTATTTTGTTAGGAACAGAATCAACTCCTATAAATACAATCATTTTTTTACTATAAAATAACTACAAGTTAATAAAGGAAAAATACCTATTTTCTCTCAGTGATTATTTTTCTCTTTGCATATTATTTTCCTTTCCTCATGTCCTGTGAATGTGTGTGCGTCATCCTTTAGAAGTAGGATTTATCCTACATAGAAAGAAGAAAATTAGTTAGAAGGGACAAAATGTAAAAATAGAGGTAGTTGTTATATAAGTATGTACAAGAGAGAGATCGTGGTGTGTACAAGAAACAAAAAAGATATTTCTAGTGATAGATGAGTTTGGACTTAAGTGTGAAACTGATGAAGATCTTATTGAATTACTTTGGCAAAACTCTTGTTGATTTGATGAAGTAAAAAAATGAAGTCAAAGGCTACTTTGTGGCAGTCAAAGGTCACTTAGATAAAAGGGTAGTGGGATTAGTGAGTTTGCATCTCTCGCTTAGGTATAATCATTTTTATCTCTCTGCTGCATGAGGTTTCTTCATTTAAAAGATTTTGCAAATGCCTCTAAAAAATGTTTAAACAAGTTAAAAACAAAGTATTTTGTTAAAAGGTTTTTAATTAACTATTTTAACTAATAGTATATAAACTTTATCAACTAAAATGTTCTTAACACTTTTGTAACAGGTTTTTAACCGATATGTTTTCGAAATAATCGATTGTTTTCATTAGAAGGATTTTTGAAAACCTTCTACTAGTATTTTAATCGTTATAGAATTGATATAATCGATTAAAATAACTTAGAATATTTTGAAAAGTGTTCTAGCAGAATTTTAATCGATACAAATGCGAAATAATCGATTAAAACAACTAAGAGGTTTTTTCCATAATGTTTTAATCGATTAAAACAAGCTTGCTATCAGTTAAAGTAACTTAGAAAGTTTTATGAAATCTTTTGGCAGAATTATAATCAA
This sequence comes from Sphenostylis stenocarpa, assembly GCA_963425845.1. Taxonomy (NCBI): domain Eukaryota; kingdom Viridiplantae; phylum Streptophyta; class Magnoliopsida; order Fabales; family Fabaceae; genus Sphenostylis; species Sphenostylis stenocarpa. The sequence continues at coordinate 25,978,580 of OY731408.1, forward strand.
TTAAAATGAGTTTCAATCGATTAAAATAACTAAGTGAATTTTTTTCAAAGTGTTTTAATCGATTAAAACAGATTTTTATCGATTAAAATCACTTAGAAAAGTTTATAAGAATATTTTGCAGTATTTTAATCGGTTGAAAGACGAAACAATCGATTAAAATAATTTAGAATATTTTTTACAAAGAGTTTTAATTGATATAAACGGTGTCGTATCGGTTAAAACATATTTGGAAAATAATCAAGAATATTTTAACAGATTACAAGAAGTTTTAACAGATTAAAATAATACTTTTAACAGATTAAAAGATTATTTTAACAGATTAAATAAACCAGCAGTTTTAAAAATCTTCTATATAAACAGAGTTTCTTGAACATTTCAAAACACATCTTTTGGCAATCAATCAAGCAATCATAAGTACTACTTTCAAGAGAGAATCGTGCTAGTTTTGTGATGTTCATAGAAGTTCTTTCTTGAGGCAAAATTTGCATTCTTTTGGAGAAGAAACTCATTCTGCAGAACTGCATAAACCTGGTTTGGGTGTTCTAGTTTCTTCTTTTTGTTTCTTTACTTTCTTTACTGTATTATGGGTGCCTAGAAATTGTGGGCACTGGTTTCTGTAGCTGGAATTTGGTTGCAGGGTTGTTCAAGAACTGAAATTTGGTTCTTGGTGAAGGTTTAGGTGCAGGGACTGGAATTTTGGTTCTTGTGGTAGATTGAGTGTGAGATTAAAGTTGTAATCTGTAAAATGTTCAATCTAGTGGAACCCAGCTGGAATTTGGCTGGAAACTGGACGTAGCCGTGGGATTGGGTGAACCAGTATAAATCTTGGTTGTATCTTTCTAAACCTTTCTCTCCTTTAATTCTGTCACTGCATTTATTTTGATTGCTTGCTGTGTGTGATTCAAGAACTGGTCAGAATTCTTAATCTTTGAAATAGATAATCTGTAAATTGCGAAAATCTTTCAAAGATCAATTCACCCCCCCTCTTGATCTCAGCCTACATTTCTAACAATTGGTATCAAGAGCAAGGTTCTTGAGAATTATTCAAGTCTTTTGATCCAAATGGATGGAAATAAATTTTCTGAGGGTGCTTGTATTGATAGACCTCCACTGTTTTATGGTACAAATTACTCTTTTTGGAAGATTAGGATGAAGATCCTTATTGAATCTGTTGGTATAAATGTTTGGAATATCATTGAACAGGGAACTTATGTTTTTAACAAAGAATGGTCTAGCTTAAATGATTGTGAAAAGAAACTAATCAAAGATGATTGTATTGCTAAGAATATCATCATATGTGCACTTAACAGAAATGATTTTTTTCAGGATAGCACATTGTCAAATTGCTGCACAAATGTGGAAAACCCTTGAAATGGCCTATGAAGAAACAATAGAGATATGCTTGATGGTCAATTCAGATTCTCCAATGACCAGTGTAAGTTTTGACTCAACAACTACTATGAATTATAGTTCATTACAAGATGCTTTTTATGAAATGCATGCAGTAACTAAGAAATTAGAAATTGAAAACAAAAGAGTAAAAAGCATGAATAGTTTATTAGAAAACAAGATCACTCTTCTTGAAAAGAAAATAGTTGATGAAGAAACCAAGAATGAAAATCTGGAAATAGGTAATAACTTTGATTGCATGTGTAATGATAAAGATTGTAAAAAGTGTCCTGAGTTACAAGAGAAATTAACATATTTAATAAAAACTGCATCTAAACTTGCACAAGGAAAAACTAGTCTTGATATGATACTTGATTCTCAAAAATTGGTTATTGATCATGGTGGTATAGGTTTTCACCTCTTGTTGGAAAGAAAAATAGAGCATTTAAAAACTATTTTGCATATAGTAAATCTGTTTCGTCTCCATTTATTAAATGCTTTTACTGTATGAAAAAAGGTCATTCTGTGAAATTTTGTAGAATTAAGAAATATGCTATTCCTAGAGGTAGAATGAAATGGATTCCCAAAAATTCATTTCAAATAACATGATTGGACCCGAGTGATTATAAAAAGGGTACCAGAAATATGCTAAATCTGTTTTGCAGGAACAAAATCTGGAAGTCCCTTGGTGTTCAAAACAACAAATTCGGTTCTGGTTTCATAAACTGAATGTTTTAATTGATATAAAACAGTTTCAATCGATTAAAATCACTTACAGAGAATACCAGAAAAGCAATCAGTGCAGTTTTAATCGATTGAAATACGAATCAATCGATTAAAATGTTCTCAGGAATTTAGTTTAGTTGTTTTAATCGATTAAAAAGGATTTATATCAGTTAAAATCATTAAAAGGATAAATTTAACCGATTATTTCTCGATTAAATTGATTATTATTCTAAGATATTTTCTCCAGAACTTGATTAATCGATTGAATGTCAAATTAATCGATTAAAATTCTTCTTCCAGTACAGAATTAATTGATTATTTCGATTTTGTATCAGTTTGTACTGCAACTATACTAATTTCTCTTTCAGGCAAAGCAAACTGAAGATCTTTGGTACCTTGACAGTGGCTGTTCTAAACACATGACAGGTGATATTACAAAATTTCACAACTTAAAACTAAAGAATGGTGGGACTGTTGTCTATGGGGATAATAACAAAGGAAGAATCCTTGGAATAGGTGACATCAAATGCACAGAATCAGGTATTATTAACAATGTATTATATGTTGAGGGTTTAAAACATAATTTGATTAGTATTAGTCAGCTTTGTGATAAAGGACACAAAGTTGTCTTTGGTCAAGATCAATGTCAAATAATCAAATCAGATTCGAGCAGTGCGATTGACATCGGTAAGAGGATCAACAATATTTACATGTTAGATACTAATTCCGCTAAAAATTTTTGCTTAATCTCTAAAGAGAATGATTCCTGGTTGTGGCATAGAAGGTTAGCTCATATTCATATGAATCATCTTAATAAACTGATTTCTAAAGATCTTGTAGTTGGCTTACCTAAACTTAAGTTTGTGAAAGATAAAGTATGTGATGCATGTCAAAAGGGGAAACAAGTAAGGAATTCTTTTTCACAGAAAAATATTGTTTCAACTTCTAGACCTCTTGAACTTTTGCACATGGATCTCTTTGGTCCTTCTAGAACTATGAGTTTAGGAGGAAATCTATATGCACTGGTTATAGTAGATGATTACTCAAGATTTACCTGGACATTATTTTTAAAATTAAAATCTGATACTTTCCATTTGTTTAAGAAATTTGCGAAACAAATTCAAAATGAAAAAGGTTATTTCATCTCTTGTATTCAAAGTGATCATGGGGGAAAGTTTTCAAACAAAAATTTCAATAAATTTTGTGATAAACATGGTATTAAGCATAATTTTTCTGCTCCTAGAACTCCTCAACAGAATGGTGTAGTTGAAAGGAAAAATCGTTCTCTTGAAGAGTTAGCTAGGACAATGCTTAATGAGAAAGCATTCCTCAATAAAATGTTTAATCAGACCTTTTCTTAAGAAAACTCCCTATGAATTATACAAAGGTAAAAAGCCTAACATAAACTATTTTAGAGTATTTGGCAGTAAGGTTTTTGTTTTAAACAATGGAAAGGAAAATCTTGGAAATTTGATTCCAAATCAGATGAAGGTATCTTCTTGGGATATTCATTGAATAACCATGCTTATAGAATCTTTAACAAAAGGCTAAATACTGTAGAAGAATCTGTTCATGTTGTATTTGATGAGACTAACCCAAGTATGAAAAATATTTCTGAGTATAGTACAGAAGATGATGTTTTAACTGATAAAAAGTATTAGTTAAAACTGCCAGAATCAACAGTTTTTCAAAAACAGGCCGAAGATATCGAAGAATCTGAAGAGCAACTACCTAAAGAATGGAAGACTCCAAGAAATCTTTCAATAGACAACATCGTTGGTGAAATAAATCAGGGAGTTTCCACTAGAAGATCTTTAAATAAAATTTGCAATCACATGGCATTCGTATCACAAATTGAACCAAAAACCATATCTGATGCATTAAAGGATAATAACTGGATTAATGCTATGCATGATGAATTAAATCAATTTACAAGAAATGAAGTATGGGAATTAATTCCAAAACCAGATAATGCAAATTTTGTAGGAACAAAATGGGTTTTTAGGAATAAAATGGATGAAAATGGTATAATTACTAGAAATAAGGCCAGATTAGTTGTTAAAGGGTATAACCAGCAAGAAGGAATTGATTTTGATGAAACATATGCTCCAGTTGCTAGATTAGAAGTTGTTAGACTTTTACTTGCTTATGCTTCGATAAAAAGTTTCAGGTTATTTCAAATGGATGTCAAAAGTGCTTTCTTAAATGGTTACTTGAATGAAGAATTTTTTGTTATACAACCACCTGGTTTTGAAGATCATATTCATCCAGAATATGTTTATAGATTAAAGAAAGCTTTGTATGGTCTCAAACAAGCCCCAAGACAATGGTATGAAAGGTTAAGTAATTTTCTCATTTCAAAGGGCTATCAAAGAGGTTTGGTTGATAAAACTTTATTCTTAAAAAAATTAAATAATGATGTAAATTCTAGTTCAAGTATACGTTGATGACATCATATTTGGAGCAACTAATGAGTCTTTATGTAAAGGTTTTATCAAAGATATGCAGGGAGAATTTGAGATGTCTATGATGGGGGAACTCATTCTGCAGAGCTGCATAAACCTGGTTTGGGTGTTCTAGTTTCTTCTCTTTGTTTCTTTACTTTCTTTACTGTATTGTGGGTGCCTGGAAATTGTGGGCACTGGTTTCTGTAGGTGGAATTTGGCTGTAGGGTTGTTCAAGAACTGGAATTTGGTTCTTGGTGAAGGTTTAAGTGTAGGGATTGGAATTTTGGTTCTTGTGGTAGATTGAGTGTGAGATTAAAGTTGTAATCTGTAAAACGTTCAATCTAGTGGAACCCAGCTAGAATTTGGCTGGAAACTGGATGTAGCCCTGTGATTGGATGAACCAGTATAAATCTTGGTTGTATCTTTCTAAACATTTCTCTCCTTTAATTTTGTCACTGCATTTATTTTGATTGCTTGTTGTGTGTGATTCAAGAACTGGTCAAAATTCTTAATTTTTGAAATAGATAATCTGTAAATTGTGAAAATCTTTCAAAGATCAATTCACTCCCTCTTGATCTCAGCCTACATTTCTAACAAAGTGCATGAACATTATTTGAGGTCCAACACGAACAAGCATTATTGGACTAGTATATAATGACCTATTGTAGATAGCTTAAATACTATTTGTTACATAGCATTTATGGTGAAGAAGAATATTTATGGACAGGAATTGCCTCCTTCTACTGTCTAACCAGAGCAGCATATTCATGTTTGAAAAAGAAAAAAAAAACACAAAAATACTGATATACACTAAAAAAATACATAAATAAATGCACACCGGAATGCATCTTTAAAAAAATGATAGTGCCATGGACCATCACCTTTTAATCATATCATAACATCTTAAAAAATTATGTGCTTTTAAAGTAGCAGTAAAGCTTACTTTTAATATGCTATAATAAAATGAAGGGGATTTAATGACACAAATGTGTAAGAGGAACATGAATATCTTGAATTTGAGTCTAGTTGATAGAGAAAGTGTATAGAGGTCCTGAGTTTGCATGATATGCAGTTGCATTAAATGCTATAAAAGAGATTTGTATGAACTATAGTGTTCCTAATTGACTCAAACTCTTGCTATCTCCTCATTTCCACACTCTCACGTGACATTAAATGCAGTTGTTAAAAAGAGAATTGCATTAAATGCAGTTGCATTATGTTAATTAATGTCTTCCTTGACATTAACATAGCATCTTATTATTACAGTCCTAAATTTTAAGAATACAACATTTATTTATTTCCTCAGTATATATTCAGCATTTTATTATTCATTTCCCTATAATGTGTCTAACCAAACAATGTACACTTTTTTTACGAAGAATCAAGTCATAACTTTCATAGCATTCTATTCTTCAATCCATAGCCAACACGTGTCAATCTCAATGCTTGTTAGTTTTGTGGGAACACAGTATTTTCAACGTAAACTTGGAATCAATACGGCAAGATCAGTACTATACATCAAAACTTAAATAACAGAATATCAGCTTGACTAAATAAGTCATAAAAGTCAATGCATTCATAAAATATCCAATTGTCAATCTCTAGTCCTGGACATAGACATTTGTTGGTTCACTAATAACAAACCACCAAACAAAAACAAATTACTAAGCATTGGTCAAACACCTCACTTTTCATAATTATCAATGGCCAAAACCTCAATATCACATATTCCTTATTACATATTTTTAAATAAATGGGATCTTACTGCTATATAAGTAACTCTAATCTCATTTCGTTGTCTCAACTCGCATTGTACATCTCATACTATAAATCAACACTAGTACAAAAATCATTTTTAACATCAGCCTTTCTACATCGGTTCTCTAAGAACCGATGTAGAAAGTGAATTCAAGACTTTCAACATCGGTTTAGTTAGGAACCGATGTAGAAAACACTTTTTACATCGGTTCCCAGATGAACCGATGTAGAAAGTCTTTTATAAAATTAAAAGATTTGTCACTGGCAAGATTCAAACCTAATACCTTAGAGTTAGAGACTGATACTCCAACCACTAAACTACCAGGATTTTTCGATAATAACTTATACATAAATTATATTTATATACAAATAAAAATGTATATCCATGTAAATATATAAATATAAAATATATAAATACAAATACAAATATATTTATATATTTATATGTTGGATGTGAGAGCGGCTCGAGAGTGAAAGTGTGTGTCAAGTGGGTTTTCAAAATTTGATGTCAAATTTGTGAGCAAGTATCTTTATATGAATTTGTAATTTAATGATAGAATATAATCTTTATAATTTATTTATAATAATATAGAATATAATCTTTATAATTAATTTATATAATGATATAAAATAAAGAAAAAAAATTATTTTATATCATTATATAAATAAATTATAAAGATTATATTTTGTCATTAAGTTATAATTCATATAAAGAGACCCACTCACAAATTTGACATCAAATTTTGAAAATTCACTCGACACACACTTTCATCCTCGAGTGCGTTCTCACATCCAACATATAAATATATAAATATATTTGTATTTGTATTTGTATTTATATATTTTATATTTATATATTTACATGGATATACATTTTTATTTGTATATAAATATAATTTATGTATAAGTTATTATCGGAAAATCTTGGTAGCTTAGTGGTTGGAGTATCGATCTCGACTCTAAGGTACTGGGTTCAAATCTTGTCGGTGACAATTCTCTTAATCTGATAATAATTCAAATTCCTAAAAAATATAAATAATAAAAATATAATATAAAAGAGAGAGGATGATAGAGGAGATAGATAGGGTAATTAGAGAGGGTTATGAATAAATAAAAATATATAAATAAAAATATTAGACTTTCTACATCGGTTCCTTATAACCGATGTGGAAAGTCACATTTTTTACATCGGTCGTTTTTACATCAGTTCTAGAACCGCGCGATATTAAAAGCCTATTTTGTACTAGTGCAATTTACAGGCTTTAACAACAAAATCTTAAGTCCTTATCATTCCTTTAGCCAAATAAGAAAGTCTATATATTTAATACTTTTCTCAATTACAAATGCAAACTTTTAAATTATCTGTGCAAAATGAGATGAGAAAAGAAACGTCGAGTTTCAATATTCTCTGGGACGAAATATTACAAACACCAAATTTGGTTTTCAGGGCCCACATCTTATCCGTGCAAAATAAGATGAGAAGGAATATCTGAGCACAAATTATTCTCTGGGACAAAATATTACCGAAAGTAAATTTGGATTCCTTCAGGGCCCACATCGGACACATAATTGACTAAAGGTTTATAATGCATTGACTCAGAGGGACATTTGCCGAGCTAGGTAGCGCTAGCTTGTTACCCTGGCGGGGGCATTAAGGTGGTAGAAGATATTATTTGGACAGGAAATTTCACTCATTGCGTGCGATTAATTGGACATTAAGGGTGTTATACAGAGGTTTCTCTCACACCTCCCAATATTGCCAGAGTTGGAAACTCAACTTGCTCCCAAATATAGTAATACTTGACTATCATTTTTTCAAGGAGTCAGAATTACTTTGACAAAACTAAAAGAGTATGCAGTTTCCTGTCTACCTCGTAATCCATCAAAAATAGTTAATCAACAGTTCAACCCATTAATAATAAATATTAAGCAATTCACTATCATCAATTTTAGCTATCAATGGTCAAAACCTCAATATCACAAGTTCCTTCAATATTCTAAAATAAATGGGATCTTATTGCTATATAAGTAACTCTCATCTCATTTCGCTGTCTAAATCTCATACCATAAATCAATTAGCAAGCTTTGACAACTAAATCTTCAGTACATATCTATCCCTTAGCCAAATTACAAAGTCTCTCTATTTAAGATTTTTCTCAATTACAAATGCAAACTTTTCAATTATCTGTGCAACATATTAATCACAGTTTACAAAAGCCTAGTCTACTACACATTTAATTAAGTCATGCAGTGAGTTAATTTCTATCATGAGTCATATATATCAAATACCTAAACATGGTTTCTATAGTAGGGGATCACCAGTCTGATATCTAGAGTCCAACAAGCAAACAAAATCATCATAGACAGTAACTAAACACCTTCAATAAGACTACTGGCGGCAAATTCACCTAAATCAACTCAATTCCAGGGGTTGGTATGTACCCTTAAAAAACACAAAATGTAAGGCCATCTTATTTAGTTTCTCATTGTTGAACGTACTGTAAGAAGTAAACAATGCTCCCAAACATTGATACAGTGCAATAGAGACATTCAGTGCCTTAGTAACTAGTGGTTCCTAGTTGGCACTGAAGAAAATTACGGTTGTCTTGTTTAATAGGAATCAAGGAAGACAAAGAAATTCATTCAGTAAAGGAACTGAATTGAACAAATTTGGATCCAAATTTAAGAAAAATTAATACCATTTTATGATTCATGTGATTGGAAAGTAAGAAAATAAAACAACGTACACCGATAACAAGAAGAGAAACCCGAGTATTTGAGGCTTAGGGTAATTTCATAGTCCAGTTTAGTAAGCTAACTAACTTAACAATTATTAACAGAATATAAGGCAATCTATGTTGACAACTTACTGTAACACAAAATAATATCTATTTTGTATGATAATGGTATTGATCTCCTATGCCGCTAAATTATACTTTTATCATATCAAGAATGATAATCTTGACTTTTCGTTTAAGAGAGAACCATAATTTCATTTCATCCTTTTGAGGAAAAAGAAAGTACTGGAAAACAATTAAAATCCACAATGAGTAAAATAAATAATCAAATTGCAAATTCTCAAACAGATTGTATCCTTTGAAGTAAAAACTTTCACATAGTAAAGAGACAACGGTAAGTTCATGCTGACACTTATTCATCTATTTTGTGTTTTATACAACACCAGTGCAGGGCAATTTTCATTTCCCTCACTGGGTAAGAAAAAACGTACAAAGTACATGAGATTTAGATCATTTACAAGTTCTCAACAGTCACAATCTCTTACTTTATTTAAGTAGCAGTTACTTAACTATCTACTGCCTTGGTTTTAGCTTAAGAGCAGCACTGCCGGAATTCAAGAACAAAAATATAAATTCTTTGATTAAGGTGAAATATTTGAAAAGGAGAAACTGTTCAAGTGATTTTTTATTTACCTGTTGATACAATAACATTTTCTGTCGGGAAGGACTATCCTCAAACACATGTCCAAGGTGCGCATCATAAACAATACAAAGAACCTAATATAAACCTCATTTGCATAAGGACTGACTTAGGATATTTAAGGTTAGAATCTTGTAGGAAATTTAGGAAATTAATGAAAAGAAATATTAGAAAATCATGAAAGTTTCAGGATTAGGTAGAATTTTAGAAATATCAATATCTCGAGCTATAAAACTCCGATTGAGGTGATTCAAAAACGAGGTAAAAGTTCTCGTTCTGAATTTCAATCTAGGGTCAAAACACTCAATTTGTAAGAGTAGAACGAAACTTATGACTACAAAATAAATCTTGACAAAATTGAGTTTTTTGGATTCTTGTGAAGAAAGGATAAGAAGTAAATGTGAAAGGTCGAAGGAAAGAATCACTCTTCCCAAGGAAGACAACTCACAAAAAATGTGAAAATCTTTTGATACAACCAAGGGTTCTTGAATTACTCAAGAATTTAGAAGAATCACTTTAACCAATATAAAAGAGTTAAACTCTAATATTTCTAAATAAAACATAATTTGTATTTTTGATAAAAATGGTTTAGCTTATATAGAAGCTTTGTTATCAAAGTTACGAATATTCAATAAAGGAAAATAAATACTAATAATGATCTATTAATCTAGCAATTGAAAACTACTAAATGAAGACAAATAAATACTAATAATGATCAATTAATCTAGGAATTAAAAACTACTTAAAGGAGGCAAACAAATACTAATAATGATCTATTAACTTAAGAATTGAAAACTATTTACTAGTTGATTGTATATGAAATTGTGCAACCAAAAGTGACCAAAAAGCAATCAACTATGCACCATCTTGGTCTCCCAAAGGTTGATGCCTAAGTTTCCAATTGGACCTTTATTACAACTTGAAACAAAACCAAACTAAAACTCATTAATTGATTAACCGAAAACATAATTTGGTCAGTCAATTTTACAAAGGATTAGGTCATTATTTAAACAAACTTAAAGACTGAAATGAAGTGATACATTAATCCTCCTCTATTTGGGTCATGATGCAATTCACAACTTTGGTATTTTCTTCCTGAAATGTGGGATTGTATTCAAATAACATGGACAACACTTGTTGAAGTGTTTCCTTCGCTCTAGCCCTTGTCATAGGTCCTCCAAATCCTTCAAGTGGATATTTGCCCTTGCTCATGGTCATGTCCCCATCATTCTCTCACTCTTGAGAGGGATTTGTCCTCAAATCGGATTCGCCATCTACATCAAAAAGAGATAACTTAAACACATTGAATGTGGAACTAACATTATACTCACTAAACAACTCAATTTTGTAAGCATTGTCATTGATTTTCTCTAACACTTGGAATGGACCATCCCCCCTTGGTTGAAACTTTAATTTCCTTTGTTCTAGAAACCTTTCCTTTCTCATGTGCACCCACTGGGTTAGAAGAAAACCTTCTTTCTCCCTTTGTTGGCTTGCTTAACATAACTTTCATTTCTTTTCTCAATTTGATTTTTGACTCTTTTATGAAGCTTCTTTACATAGTTCGCCTTAGCTTGACCTTGTTTATGCTTAAAAACTGAAACATTAGGCATAAACAAAAGATCAAGAGGAGTTAGTAGGTTAAAACCATAAACAACCTTAAAAGGAGAATAATTAGTAGTGTTGTGAACAACTCTATTGTAAGTAAACTTAACATGGGTTAAACAAACTTCCTAATTCTTTAAGTTCTTCCTCAAAAATTGTTAGAATCGCGCAGCGAAATGTTTGCATTTATGGACAAAAACCAAGAGGGGGGGGGGGGTAAATTGATTTCTTAACAAAAATTAGGGTTTTAAAATTTTTCCCAAATTTCACCGATTAAAATGTTGTGTAAAGTAAATAGAGAAGGGATAGAAGATTACACAGTCGATTTGTACTGGTTCGGATCAAAAGACCCTACGTCCAGTTGCTAATCACTCAAACAGAGGATTAACGCTGTCACTATAATCACAGTTATACAAACAGATTACAAATGAAAAGATAAGGTAAATACACCTCTCTTGAGTCACACAAGAGATGAACACCTCCTTTGTCACAAAGGATGAAGAACAACTTTCCCTAGAGATGGCACAACACACAATCCACCAAGAAAACCCACTCAGTGATTCTTATCGCTTCTAGCCCACACTAGGTTTCAAAAGCCCATTTTTCATCCTAACAAACAGTTCTCTAGTAGTCACAACTCTTAACTTTTGTTTGAAAAAGGTTGTTCATTTTGTAGAGAGCCTTAGAGAACCTTAAGTAGAAAGATTAGGGTTTGGGAATTGGGGATTTTCGAAAACAGATGAATTGGGAATGGGGTTTTCGAAACTTGGTCCAATTTTGAATTTCAAAACACATATCTGACTGAAATAATCGATTATCTTGAGCGTTAATTGGTTATTCCAGAGCCAAATTCGTAGAGAACCCAAAACAGCTCTAGTTAATCGATTAACAGGGCATTTAATTGATTAATAGCCCAGTTAATCGATTAACAAGGTGTTTAATCGATTATTTCAGAGAGTAGATACTGAAAATGATTTTCTCTCTGTAATAATCAATTATCCTTCCATTTAATCGATTAATCCAGTATGTTTTTGATAAAAATGAGTTTTTAGAGCCTTTAAAGAGTGGGCTATGTGCTGACTATCTTGGACTCTGATATTACAGACTCAAAATCATAAAAATAGAGTTATTACATAACATTACAAGTCTTCAAATCTTTATGTCCTTTATTCTTGAATCATCATCAAAATCAACAAGCTTCATATCCATATATGTTCAACATTCATATCCTTGTATGTTTCAACAATCTCCCCCTTTTTGATGATGATCAAAATTTCCTTTAAAGCCCTGTGTAATAACCTGTTTTATCTGTCACAACTAACAAAAACATTCAACACACCAGATAACATTTAAATTTAATAAACATAAGAGGCTTTAAATAATTTCTCCCCCTATTTTGATTATGATCAAAAAATGAAAGCTCCCCCTCAATAAGTGCATAGGATATAGAAAATAGCTCCCCCTCAAACAAAGCAAAAATACCAATTGTATTCCATAAATTAAAATAATTACAAACAAGAAGATATGAGGAAGAGATTAAAACTCTTCACTTGCATCACTATTGAATTGAACATCAAATGTATCCTCTAAGTTACAAACCCTATCATCTACATCTGAGATACGATGAATGATTTTCTCATGCCATTCTTGAGAGATAGTGAAGAATTCTTGCATTCTTTGATTCATATCAAAGAGGATATCTTCCATTGATTAACGAGATGTAGGAGGGGCAGATGATGTCCCAGCAGTATGTATATTTTCAGTAGGAAATTCAGCAGCAGGAGACATCTATTCATCAGAATCTTCAGCATTTTCAGCCATGTTGGGAGCGTCATCTTTGTGCACGTAGATTCCATTGACACGCACCATTTGTAACTGAGTTAGCATGCTGTCAAGCATTCTATTTGAATTTATCGTCCTGACCCTTTGCTCTCCTTCAACATTCACTCCTTTGTATTCTAAAATACGAGAAATAAGAAGAGAATATGGAATTTTGAAAGTAGGATGACGCTTGGCTTTAAGCATGGTCATAGAGACCAGACTACCCCAGTCAATTGGCTCATTATTCATGATGGCATGAATAATGCGAAGATCAATAGATGAGCATTGGGACTAGTTGATTGCCCAGGGACATAAAATCCAGACAATGAGATGCAGTAGCAAGCTTTCCTCCTTCTTTAATGGGCCGGCCAATAGAAGTCTCCCAATTTCCATGGAGGGGTTGCGGAGAAATGAGCGGTAAGCCATAATTCTATCAAAGTCTTCTAACTCCGCAAAAATATTGATAACATCTTCTCTTACATCAAAGTGGGCAACATTTTTCCATATATCATCATCAAGGATGATAGTTACACCCTTGACACGAGAAGTGGCTACATGATCTCTAAATTTAAAACGAGAATAGAATACCCTAACTAAATCAGGGTAGTAAGTACCTTGCATTTGGATAAATGGGAGGACACCTTAGATTTCAAGAAGATTTGGAAAATTAAATCCCCTATTGATGAATTGATCACCAATAATATATTTTGGAGTGATGATACCCCTTTCCATCCAGAAGATGAGAAATTCTTGTCTACCCTCATCGTCTGAGATCCATCCTTCAACTGAATTTGGACGGGGATGAGAGGCAGGAGCAAATCTTCTTCTTGTGGGGATCTTAGCACGAGATGAGGAAGCCATTAGGATTAGAAGGAAAGAAAACAAGAGAGTTTTGAAGGCAAGTGAGGTTGGGAGAAAGCAAGAGAGCTTGAATGATGCAAGAATGCTTGGATTCAAGAATTTGAGGTGTGGAAAAGTGAAATGAAGGCTTCCTATATATAAGGAACAAGTAAAACGGTTATAAACGGTCATATTTGGGTGAAAGAGAGCCAAAATAGTCGTTTCAAACGGCTAGTTCATCAAAACGTTCCAGTTTAATCGATTAAAGCTTCAGTTAATCGATTAAACCATCAACTGAACCAAATAATCGATTAACTGATGCTGTTAATTGATTAAATGAGCATATAATCGATTATTGCTTGAAATGATTGATTATTCCAGAGAGAAACTTCAGATTTTGGACATTTAGGTGCAGATAATCGATTATTGCTTCAAATAATTGATTATTCTAGAGAGATCATCAAACTTTTAAGGTTTAGACACATGATAATCAATTAAAACCCACATAATTGATTATTACAGTACAATCATGCAAAAATTGATTAATTAAGCAGAATTTAAGCTATTTCTAATATTCCTAAATCTCTTCTAAGATCATAGAATCTATCCTTGGGAAGAGGTTTAGTAAAAAAATATGCTAATTGATGATTTGTATCAACATATTCTATTTTACAATTTCCTTTACTAATATGATCTCTTAAGAAGTGATGTTTGATCTCTATATACTTAGTTCTAGAGTGCATTACTGGATTCTTAGTAAGATTTATTGCACTTGTATTATCACACATCAAAGGAATATCACTTAGAAAGATACTATAGTCTTCTAATTATTGTTTCATCCATAAAATTTGAGCACAACAATTACCAGCTGTAATATATTCAGCTTCAGTAGTGGATAAAGCAACACATGCTTGTTTCTTAGAATGCCAAGATACTAAGGATGATCCTAACAAATGACATGTTCCACTAGTACTCTTTCTATCTATTTTACATCCACCATAATCAGCATCAGAATATCCTATTAAACTAGGAGAAGCTTCAGATGGATACCATAAACCAAAACCTGTAGTTCCTTTTAAATATTTTAAAATTCTTTTTACTGTAGTTAAATGAGATTCTTTTGGACATGCTTGAAATCTAGCACACACACAAACAGAATGCATAATATCAGGTCTACTTGCAGTTAAATATAACAGTGAACCTATCATACCTCTATACATAGATTGATTTATTTCCAAACCTGATTCATCCTTGTCTAAATGGCATGAAGTTCCCATGGGTGTGTTAGCTTCCTTTGAAGTGTCCATTCTAAATTTCTTGAGAATCTCTTTGCAGTATTTAGTTTGAGACACAAAAATGCCATCTTTAAGTTGTTTAATTTGAAGTCCAAGGAAGAATGTTAATTCTTCCATCATTGACATTTCAAATTCTCCCTGCATTATCTTAGCAAATTCTACACATAAGGAATTATCAGTTGATCCAAAAATGATATCATCAACATATACTTGAACTAATAAGATATGTTCTTTTACTTTCTTAATAAACAAAGTGGAATCAATTTTTCCTCTAGAAAAACCATTTGAAGTTAGAAAACTACTTAATCTTTCATACCAAGACCTAGGAGCTTGTTTTAAACCATATAAGGCTTTCTTCAATTTAAAAATATGGTTGGGATATTTAAAATCTTCAAATCCAGGGGGTTGTTCCACATATACTTCCTCTTTGATAAACCCATTAAAAAATGCACTTTTAACATCCATTTGATATAGTTTAAATTTCTTCAATGAGGCATAGGCAAGAAGTAGGCGTATAGCCTCTAACCTGGCAACAGGAGCATAAGTTTCATCATAATCAATACCTTCCTCCTGACAGTAACCTTTGGCAACAAGTTGGCTTTGTTCTTTGTTATATTTCCATCTTCATCAAGTTTGTTTCTAAATACCCATTTTGTTCTAATTACTTGATGTGATTCTTCTCTTGGAATTAATTCTCAGACTTGATTCCTTTCAAATTGATTAAGTTCTTCTTGCATTGCTATGCACCATTGGTCATCTTTAAGAGTTTCTTCAACACTTTTGGGTTCTATCTGTGAAACAAAAACTACAGACATGCAGAAATTTGTCATATTTCTTGTTCTTACCCCTTTTGAGATATCGCCAATTATATTGTCCATTGAGAGTCCTCTTGGTGATTGCCATTCTTTTGCTAATTCAGTTGGTTGAGATGACTCATTCTCATTCAAATAGGGGGGGTGAATTGATCTTTGAAAGTTTTTCGCAAATCACAGATTATCTAATTTGAAAATTAAGTTTACTAATCTATTCTTGAATCTCAAAGCAATAAATTAAAATAAGCGCAGCAACTGAATTTAAAGGAGAGAAAGGTTAAGAAAGATATCACCGGTATTTTATACTGGTTCACCCAATACCAGGGCTACGTCCAGTCTCCAGCCAAATTCCAGCTGGGTTCCACTAGATTAAATGTTTTACAGATTCAACAATCTTACACCTAATCTATCACAAGAACCAAATTCCAGTTCCTGCACTTAACCTCTCCACCAAGAACCAAATTCCAGCTCTTGATAACCTCTACAACCAAATTCCAGTTGTAGAGAAACCAGTGCCCAAATTCCAGGCACCAACACCTAACCTCTCACCAAGAACCAAATTCCAGTTCTTGATAACCTCTACAACCAACTTCCAGCTACATAGAAACTTGTGCCCAAATTCCAGGCACAACACAATATAAAAGAATGAAAAAGAATTGACAAAGAAGAAACTAGAAAGCTCAAACCAGTTCATCCAAATCTGCAGAGAGTTTCTTCTTCTAAAGAATGCAAGTTGCCTCAAGAAAGATTTTCAAAAGAACTTCAAAAAAATTGTTGCGAATCTTTCTTGAAAAGAGTGCTAAGGTTTGCTTGAATGATTGCTCAAGGATGTGTAAAAACTGATGTTCAATCTATGTTTAAAAAGTTCAAGCCAAACTGTTTTTAAAGAGTATTTTCAAAATTGCTGCATTAATTAATCTGTTAAAAGTTTGTTTTAATCTATTGAAATAGCCGTTTCAATCTGTTAAAAGTCCTTTCAATCCATTAATACGTTCTTGATTCTTTAACAGATTTGTTTTAGCTGATACAACAACGTTTATATCAGTTAAAACACTTTACAAAAATTCTTCTAAGTTAATTCAATCGATTCTTTCGCGTTTTAATCGATTGAAATACTGCAAACTTTCTTATAAAACTTTTCAAGTTATTTTAACTGATAAACCATAGGTTTTAGTCAATTAAAACTCTGCACAAAATTTTTCCAAGTTGTTTTAATCGGTTGAAATGTGTTTTAATCGATTGAAACAGATCTGATCGGTCATAATTCAATTCTGATCGATCATAACCAACTCTAATCGGTCATAACTGCATTCTGATCGATCATTCTGACCCTTTAAGTGATTTTAATCGATTGAAACGTGTTTTAATCGATTGAAATAAATTCTGATCGCTCATATTTCAAATCTGATCGGTCATAATGGGTTCTAAAAGGTTTTAATCGATTAAAAGCAATTTGTATCGATTAAAATACTGTAAAAACACTTCTTTGAACATTCTAAGTGATTTTAATCGGTTCTTTCAAAACTATATCGGTTAAAAACATTATTAAGAAAGTTTTGTCAAAATGCTTTGTTTTTAATTGTTTAAAACGATTTTAGAGGCATTTTGCAAAATCATTTAAGTGAAGAAACTTCATGCAGCAGAAAAGATAAAGTGGTTTTACCTAAGCATTCTGTTAGACACACTAATCCTCTAACTCTTTTATCTAAGTGACTTGTTGACTGCTGCAAAGTTGACTTTTGACTCCATCTTTGACTTCATCAAATCAATGAGATCTTTGCCAAATTATTTCAATAAGATCTTCATCACTTTCAGTCTCCCCCTATTTGATGAAGACAAACACCATTTTGAAAAAAAACTCTGCAAGAGAAGTCACTTGATAAAACAGATTAGTGAGAAATTAAAAAATGTGTTAATGTCCTATTTCTCCCCCTAAAACTTATTTCTCCCCCTAAAATGATGCTTCCTTAATGTGAGATTTATTTCTCTAAATTGATCCTAAAGTAAAGCAACTATTTCTCCCCCTTTTGACTTCATCAAAAAATAGGGAACAGAAGAGAAATAATGAAATGCAAAGGTTTTCAACAGTTTGAGCTTTTGAAAATAAAAAGAAATCAATACTTTACTCATGTAAAGATCAATTAAAGTTGATTCAAACTTATCTTCATTAACACGTTTGTAATGAATACAATTAATACGTGTAAAGATAAGGGAATCACGCTTTAGTAGCATGTTACAGGAACATCCATTAACTAAAGCCTTTAATTTTTCTTTCCAGAATAAAAATCGATTAAAAACAGAACAAAATCGATTAAAATGTTTTTGGTAATGATTTTAATCGATTGAAAGAAAGGTTTAATCGATTAAAACATTTAAGAATTTGAAAACATGAAACTTTAGTGCAATTAATCGATTATTTCGACTTTTAATCGATTAAAACATTAATGAAAAATGTTATATAAATTCATTTAATCGATTTAAAAGATGTTTTTATTGATTAAAACACTTAGATTTTCAACCTAAGTAATGTTTGATGCATCTAAAATGCCTAATTCAAGTGCGAATTTTGAAAAACCTGTCACGAGCAAGGGGTTTTGTAAAGATATCTCGCTAGTTGTTTTTCAGTTTCTATAAAGAAGATTTCGCAATCACCTTTTAAAATATGATCTCTAATGAAATGATGCCTTATTTCTATATGCTTTGTCCTAGAATGTTGGATTGGATTTTTTGTTAGCATAATGGCTCTAGTATTATCACACAAGAGAGGAATTTTTCCGAGAATTAAACCGTAATCCTCAAGCCGTTGTTTGATCCAAAGAGATTGAGCACAACAGACTCCCAACCGCAATATATTCTCGCTTCAGCTGTAGCAAGTGCAACACATGAGTGCTTTTTGCTGTGCCATGAGATTAGACTGCTTCCAAGGAGATGACAGGTGCCACTGGTGCTTTTCCTGTCAAGCTTACAACCTGCAAAGTCTGAGTCAGAATATCCAACTAGATTCAGTTTAGACTCACCTAGATACCATAACCCAACATTTAAAGTCCCCTTGAGATATTTGAGGATTCTTTTTGCAGCAGTAAGATGAGACTCTTTTGGTGCAGATTGGAACCTGGCACACATGCAAACACTGAACATAATGTCAGGTCTTCTTGCTGTTAAATATAGCAAAGAACCAATAAGCCCTCTATATTTGGTTTCATCAATAGATTTCCCTTTTTCATCAGAATCAAGATAGCAATTAGTGGACATAGGTGTTGATGCCTCCTTGCAGTGTTCCATCTCAAATCTCTTCAAGAGTTCTATGCAATATTTGGATTGATGAAGAAAACTTCCTTCTTGAAGTTGTTTGACTTGTAATCCAAGAAAGTAGTTAAGTTCCCTCATCATAGACATCTCAAACTCACCCTGCATATCTTTGATGAAATCTTTACATAAAGACTCATTAGTTGCTCCAAATATGATGTCATCAACATATACTTGAACCAGAATTACATCATTATTCAGTTTCTTAAGGAATAAAGTTTTGTCAACCAACCCTCTTTGATAGCCCTTTGAAATAAGGAAGTTACTTAACCTTTCATACCATTGTCTTGGGGCTTGTTTGAGACCATACAAGGCTTTCTTCAACCTATAAACATATTCTGGATGAATATGATCTTCAAACCCAGGCGGTTGAGTAACAAAAACTTCTTCATTCAAGTACCCATTCAGGAAAGCGCTTTTGACATCCATTTGGAATAACCTGAAATTTTTAATTGAAGCATAGGCAAGCAGTAGTCTAACATCTTCTAATCTAGCAACTGGAGCATATGTTTCATCAAAATCTATTCCTTCTTGCTGATTATACCCTTTAGCAACTAATCTGGCCTTGTTTCTGGTTATTATGCCATTTTCATCCATTTTATTCCTAAAAACCCATTTTGTTCCTACAATATTAACGTTATCTGGCTTTGGAATTAATTCCCATACCTCATTTTTTGTAAATTGGTTTAACTCATCATGCATGGCATTAAGCCAGTTACTGTCCTTTAATGCATCAGTTATGTTTTTAGGTTCAATTTGAGATACAAATGCCATATGATTGCAAAATTTATTAAGAGATCTTCTAGTGGAAACTCCCTGATTTATTTCACCAATGATGTTGTCAATTGAAAGGTTTCTGGGAGTTTTCCATTCCTTGGGCAGTTCCTCTTCAGTTTCTTACATTTCTTCAACCTGTTTGTGTGAAACTGTTGGTTCTGGAAATTTTAACTGATACATTTTATCAGTTAAAATGTCTTCTTCTGCACTATATTCAGAATTTTTCTGCATATTCGGGTTAGTCTCATCAAATATAACATGTACAGATTCTTCTACACTATTTAGCCTTTTATTAAAAATTCTATAAGCATGGCTATTCAATGAATACCCCAAGAATATACCTTCATCAGATTTGGAATCAAACTTTCCAAGATTTTCTTTTCCATTGTTTAAGACAAAAACTTTACTTCCAAATACTCTAAAATAGTTTATATTAGGCTTTTTACCTTTGAATAATTCATAAGGGGTTTTCTTAAGAAAAGGTCTAATTAAAACACGGTTTAATGCATGGCAAGCGGTGCTAACTGCATCAGCCCAAAAATATTTAGGTAATGCTTTCTCATTTAGCATTGTCCTAGCTAGCTCTTCAAGAGAACGATTTTTCCTTTCCACTACACCATTCTGTTGAGGAGTTCTAGGAGCAGAAAAATTATGTTTGATACCATGTTTATCATAGAATTTATCAAATTTTTCATTTGAAAATTCTCCCCCATGATCACTTTGAATACAAGAGATAAAATAGCCTTTTTCATTTTGAATTTGTTTCGCAAATTTCTTAAACAAATGGAGAGTATCAGATTTTAATTTCAGAAACAAAGTCCAGGTAAATCTTGAGTAATCATCTACAATAACCAATGCATATAGATTTCCTCCTAAGCTCATAGTTCTAGAAGGACCAAAGAGATCCATGTGCAAAAGTTCAAGAGGTCTAGATGTTGAAACAATATTTTTCTGTAAAAAAGAGTTTTTGACCTGTTTTCCCTTTTAACATGCATCACATACTTTGTATTTCACAAACTTGAGTTTAGGCAAGCCAATGACAAGATCCCTAGAAATCAGTTTGTTAAGATGATTCATATGAATATGAGCTAACCTCCTATGCCATAACCAGGAATAATTTTCTTTAGAAATTAAGCAACAATTCTTAGCAGAATTAGTATCTAACATGTAAATATTGTTGATTCTCTTACCAGTAATCATTACCTGTTCTGAATCAGATCTGATAATTTGGCATTGATTTTGCCCAAAGATTACTTTGTGTCCTTTATCACACAGCTGGCTAATACTAATCAGATTATGTTTTAAGCCTTCAACATATAAAACATTGTTAATAATACCTGATTCTGCACATTTATTGTCACCAATTCCAAGAATTCTTCCTTTATTATTATCACCATAGACAACAGTTCCACCATTTTTCAGTTTGAGATTGCAAAATTTTGTAATATCACCTGTCATGTGCTTGGAACAGCCACTGTCAAGGTACCAGAGATCTTCACTTTGTTTTTCCTGAAATGAAATTAGTATGGTTGCAGGTACAGTGTTGAAATAAGCAATTAATTCTGTACTGGAAGTATAATTTTAATCGATTAATTTGATACTCAATCGATTAATCAAGTTCTGGAGAGAATGCATCAGAATAATAATCGATTTAAACGAGAAATAATCGGTTAATTTTATTCTCTTAATGATTTTAACTGATATGAAATCATTTTAATCGATTAAAACAATTAAACTACATTCCAGAGAACATTTTAATCGATTAATTCGCATTTTAGCCGATTAAAACTGTACGGACAGTTTTTCTGATATTCTCTGTAAGTGATTTTAACCGATTAAAATGGTTTTGTATCAGTTAAAATACTCAGTCCATGAATCCAAGACAGAATTCGCTGATTTGTTACACAGTGGCTTCCAGATTCTGTTCCTGCAAAACAGATTAGGCATTTCTGGTACCCTTTATGATTACTGGGTCCAATTAGGTTATTTGAAATGAATTAATTTTTGGAACCCACTTCATTCTACCTTTAGGTACGACATATTTCTTAATTCTGCAAAATTTAACAGAGTGCCCTTTTTTCATACAGTAAAAGCATTTAATAAATGGAGACGAAACTGATTTACTATATGCAAAATAATTTTTAAATGCTCTGGTTTTCATTCCAATAGATGGTGTAAAACCTATGCCACCACATTCAATAACTAATTTCTGGGAATTAAGTATCCTATCAAGATTAGTCTTTCCTTGTGCTAATTTAGATGCAGTTTTTACTAAGTATGATACTTGTTTTTGTAACTCAGGACAGTTTTTGCAATCAACATTACACATGCAATCAGAAATATTTTCTAATTCTAAATTTTCATTCTTGGTTTCTTCATCAACTATTTTCTTTTCAAGAATGATGATCTTGTTTTCTAATAACCCATTCATGCTTTTCAATTTTTTGTTTTTCAGTTTCTAATTTCTTTGCTACTGTATGTATTTCGAAGAAAGCATCTTGTAATGAGCTATAATTCATAGATTCAGAACTTACACTGGTGTTGGTGATTCTGAGTTGACCATTAAGCATACCTCTGGTGCTTCTTCATAGGTCTTTTCAAGGATCTTCCACATTTGTGCAGCAGTTTGACAATGTGCAATCCTAAAAAAATCATTTCTGTTAAGAGCGGATAAGATGATATTTTTGGCAATACAATCATCTTGGATTCTGTTAACCATATCAGTTTCTTATTCAATGACATTCCAAACATTTATACTAACAGATTCAATAAAGATCTTCATCCTCATTTTCCAAAATAGATAATCTGTTCCACAAAACAGTGGAGGTCTATCAATACAAGCTCCCTCAGAAAATTTGTTTCCAGCCATTGATCGAAGAACTTGAATAACTTTCAAGCACCTCGCTCTGATGTCAATTGTTAGAAAAGTAGTTTTAGATCAAGAGGGGGGGGGGGGTGAATTGATCTTTGAAAGTTTTTTGCAAATCACAGATGTTAGAAAAGTAGTTTTAAATCAAGAGGGGGGGTGAATTGATTTTTGAAAGTTTTTCGCAATACACAGATTATCTAATCCGAAAATTAAGATTACTTATCAATTCAAAAATCACAAAGCAATCAAACAGTTTAAGTGCAGCAGCAGAAATTAAAGAGAGAAAGGTTAGGAAAGATTTCACCGGTAATTTTATACTTGGTTCACCCAATACCAGGGCTACGTCCGGACTCGAGCCAAATTCCAGCTGGGTTCCACTAGAATAGATGTTTTACAGACTTAACAATCTTACACCTACTCTAACACCGGAACCAATTTCCAGTTCCGACTTTAACCTTTCCACCAAGAACCAAATTCCAGTTCTTGGAAACCTCTACAACCAAATTCCGATTGCAGAGAAACCAAGTGCCCAAATTCCAGGCACCAAACAAGTACAAGAACCAAATTCCAGTTCTCGCACTTAACCTCTCCACCAAGAACCAAATTCCAGTTCTTGGAAACTTCTACAACCACCTACCAACTGCAGAAAAAACTTGTACCCAAATTCCAGGTACAACACAATACAAAGTAATGAAAAGCAATTGAAAAGAAGAGACTTAGAAAGCTCAAACCGGATTACTCTAATCCACGGTAAGTTTCTTCTTCACGAGAATGCAATATGCCTCAAGAAAGATTTCAAAAAGAACTTCACAAAACAGTTGTAATTCTTTCTTGGAAAAAGGATGCTAACAGTTGCTTGTATTGATTGCTTGAATTGTGTAAAAGCTGATATTCAATCTCTTGTTTCAAAGTTTCAAGCAAAAGCTGTTTTTAAAGAGAATTTTCAAATCTGCTGCATTAATTAATCTGTTGAAAGTTTGTTTTAATCTGTTGAAATAGCCGTTATAATCTGTTAAAAGTCCTTTCAACCCATTAATGCATTCTTGATCTTTAACAGAAAATGTTTTAGTTGATACGACCACGTTTTTATCAGTTAAAACGTTTTACAAACATTTTCTAAGTATAAAACAATCGATTGAATCGCGTATTAATCGATTGATATGTTTAAAAACCTTCTTATAAAACTTTCTAAGTTATTTTAGCTGATATAAAGTCGTTTTAATCGATTGAAAAACTGCACATATATTTTCAAGTCATTTTAATCGATTGAAAGTTCGTTTTAATCGATTGAAAAGATTTTCTAAGTTATTTTAATCGATTGAAATACGTTTTAATCGATTGAAATAAGTCTGATCGGTCATAATTCAATTCTGATCAATCATAACCAACTCTGATCGGTCATAATTTCATTCTGATCGATCATCCTGACTTCCAAAGTGGTTTTAATCGATTAAAACGTGTTTTAATCGATTAAAAACAATCTGATCGCTCATATTTAAAATCTGATCGATTATATTTCATTCTGACCTGTTATATTCGAATTCCAATTGGTCATAAAGGGTTTTTAATCGATTAAAAGAAGTTTGTATCGATTAAAATATTGTAAAAACACTTTTTAAAACATTCTAAGTGTTTTAAATTGATTCTTTCAAACCTGTATCAGTTAATAACTTGTTTAAGAAAATTCTTTGCCAAAATGCTTTTGTTTTTGATTTGTTAAAAACTGTTTTTGAGGCATTTTGCAAGATGAGTGAAGAAGCTTTATGCAGTGGAAAAGGTAAAGTGGTTTTACCTAAGCTTTCTGTTTAGACACACTGAGTCTTCAGCTCCTTTGTTCTGAGTGACTTGTTTGACTGTTGCAGAGTTGACCTTTGACTTTATCTTTGACTTCATCAAATCACTGAGATCTTTGCTAGGATCACTTTCAACAGATTATCTAATTTGAAAATTAAGTTTACTAATCTATTCTTGAATCTCAAAGCAATCAATTAAAATAAGCGCAACAACTGAATTTAAAGGAGAGAAAGGTTAAGAAAGATATCACCGGTATTTTATATTGGTTCACCCAATACCAGGGCTACGTCCAGTCTCCAGCCAAATTCCAGCTGGGTTCCACTAGATTAAATGTTTTACAGATTCAATAATCTTACACCTAATCTATCACAAGAAGAAAATTCCAGTTCCTGCACTTAACCTCTCCACCAAGAACCAAATTCCAGCTCTTGATAACCTCTACAACCAAATTCCAGCTGTAGAGAAACCAGTGCCCAAATTCCAGGCACCAACACCTAACCTCTCACCAAGAACCAAATTCCAGTTCTTGATAACCTCTACAACCAACTTCCAGCTACAGAGAAACTTGTGCCCAAATTCCAGGCACAACACAATACAAAAGAATGAAAAAGAATTGACAAAGAATAAACTAGAAAGCTCAAACCAATTTATCCAAATCTGCAGAGAGTTTCTTCTTCTAAAGAATGCAAGTTGCCTCAAGAAAGATTTTCAAAAGAACTTCAAAAAAATTGTTGCGAATCTTTCTTGAAAAGAGTGCTAAGGTTTGCTTGAATGATTGCTCAAGGATGTGTAAAAACTGATGTTCAATCTGTGTTTAAAAAGTTCAAGCCAAACTGTTTTTAAAGAGTATTTTCAAAACTGCTGCATTAATTAATCTATTAAAAGTTTGTTTTAATCTGTTGAAATAGCCGTTTCAATCTGTTAAAAGTCCTTTCAATCCATTAATACGTTCTTGATTCTTTAACATATTTGTTTTAGCTGATACAACAACGTTTATATCAGTTAAAACACTTTACAAAAATTCTTCTAAGTTAATTCAATCGATTCTTTCGCGTTTTAATCGATTGAAATACTGCAAACTTTCTTATAAAACTTTTCAAGTTATTTTAACTGATAAACCATAGGTTTTAATCGATTAAAACTCTGCACAAAATTTTTCCAAGTTGTTTTAATTGGTTGAAATGCGTTTTAATCGATTGAAACAGATCTGATCGGTCATAATTCAATTCTGATCGATCATAACAAACTCTGATCGGTCATAACTGCATTCTGATCGATCATTCTGACACTTTAAGTGATTTTAATCGATTGAAACGTGTTTTAATCGATTCAAATAAATTCTGATTGCTCATATTTCAAATCTGATCGGTCATAATGGGTTTTAAAAGGTTTTAATCGATTAAAAGCAATTTGTATCGATTAAAATACTGTAAAAACACTTCTTTGAACATTCTAAGTGATTTTAATCGGTTCTTTCAAAACTATATCAGTTAAAAACATTATTAAGAAAGTTTTGTCAAAATGCTTTATTTTTAATTGTTTAAAACGATTTTAGAGGCATTTTGCAAAATCATTTAAGTGAAGAAACTTCATGCAGCAGAAAAGATAAAGTGGTTTTACCTAAGCATTCTGTTAGACACACTAATCCTCTAACTCTTTTATCTAAGTGACTTGTTGACTGCTGCAAAGTTGACTTTTGACTCCATCTTTGACTTCATCAAATCAATGAGATCTTTGCCAAATTATTTCAATAAGATCCTCATCACTTTCAGTAGAGATTTTGATGACGAAAGACTTCTTTTCCATTTATTCTGATTTGTGGAAAGCACATCAATTAATCCTTTCCTTTTATTATCTTTTATTTAAAATGAGGAGGGATGTATGAATGTATGCAACTTATGAATCCAATAGACAGTTTAAGGACAATCCTTTTTATTTTATCTAGAAAGTGTCCATCCTTCTATACAATGCTTTGAAGTAAGTGTTGACAAAAACGGAGAAGCTTGAAGAATCCTATAGGTAAATTAGGCTTTCTTCGTAATTCATCTTTAGCTATTCTCACATGATTTCTGAGCGTCTTAACTTTCTCATGTACCGCCTGGCTCATATATTCACTGTATCGACGAGCCTCTTTTATCTTTTCTTCCTGATGAACGATTAAGGCTTGTTGTTGGTCAGACCTCTCTATTACTTGGTCTTTTTCACGAAGCAATTGACTATACTGAGCTAATCCATCTCTTTCTTTATCATGTAGCTCATGCAGGTTTTCTCTATATCTTTCAGCGATTTCCCACCATTTTTGTTCTTCTGACCGAGTTTCTGCTAGGTCATCTTGTATTAACTTGATCATTCTTGCTTGTTCTGCAAGCGCACTCTCAAGATGTGTGTAGACCCCTAATTTTGCCCGACCTCTCAATAAAGGCTAAGAAGGCTTCCTATTTGAAGATAAAGCTTTGGTGGACGTCTAACAGCATCAATCGACTTTCGAATAAAGAAAGGAAAGTTTCCCGGAAGTCCTAGAACATAAAATCTGGCCAGAACAGTCGGGATGGCCGTCCCAGTAGGCCCAGACGGCCATCCCAAATCGGGATGGCCGTCTCAGCTTGTTTTGATGGTTGGGATGGCCGTCCCAAATCCCAGACGGCCGTCCCGGCTTCCCCAGACGCCCACCCCTGTTTTCCAGCCCCCAGACGGCGGTCCCAAAGTGCCAGGCAACAAAAACTATAAATAGGAGGCTCATTTGCCACTTTTTCACACTCCAGACACTTGTCTTCTCTCCCTACTTCGAATGAACTCTCCGATTGCCTTAAAAAGGTAACAATCGGTTAAGGAATTGTATTCCAGCATTCGATTCTTCTTTAAAATTTAGTCGAGTCGATATTGTATTCTTGGAGGAGAGTCTTTGTAGAGCGGGGGATTGCCAAAACGCATCCTCACAGTTAAAGATTTGTAATACAAAGCTTGCTATGAAGGTTCTTTTCACTTCTCTTCTCTTTTATTGTTTTATGTATGCAATATGAAATAAAGTCATGTAGATAGTCATTTTTTCAATATTATGAAATAAAATAGGGTAATAGCGTAATTTCTCGTAATCTTCACTTAATGAATGAATCCGTCATAGGGAACCCGAAAGGGGCGTTGTGGGGTGCTAACACCTTCCCCACATGTAACTAACTCCCTTACCTAACTCTGGTTATAATGGCCAAGTTTGGTTTTTATTAAAATCAACGCCTTTTTATCCTTTTCCAATGTTTATGGTCAAAACATTGGTGGTGACTCCACAAGAACCCCTTTTCGAAAACCTTGCTTTTATTAGAGGATAGTTCAGTTGTTGAGCACCTCGGAAGCAATGAACACATTTAAAAATAAAAACGCGAGTCTAAACCATCTTTTCAAGACTGCTCGCATAAACGTTCGAGATGTTCCTAGACGTCAGAACGGATGGCGACGACAATGTGCTATTTCATCATTCATGTCCCGGAACAAACTATCTTGTTCAAGCTTCGGAATTTTTAATGCTTGTTTAGTCTCTTCATGGTAATCAGCACAATCATTCTTAAGGCGCTCTATTTCATGATCCTTCTTTTTACACTGCCTTTTTAAACCATCTATTATAAGGGTTGATTCTTGTTCTTTCTCTTCAAAAGCCCTCAACTGAGCTTCCATTACTTCTACCCTCTTATTTAAGGCATTGACCTGCAATTGTAGCTCTTCATTAACTAATGTTGTAGTGAATGTAGCAGATGGTTGGGGTATCCTTCTACTTTTCCTCCATTCTTCATATTCATGGGACATAGACACCTGAACCTTTCCGAGTTCTTTATCTCCTATATAGACTGGTCTTTCCCATGCTTTCCGAACAACAGATACTTCTTCAAAGCTATGGGAGTAATGGCATAGACTCAACCTTCTGAGCTCTTCTTGAGTTAGCACAATCTGGGTTCTCATGAGTTTTCTCATAGCCATCTTGGGAGAGTAAGCTATGCAACCCCTTGTTAGAATCGCGCAGCGGAATGTTCGCGTGGTCGGACAAAAACCAAGAGGGGGGGTGAATTGGTTTCTTAATAAAAATTAGGTTTTCAAAATTTTCCCCAAATTTTACCGATTAAAAACTGCGTAAATGTAAATAGAGAATAGTAGAGAAGATTACACAGTAGGTTTATACTGGTTCGGATCAAAAGACCCTACGTCCAGTTGCTAATCACTCAAAAGAGGATTAACGCTGTCACTAAGAACAAATTGTTACAAAACAAATTACAAATCAAAGAGATAAAGTAAAGACAACACCTCTCTTGAAATCCACAAGAGATGAAGAACAGCTTTCCCTAGAGACGGCACAACACACAATCCACTAAGAACTCCACTTAGTGATTCTTATCGCTTCTAGCCTCACACCAGGTTCCAAAAGCCCCCTTTCCTTGCAACAAACAGTTCTCTGGCACTCACAGCACTTAACTTTTGTATGGAAAGAGTTGTTCTACTTTTCTGAGTGCCAAAGCAGAGTTTAAGTAGGGAAATTAGGGTTTAGGAATTGGGGATTTCGAAACTAGGGTTCTTGGTAATTGGGTTTTCGAAAATAGGGTTTGTTTGATGTTTAAAATCAGAAACAGACTGAAATAATCGATTATTTGGAGTAATAATCGATTAAAACAGAGCCAAATACGTCAGAACCCAATCCTCTCTGGTTTAATCGATTATTTGGTGAAATAATCGATTATCTGTACGGAACGGTACGAAATAATCGATTATTTTGCTGTTTAATCGATTAAAACAGTGAGTTTGTATAGAAAGTGTTTTTCTCACTGTTTTAATCGATTATTTATCTATATAATCGATTAAAGCTGAGCCTGCATGATACATTTGAGCATTTTGAAGCTTCTAAGTTACAGACTATGTACCGGCTATCTTAGACTCTATAATTACAGACTCAATCAAACTAAAACAGAGTTATTACAATACAGAAATCATCAATCTTCAATCTTCAATACTCTAAGTCTTTAAGCTCTTGGATCATCATCAAAATCAACATTCTTCATGATCATTATTTGCAACATCAAGTCCTTGAATGTTCAACAATCTCCCCCTTTTTGATGATGATCAAAATTATCTTTTTAAAGCCCTTGTAATAACCTGTTTTATCTGTCATACTAACAACCACATTAAACATACCAGATAAAATTTAAAATTGAATCATAGGCTTTAAATTTTTCTCCCCCTATTTTGATTATAATCAAAAAGAACTCTGCAACATCAATCATAAGAGCTCCCCCTCAAAATATGCATAAGTTAGAGAAAGCTCCCCCTCAATCATAGCATGAAAGAAACATCATATTTTACAACATCAAGACAATAACAAAAGAAAATACATCAATTATCTCTACATCAGACAGCTTTAATCGATTATTTCCAGTAAATAATCGATTATCAGAGGCATTTAATCGATTATTTCACGAGATAATCGATTATTCCAGAGGAGAATACCCTGTTTTGGACGTTTTGAGGAAAAATAATCGATTATCACTTCCAGTAATCGATTATTCCAGAGGCTATATCAAGTTTTTAAGGTTTTTACACATTATAACCTATGAATATCCTGCATCACGAATTTAATCATAACAATCATCCAAAAACAGTCAAATTAAGCAGAATTTAAGCTATTTCTAGTATCCCTAAGTCTCTTCTAAGATCATAGAATCTATCCTTGGGTAGAGGCTTAGTAAATATATCTGCTAATTGACGTTTAGTGTCTACATACTCTATCTTACAGTTTCCTTTGCTGATATTATCTCTTAAAAAGTGATGTCTAATCTCAATATGTTTAGTCCTAGAGTGCATTACTGGATTTTTAGTTAAGTTGATTGCACTCGTATTATCACACATTAATGGAATGTCATTTAAATATATGCTATAATCCTCTAATTGTTGTTTCATCCACAGAATTTGAGCACAACAACTACCAGCTGCAATATATTCAGCTTCAGTGGTAGATAAAGCTACACATGCTTGTTTCTTAGAATGCCATGATATTAAGGATGAACCTAACAAATGACATGTCCCACTAGTGCTTTTCCTATCAATTTTACATCCACCATAATCAGCATCAGAATATCCTAATAAACTAATACAAGCATCAGACGGATACCACAAGCCAAATCCAGTAGTTCCTTTTAAGTATTTTAAAATATGTTTTACTGCAATTAAATGAGATTCTTTAGGACAAGCCTGAAATCTAGCACACACACGGACAAAATGCATAATATCGGGTCTACTAGCAGTTAAGTATAATAGTGATCCTATCATACCTCTATACATAGTTTGATTAACTTCCAAACCTGATTCATCCTTGTCTAAATAGCATGAAGTTCCCATGGGTGTGTTAGCTTCCTTTGAGGTGTCCATACCAAACTTTTTGAGAATCTCTTTGCAGTATTTAGTTTGAGAGATGAAAGTGCCATCTTTAAGTTGCTTGATTTGAAGTCCAAGGAAGAATGTTAATTCTCCCATCATAGACATTTCAAACTCTCCCTGCATAATCTTAGCAAATTCTACACACAAAGAATTATCAGTTGATCCAAAAATAATATCATCAACATATACCTGGACCAATAAGATATGTTCTTTAACTTTCTTAATAAACAGTGTAGAATCAATTTTTCCTCTTGAAAAATCATTTGCAGTTAGGAAACTACTTAATCTTTCATACCAAGATCTAGGAGCTTGTTTTAACCCATATAATGCTTTCTTTAATTTGTAAATATGATTAGGATTATTAAAATCTTCAAATCCAGGGGGTTGCTCTACATACACTTCTTCTTTAATAAAACCATTTAAAAATGCACTCTTTACATCCATTTGATATAGTTTAAATTTCATCATAGATGCATAAGCAAGAAGTAGGCGTATAGCCTCTAACCTGGCCACAGGAGCATAAGTTTCATCATAATCTATACCTTCCTCCTGACAATAGCCTTTTGCAACAAGTCTGGCTTTATTCTTTGTTATATTACCATCTTCATCAAGCTTATTTCTGAATACCCATTTAGTTCCAATAACTTGATGTGACTCTTCTCTTGGGATTAGTTCCCGAGACTTGATTCCTTTCAAATTGGTTAAGTTCTTCTTGCATGGCTATGCACCATTGATCATCTTTAAGTGCTTCCTCAATGTTTTTAGGTTCAATCTGTGACACAAAAGCAACAGACATACATAAATTATTCATATTTCTAGTTCTTACCCCTTTTGAGATATCACCTATAATATTGTCCATTGAGAGTCCTCTAGGTGATTGCCATTCTTTTACTAATTGAGGAGTTTGAGAAGGCACATTATCTTCCAAGTATAATTCATCAAGGGCCTCTCTTATATATTCATTATCACCTGCAAGTCTTTTATTTGACTCAAGAGGATTTCCCCCAAGGTCTACAATCTCATCAAAGGTAACATGTATAGATTCTTCTATATTCAAAGTTCTCCTATTAAATACTCTATACGCCTTGCTAGTTAAAGAATAACCTAGAAAAATGCCCTCATCGGCTTTTGAATCAAATTTTCCTAGATTGTCCTTTCCATTATTTAGTACAAAACATTTACAACCAAAAATTTTCAAATGTGCAACATTAGGTTTTCTACCATTAAACAATTCATATGGAGTAGATTTCATAATTGACCTAATGAGCATTCTATTTAAAACATAACATGCAGTACTAACCGCATCAGCCCAAAAATATTTAGGAACATTAGATTCATTTAACATAGTTCTTGCAAGTTCCTCTAATGACCTATTTTTCCTTTCAACTACACCATTTTGTTGGGGAGTCCTAGGAGCAGAAAAGTTATGTAATATACCATTTTCCTCACAATAATTCTCAAACTTTTCATTTTGAAACTCACCACCATGGTCACTTCTTAAAACTTTAATCCTTAGGTCTTTCTCATTTTGTATTTGTTTAGCAAACTTTCTAAAGACCTTAAAAGCTTCACTTTTCATAGTTAGGAAAAATGTCCAAGTGTACCTAGAGTAATCATCAACAATTACAAGACCATAATAATTTCCACCAAAGCTTTTTATCCTAGAAGGTCCAAATAAATCTAAATGTAATAATTCTAGGGGTTTTGAAGTGGAAATCACATTTTTTGATTTAAATGATGATTTAACTTGTTTACCTTTTTGGCATGCATCACACAATCTATCTTTTTCAAATTTCAATATAGGCAATCCAATAACTAAGTCTTTTGATATCAATTTATTCAAATGATGCATGTTTATATGAGCCGCTCTTTTATGCCATAACCAAGGATTCTCTTCCTTAGCAACTAAACATGTTATACTAGACTCATGTAAACAATCCAAATCAATCAAATATATGTTGTTATGCCTAATGCCTTTTAATTCTACTTTTTCGGAATCTACTAAATGTATGGTGCAAAATTTGCTTTCAAAAGTTACCTTGAATCCTTTGTCACACAATTGGCTTATGCTAAGAAGGTTATGTTTTAATCCATCAACAAGAAGCACATCCTCAATCTCCAATGTATTTGCGCCACCTATGTTTCCAATTCCGAAAATCTTCCCTTTGTTGTTATCCCCATAAGTCACATATCCTTGTTTTTTGGCTTTGAAACTTACAAATTTCGTTTTATCCCCAGTCATATGTTTTGAGCATCCACTATCAAGATAACACATAGACTTCTTTGATTTGGAAGTTTCCTACAAAACAAGAACATAGTAAACTTAGGTCCCCACAACTTTTGGGTCCTTGAGGTTAGAGACATAATAATCTATTTAAAATACTGCAAAACAATCTATTCTTTGGGTGTTTAAGAAGTTCAAGCAAAACTGTTTTTATAGAGGATTTTCAAAACTGCTGGTTTAATTAATCTGTTAAAAGATTCTTTTAATCTGTTAAAGTGCAGTTTTAATCTGTTAAAACAACTTTTAATCGATTAAAACGCAGTGTAGAAAAACTTTTTAAGTTGTTTTAATCGATTGAAATGAGTTTTTAATCGATTAAAAGAGTTCTGATCGGTCATAACTAAATTCTGATCGATCATAACTGATTCTGACCGGTCATAATAAAAATCTGATCGATCATCCTGACCCTTTAAGTGATTTTAATCGATTGAAACGTGTTTTAATCGATTGAAAAAATTTCTGACCGCTCATAATTAAAATCTGATCGATCACATTTGCTTCTAATCGGTCATAATTTGATTCTGATCGATCATCCTGACCCTTTAAGTAATTTTAATCGATTGAAACGTGTTTTTAATCGATTTAAAGGATTCTGATCGCTCATAATAAAAATCTGATCGATCATAATGAGTTCTAAATGGTTTTAATCGATTAAAAACAAGTTGTATCGATTAAAATGTCTGTAAAAACACTTCTTTGACCATTCTAAGTGATTTTATTTGGTTCTTTCAAAACTGCATCAGCTTAAAAACATGTTTTAAGAAATCTTTTGTAAAAATACTTTGTTTTAGGTTGTTTAAAACAATTTTAGAGGCTTTTCGCAAAAATCTTTAAGTGAAGAACCTTCATGCAATGGAAAAGATAAAATGTTTTTACCAATCATTCTGTTTAAAACATACTAAATGATCCATTTTCTTTGAATAAATATAAGATACACATAGATTTATTTAACTATTGGAACCCAAATATATTTACCTTTTGGAACACCAAAATGTTTAATTTTACACTTATTTGAAGTGTGACCTTGTTTCATACAATAGAAGCATGCATTTGGAGTAGCTTTAGAACAAGATACATTATTAACATGACATGCTCTAGTTCCTTTTTCTACCCATATTCTTTTCTTTTTAGATTTACTCTTTTTCAAAGAAACTCTATGATTTACATTATTTTGAGCAAAAACCATTTCATTCTTCCTAAGATCATCAATTTCTTTTTCGGCTTTGTCAAGCAAATGGTTAAGAATATCTATGTCATATTCATGCTCTTTACAATTTGCACAAGCTAAGTCCTTATTCTCATCTAAGCATACAATTTTCGTATTAGCTACCTCCTTTTCTTCTAAACATGCAATTTTCAATTTTAAGGACTCATTTTCCTTTTCCGATTTTCTTAGATTCTTCTTTACTACTTTATATTCCTTTTTCATATCCATAAATGCAGTAAATAACTCATTATAAGCATTTTGCAATTCATCATGGTCATTTTCTTCACTAGAGGATGAATCGGAATCACTAACCTCAAAATCCGAAGAATTGTTGTCATTTGCCATCAAACAATTGTTTGCTTCTATTTCCGAGTCGTTTGATTCTGAATTTGAATCACTATCATCCCAAGCAATATATGCTTTCTTCTTGAATTGCTTTTTGTCCTTGTGTTCATCATTTTTCTTGTTTGGGCATTCGGTCTTTATATGCCCTGCTTCACCACAACCAAAACATTTTATATTAATGGAAGAATTTTCTTTTACCTTTCCCTTACCTTTGAAAGGATGTCTTCCTTTTGCTTTCATCATCTTGGTGAACTTCTTTATAAAAAGACTCATTTCTTCTTCATCAATTTCGGAGTCTTCTTCTTCTTCTTTCTTATTTTTGCTTTTTGAAATCTCGGTTTTGAAAGCTAGGTTCTTCTTTTGATATTGATCCTCTTCCTCATTTAGCCTTCCAAGGTCAAGCTCATGCTCCCTAAGCTTTCCAAATAACGCCGCCATGGACATCGTGGCAAGATTTTGTGACTCCGAGATGGCCGTCACCTTTGGTTGCCATTTCCTATCCAGAGATTTCAAAATTTTTACATTTAATTCATCAACATCAAATACTTTACCTAATCCGGTGAGATGATTCACAATATGAGTGAAACTCTTTTGAACGTCGAAAATTGTTTCGCCGGGTTGCATCCGGAACATTTCGTACTCTTGGATTAGAGAATTTTTACGCGCTCTTTTGACGTCGTCAGTTCCTTCGTGGGTCACGCTTAGCATTTCCCACATTTCCTGTGCACTTTTACAAACTGAAATTCTATAAAACTCATCAAGGGTTAGAGCAGATGAAATAATGTTTCTAGCCCTAACATCAAATTGTGCTTTTCGACTTTCTTCTGCAGTCCATCTAGAAATAGGTTTAAGAACGTCAACACCGTTCTCTGTAATTTTAGGAACAAATGGACCGTTTAAAATTGCGTCCCAAACGCCTCTATCAACAGACTCTAAAAATATTTGCATACGTACTTTCCAAAAAGGGTAATTTTGACCCGCAAAAAGTGGGGGTCTGTTGATAGACGCACCTTCGACAAAAGTTTGATTTTGTCCGGCCATTTTCGAAAAGTTTGAATGACTATCAAAGCAAGCTCTGATACCACTTGTTAGAATCGTGCAGCGGAATGTTCGCGTGGTCGGACAAAAACCAAGAGGGGGGTGAATTGGTTTCTTAATAAAAATTAGGTTTTCAAAATTTTCCCCAAATTTTACCGATTAAAAACTGCGTAAATGTAAATAGAGAAGAGTAGAGAAGATTACACAGTAGGTTTATACTGGTTCGGATCAAAAGACCCTACGTCCAGTTGCTAATCACTCAAAAGAGGATTAACGCTGTCACTAAGAACAAATTGTTACAAAACAAATTACAAATCAAAGAGATAAAGTAAAGACAACACCTCTCTTGAAATCTACAAGAGATGAAGAACAGCTTTCCCTAGAGACGGCACTAACACACAATCCACTAAGAACTCCACTTAGTGATTCTTATCGCTTCTAGCCTCACACCGGGTTCCAAAAGCCCCCTTTCCTTGCAACAAACAGTTCTCCGGCACTCACGAGCACTTAACTTTTGTATGGAAAGAGTTGTTCTACTTTTCCGAGTGCCAAAGCAGAGTTTAAGTAGGGAAATTAGGGTTTAGGAATTGGGGATTTCGAAACTAGGGTTCTTGGTAATTGGGTTTTCGAAAATAGGGTTTGTTTGATGTTTAAAATCAGAAACAGACTGAAATAATCGATTATTTGGAGTAATAATCGATTAAAACAGAGCCAAATACGTCAGAACCCAATCCTCTCTGGTTTAATCGATTATTTGGTGAAATAATCGATTATCTGTACGGAACGGTACGAAATAATCGATTATTTTGCTGTTTAATCGATTAAAACAGTGAGTTTGTATAGAAAGTGTTTTTCTCACTGTTTTAATCGATTATTTATCTATATAATCGATTAAAGCCGAGCCTGCATGATAAATTTGAGCATTTTGAAGCTTCTAAGTTACAGACTATGTACCGGCTATCTTAGACTCTATAATTACAGACTCAATCAAACTAAAACAGAGTTATTACAATACAGAAATCATCAATCTTCAATCTTCAATACTCTAAGTCTTTAAGCTCTTGGATCATCATCAAAATCAACATTCTTCATGATCATTATTTGCAACATCAAGTCCTTGAATGTTCAACACCCCTGAGGCCTAGTAGTGGTATGCTCAGGTAATCTCCGCATCGTATAAGAACATAACCGGGTCGGAACCAAAGGAAAACCCATGATACATGCTCTATTTTCTAGTTTTCTAACTCGGTTTTCCATTCTAAAGCTTGATGATGTTGAAGAGGGATTTTTGAAAAACTCCTTAAAGGATCAGGGAATATGCCCATATAGCTTGAAGCGTAGGAGTAATGCCCCATACATATAGTAATGAAGTACAACATATAAGTGTTTTCCCCTGTTTCTGTCAGCAAAAATCTACTAAAAGCAGGGTATCAGCGAGAATTGCAGGTATAGGACTCTTAGAGTATACATCCCAGGCAAAGAATGCATCTATTGCAGCATGATCCATAACGTTCACATGAAATGGGAATAATATGATTCCGAACATTGCTAATGCTAGAGTTTTGTTGAAGGTAGACCAATCTTTATTTTTAGCCAATGAGATTAAGTGGTCTTCTATTATTGATATTTTCCAACCTCGGATGTTCCCTTTTCCCTCTAAGATAGATTGATGAGGAGGCAATCGTATAATAGTAGAAACCTTATTCACGACAATATATACTCCTGAGCAAACATAGACCCTTACTGATTGAGGCCATCTAACCATGAGTTCATATTCTTCTAAGGTTGGTACTAAATCGAACTGCGAAAACTCAAAGCAGTGCAGGTCGAGATTCCAGAAGTGGACCAATGCTCTAACAAAGATAGGATCGATGCTGATTTTCAGGAGGTCAAGAATCCTTCCATAAGATTTCTCAAAATTAGCACTGACCTCTAGCGGCATATATGTACACAACTGCCTTAGCTTCTCTACACGGCATAGAAGGATTTCCACTTTCTTTAACTGTCTATACTGGATCCCTCCATTATCTAAAAGAAATGAAAATGCATGATATGAGGATGAGTCCTTGTAAATGCATGCATGCAAGTGTTTGTTTTTCTAAGTATTATCATGTTTTATTCCTAGTATGATACATGATAGTGCTTGGTTTTTTCTTGAAAAGGGAACTATCTATATGAATGTTTATGGATTTTGATGAAGAGAGTCCTATTTTCTTCTCTTATTATTTTTATGAACAAATATTGTATGAATCATAAGACTTTTGTCAAAAAAATTTCTATTGTAAAAGATATTTTTATTGCTTTAAATTGTTTTTTATAGCCCTTTATCTCTTCTATCGGTCAACGTGGCTACTTAGCTTACAAAGAACCTGAAGCCAGGCTAGCTTAAATGAAGACTGTCCGAGATAAAGTTGGTTTATTCTTATCACTTTTATGGTTTTTTAGGACTTTTAATATTTTTGTTTGTTGTATGATTACCCTATGCCAATGCATCAATACAAATGCAGCAAACGAATGCACACACAATTCATTCATCCACGAGCAGAGCCATGCTATTTTCGAGGTGGGGTTTTCCTACAGAAACGTGCTTGGTTTAGGCGGTTCTAAACTGTTCTCACCAAGGCCAAAGGTCCCCAAGGTGCCCCCATTATAGGGACCTCTCAATCTCTCAGTCCTCGGGTCATGCACAGAACTCCATGTCGACATCCTTGGATTAAAATAAGAGAGTTATCACCTTGAGTTGGTGGTTTTCCGACAACGGTTGTAGCCCCGTGTGCCAACAAGTCGGTCGTATCTGCCACCCACTCCCCATAGGTATTCACTCTTGCCCCCGGGTATAGAGGGACTGTAGTGTGCAAGGGTTTTTGTGTACAATTTATATTTCAGATAATTTGCAGAAAATAATCATACAGCAGTTATTAAAGCCATACAATAAAACATACAAAGGAGGGTAAAGGCGTAATTTCAAATCTTTACTTAGTTTGAGTTTATCCGTCACTAAATGGGATCAACTCTCTAGCTTCCCCAGTGGAGTCACCATTTGTCGCCGCCGTCCGTTCCGACGTCTAGGGACATCTCGAACGTTTATGCGAGCGATCGCGAAAAGATGGTTTAGACTCGGGTTTTATTTTAAAATGTGTTCATTGCTTCCGAGGTGCTCAACAACTGAACTATCCTCTAATAAAAGCAAGGTTTTCGCAAAAGGGTTCTTATGGAGTCGCCACCAATGTTTTGACCATAAACATTAGAAAAGGATAAAAAGGCGTTGATTTTAAGAAAAACCAAACTTGGCCATTATAACCAAAGTTAGGTAAGGGAGTTAGTTACGCGTGGGGAAGGTGTTAGCACCCCCACAACGCCTCTTTCGGGTTCCCTATGACGGATTGATTCATAAAGTAAAGATTAAGAGAAATTACGCTATTACCCTATTTTATTATACAATATTTAAACAATGGCTATCTACATGATTTTATTTTCTATTGCATACATAAAGCAATAAATAAAGCAATAAAAGAGAAGAGAAGTGAAAAGAACCTCGGTAGCAAGCTTTTTATTACAAATCTTTAACTATGAGGATGCGTTTTGGCAATCCCCCACTCTACAAAGACTCTCCTCCCCGAATACAAGATCGACTCTACTAAAATTTTAAGAAGAATCGAATGCTGGAAGAATATTCCTTAACCGATTGTTACCTTTTTAGGCAATCGGAGAGTTCATTCAAAAAAGGGAGAGAAGACAAGTGTCTGGAGTGTGAAAAATGCTCAAATAAGCTTCCTATTTATAGTTTTTTCAGCCTGGCAGCTCGGGACGGCCGTCTAGGATCTGGGACGGCCGTCCCAAGTGACAAAACTGGTTGGGACGGCCGTCTGGCATGTGGGACGGCCGTCTGGGCTGACTAGGACGGCCATCCTGACTTCTGGGACATCCATCTCGACTGTTTTGGCCAGATTTTGTGTTCTGGGACTCCTGGGAAGCTTTCCTTTCTTTATTAGGAAGTCGATTGATGCCGATAGACGTCCACCGAAGCTTTATCTTCAAATAGGAAGTCTTCTTAGCCTTTATTGAGAGGCCGGGCAAAATTAGGGGTCTACAGGGATTCTTTGATTTTGGGATTTTTTCATATCCATCCAGCTTGTTTGTTGCTGGGGATTCTTTGATTTTGGGCTTTTCTGATAGCCATCCAGCTTGTTGATCGCTGGGGATTCTTGATTTCTTCTCTTTTTGGGTTTTTCCAATGGACATCCAACTTGTTGATTATTGGGGATTCTTGAATTTTTTTTTCAATAAACATCCAACTTGTCGATTTTTGGTGATCCACCAGGGAATTAGTTGTCTCCTTGGGGATTTGATTTTGGTTGAATTTTGGGGGAATAGAGTCTTGACTCCTTGATTGATATTGATGAGGTTGGCTTTGTGAAGTTCTTATTCTGCTGGGGGAATGGAATTTCCAATTCCTTGGTTTGGTTGCTTTATTCTTCTCTTTTGAGGTGACCCACTTGGGGTTTTATTGGTCTTTCTTTGCCATGACCTTTTTTCTTTTTTTGGTTCTCCGCTGAGGATGAAGAGTTTTCTTTTCCTTTTTCTTGAGCCTTTTATTCTTTCTTGGGGGATGTGGTGGAGATAAGTATGCCTGATCACTCATGTGGCACCGATGTTGAGCCTTAGGGTAGTATTTTTTTTATTTTGCCTCTGGAGTAGGCAAAGATCCGCTTGAGGATAACTTGAGCCTTTCCGTTGGCTTTTTTGTCATTGATGCCCTCTCTTTATTGGGTTGAAGGATGGTGGCTGGAGCTTTGACTTCTGGAAGCTCTTATTCTGCTCTGAGTCACTTGATTATTGGTGACGACTTGCTCTGCTTTCTTGAGATTGAGTGTTATTCGGAGACTTTGTAACATCCTAAGTATCCCTGATTTGTTAAATTTTAACAAAATTTTTGTCAAAATTTTAATAATTAAATTATTAGGAATTTGGGAAAGTGTTATAGAGTTTTATGTTTGTTAGATTATTTGTGATTTTCTGGAAATTTTCTGGAATTAAAAAAAAATAATAATAAAATAATAATATATCTAAAAAATTAGATTTTGACTTTTAAAAAGACATTCTCTCTGCAATTCTCGTAGGTCCTCCCTTTCTCTCATTTCTCTTTCTCTCAAACCCTCCTCACTTTGAAGCTTAATTTTGAGGGGGAAATATTGATTTTCTTGAGAAGCTCCAAGAGGTAAGTTTGTTTCTCTCAATCTCCTCTACATTTCTACGGTTTTATTTTTCAAAACGGTGCATTTTCAATTTTTATCCTCACTTGGTTGAGCTTGAATGGGAGTGAAAAAAGTGTTATTGTAGGTTTTACACCTAGGACACTAGAATAATACTTAGAACTGAGGATTAGAAATGATTCAGCTAAAAACCTTAAGCACCCTAATTCATAGGTCACTATTCATTAAAATTTGGGACTTTTGTGAACAGAATTAGGAATTGGTATCTTCATAAAAGTTGTAGCCCTTTAAGTTATCGAAATTTAGAAACTTGTTTCACATCAAACGGATATTTTTAGTTCAAGTTATGTCAATTTTACTGTCAAGTGTTATAGCTGTGAAGTTAAGAGGTTGCCCTGTTTCAATAGCCTCGGTTTTTGAATTTCTGGGATTTATACCTGTGAAATTAGGACTTGATTCCTTCATAAAAGTTGTAAGAAATTATATTCCCGAAATTTAGAAATTTGTTTCATGCCAATAGCTTATGTGTAGCATGAGTTATAGTCAAATTACCAAGGCATGTTCAAAGTGTTATTGTAGTGGAGCCATGTTGGAAACAACTACTGTAAACTGAAAAACTGCATTTATTCTACAGAGTATTTGAATTTATTTCCTTCATGAATATTGTAGGTAATTAAGTTATTGAAATTTTGGCTTGGACCTCATACCAAAAAAGCTTATATAACTCTA
The DNA here is from genome assembly GCA_963425845.1 of Sphenostylis stenocarpa. NCBI lineage: Eukaryota > Viridiplantae > Streptophyta > Magnoliopsida > Fabales > Fabaceae > Sphenostylis > Sphenostylis stenocarpa. Next base: position 26,020,681 of record OY731408.1, read on the forward strand.
GAAAATTCTGAAATACTGAACCTTGTCCATATTTGTTATTATGATTCTTCCTACTCTAAGTGTATTAATTCCATTGGCATCAATTTAGGCCCTAGAAATGATTTTATAACTCAAAGAACCATAGTCTTGAATTTTAGGCTATGAAGGAGGTGAAATTTTAGAGGTCTAATATGGTTGGAATTAAGGATTTAATTGGGGTATTTAATTGGCATGTAGGAGGCTACTTAGAGGTACAAAGAGGAGACTCAAAGACTTGATAGATTATTTGATCAAGAGTTGCTCTTCACCAAGTTACAACATAAGGTAAGGGGTATGATAATTTTTATAATTCATTTTTGCTTGAAATAACATTGAGAAGAAGTCTCTTTACTTATAAGTTAATTAGAAATTTATTTGGAATTATTTGAATGCTATTTCTATTTTTGATGAATTTTTAAAGTTTAAAGATTATGTGAATTTTATGGCTTCTAAATGGAGCAACTTGACTGTATGGAACCTTGTATGATTATAAGGCATCCATGAATATTGTTTGAATCGATTGCTTAATCATTAGTAATTTTATATGATTTATTGATGAATTTAGATTGAGAATTATCCTATTTCTATGTTTAGTATTATGATAATTATTTTAAATTGATTATTGAGATATATTATATGTATGTTATGAAACATGATAAGTTGAAAATTATTGTGGAGTATTTTTGTTAAGATGCATTAGCATGTAGAATGCATTGTATAATTTGGTAGAATGGAGGAAAGATGTGAGAAAGAAAAATAATTTTTTTGATATATTAAATTGAATTTTATAATTTAATTATGAAGTAAATTTTTATATTTTTATTTAATTAATAAATATTTTTCAAAAGTATTGGAATAATTTTTATTTAGGAGAAAACAATTAATTGTAAGTGAAAATGAATTTTTAATAATTTTGAGGAAATTATTTGTAATTATTATTATTATTTAAGAAAAATAAATTAAAATTGAGAAAATTATGATTTTGAGTGATGATGAATATGATGAGGTGGAAGGATGGTTTGGTGAAAAGTAGAAGTGTTCTGGGCTGTTTTTGATTATTTTGCAAGTATAAAAAAATTTTGGGAATGTCCGATTTACAAGGGAGATTCTGTTAGATTTTTTTTAAGAAATAGTCTAGTATTATTTTGAAGAAGTTAAGATGTGATTTAAGTATAATAAGGTAAAACAAAATTGAAAGAGTGTGAAGAAGTTATGATAAGTCATGCATCATGTTCATGAGTCAGAGATTGAGTGTATGAGGAGGATATAGAAAATCAGGGTCGGTTCCATGCTAACCTCGGGGATGATTGAGTGTGATCGAGCTCATATGTGGCTTAGGCTTGCTACCTAAGCTGTGAGACTCTCACTACCAAGCTTGATTATCTTGACTAAAGCCCCAGGGTTTCACATGATCAGTTGAGCTGGACAAGTAATTATGAGTATACTATCGCGAGGCGGTGAGAGGTTCCAGTGAAACTCCTGATCCTTCTCGAAAAAAAAAAGAGAAAGTGGTTTTGGGATCCCCATGGTTTTGCATACTAGGATGTGTCCTAGAAAAGATTAGTGGATGTCGCCGCCGTCAAAAGGAGGCGGTTGGAGCGATGCGATGGTTCTGACTTCCATTTTTTGCGTTTAATATGGGTGGAGTTACAACGCCTTTAGGTTGTCCGATAACCGGGCTGAACCTAAGGGCGAGGTTTTCAAAGGAGAGCTTTTAGATCGTCCGATAACCGGACTGACCTAAGAAAAAGATTGAGAGGGTTCTTATGGAGTCGCCACCGATGTTTTTACCAGAAACATCGAAAAAGGAAAGAAAAAGGCGTTGGTTTTTTAAGAAAAACCAACTTTGGTCGTTAAAGCCAGAGTTGGGTAAGGGAGTTAGTTATGTGTAAGGGAGGTATTAGCTCCCCTACGATGCCCCTTTCGGGTTCCCTATGATGGGCTAGTTATTTTATAAATAAACTTTTGAAATAACGCTTTTACCCTTTTATTTGCGGAAAACAAATGATGACTACATGACCCTAATTAATGCATATATAAATAATAAAGTGATAAAAGAAAGAGAGGGAGAATGAAGAAACCTCTGAAGCAAGCTTTGATTAATTCTTGTGAAAAATAGGGTGCGTTTTGGCAGCCCTTCACTTTACAATGCCGCTTTTTCGCTATAAAAAATCTCTTAAAACACTCAGAAACTCCGGGAATGCTTCGGAGGGGCTCTAAAAGAGGAATTCTAAGAAAATGTAGAAGGAAGAATTGTGTGAAATGAAGGGGAGAGCGTCCCGTCGCCATTCGGGACGGCAGTCTCGACTTTGACAAATGGCGAGATCGCCGTCTCGTTTGGCGAGACGGAGGTATCGACTTGCCAAATGATGAGAGGGCCGTCTCGCCAAACGGGATGGTGGTCTCGCCAATGGCAAGTGGCGAGACGACCGTTTAGCCAAACAAGACGGCGGTCTTGACTTGCCATTCAGCGAGACGGCGGTCTCGACCCCTGAAGGTGGGAATCCTTATTTTTTGTACAGAAAAGCCTTCCTACTCTAATATGGGGCCTAATAGTCTCTCCTAGTGGCTTTTTTAGGCTTTGTCCATCTTCGAATAGGAGGTCTTGTGCTCTTTATTTTGAGGCCGGGCAAGATTTGGGGTCTACAGTTGTCCCCCCTTCACCTGACTAGTCGAAAGTTGGCCTGTTGTGCCAAGAAGATCGGCTGGAGGGTGAAGGAGTTAACCCTCTTGCCCGATTTTCCTTCGGATGCTCCGTATTACTGTGGCTGATCCTTTGGGGAAAAAGTGTACGCCTTTGGGATGCTCCTTCTTGCGGTAGCTGACCCCTTCGGTTGATGAGTACAAACCCCCATCTGGTTTGACGAGTATGAACCCCCATCTGGTTTGACGAGTATGAACTCCCGTCTGGTAAGCTCCCTTTTGTAAGGCCTGATGAGTACACACCCCCATCTGGTGTTTGACGAGTATGAACCCCCGTCTGGTAAGCCCCCTTTTGTAAGGCCTGATGAGTACACACTCCCATCTGGTGTTGGCTTACTGCTCTAGCTCATGCGCCGGTGAGAAACCTTAGGATGCTCTTTCAATACGGTAGCTGTCCCCTTGGTTGATGAGTATGAACCCTCATCAGGTTAGGTGCCTCGGGATGCTCCTTCGATACAGTAGCTGACCCTTTGGCTGTGGTGGCGGCTTACTGATTCTGATCATGCGTTGAGTGAGAAACCTTAGGATGCTCCTTCGATACGGTAGCTGACCCTTTGGCTGTGGTGGCGGCTTACTGATTCTGATCATGCGCCGAATGATAAACCTTAGGATGCTCCTTTGATACGGCAGTTGACCCCTTGGTTGATGAGTAAGAACCCTCATCAGGTTAGGTGCCTCAGGATGCTCCTTTGATACAGTAGCTGATCCTTTGGTTGTGGTGGCGGCTTACTGATTGCGATCATGCACCGACTCCATAGGGAGTGATTTCTGTTTTGGTAAATGTTTTTGGAACTTTTTGGTAAAGTCTTTCGGTGTGTCGGGGATTCTTTGATTTTCGACTCTTCCGACAGTCATCCAGCTTGTTGATTGCTGGGGATTCTTTATTTTGATCCTTTGGTAATGGTCATCTGACTTTGCTGGTTGTCGGGGATTTTTGATGAGTGCCTCTTAGGTAGGCAGGAATCCTCTGGGGATTTGTTGATCTTGGTGACGCCTCTTGAGTACACGGATATCCATTGAAAATTTGCTGATTTTGATGGTGCCTCTGAGAAGGCAGATACTCCATTAAGTTTCTGGTAATGCCTCTGAGTAGGCAGATGCTTCATCGGAAGTGAAGACTTTTGGCTGCATTTGTTTTGCCTCTGACTAGGCTGATATTCCCTTATGGGGATGCTGACTCTTGCTTGCCAAGTCTTGCCTATGCGTAGGCAAATGACATTCTGAGGATGAATATGAAGTTTTGCCTTTGCAGTAGGCTCACTGGGGATGATCTTTCTTTTTTATTGATTCACCGAGGAATTGGTCGACTTCCCAAGGGTTAGATTTTGGTAGCCCTTTGGGGGGATAGAGTCTCGACTCCTTAATTGATGTTGATGCGAGCTATACTTGTGAAGCTCTTATTCCACTGGGGGATGGGAATTTATGATTCCTTTTTGTAGACTTTTTTTAGGAGATCCACTTGAGGATTTTTATTTGGCCTTCTCTGTCATGACCTTTTTTGTCATCTGCTAGAGATGAAGGGTTTTCTTTTCTCTTCTTGTCTCTTCTTTCTTTTTGCCTATGATATCTTAGCAGGCTTTTTCCTTTTTTATGAATGCCCTAACTTTTTCCTAGACCGCCCTTTGCAGGTTTTCGATTTAGCGAGCTACCCTAACTTTTGCCTAAGAATCTTTTAGCAAACATTATTTTTTATTTTTATTTTTCTCATTTCTCATTTCTCTTTTCTTTTTGAGAGAAAAGACCCTATGCATGGTTGCAATGTTCGTGATATGCATCCTATAATACTATTTCAATTAATTTTTCAAAAGGATCAACCAATGTGCTTTTACTTCTGATGAGCTTCTGACGTTATGTGCTTTGTCGACATGATAGGCTGTACCGATTTTGCCATGAAGACCCCAAATCTTGCCCCGCCTCCAAATAAAGACCAGAAGACCTCCTATTTGAAGATGGACAAGCCTAACAAGCCACTAGGAGAGACTATTAGGCCCCATACTAGGATAGGAGGGAGTTTCTGTACCAAAAATAAGTTTTCTCGCTTCGAAGGGACGAGACCGCCGTCTGGACCAACCAGACCACCGTCTCACCTCACGCAGGAGGCGAGACCGCCGTCTCGCTTAACGAGACGGCGGTCTCGCCACCTACGAAGGACGAGACGGCGGTCTCGTTCACCCAGATGGCGGTCTCGCAATTTTGACAGGACGAGACGGCGGTCTCGTTGGACGAGACGGCGGTCTCGACCCTGTCAGACGAGATCGACGGTCTCGCCATCTGACAGCGCGAAAACCTATAAATAGGGGCTCTCCCCCCCTCATTTCCAGACACCACAGCTGCATAGCTCTCTCTTTTCTCTAAAAACTTCTCTCTAGAATCCCTCCGACGCATTTCCGGAGCTTCTGAGTGCTTTCAAGAGTGATTTTCGGCGTTCGAGAAGTTTTCCGACGTCTTGTAGAGTGAAGGGCTGCCATAAAGCACCCTATTTTTTTAGAGAAATAATATAAAGAGCTTGCTTCGAAGGTTCAAATTCTCTCCCTTCACCTTTACCGTTTTTATCTTGAATTATGCAATAGATATTAGGGCCATGTAGTCATACTTTTAAATTCCGCAGAATAAAAAGGGCGAAAGTGTATTTTTTCTAGTTTATCAATAAAATAAGCTGGCCTGTCATAGGGAACCCGAAAGGGGCGTCGTAAAGGGACTAATACTCCCTTTACACGTAACCAACTCCCTTACCCAACTCTGGTTCTAATGACCAAAGTTGGTTTTCGAAAACCAACGCCTTTCAAAACCCCTTTTCCGATGTTTCTGGTAAAAACATCGGTGGCGACTCCATAGAACCCAAAATAAATAAAGTCCTTGGGTTAGCCCGGTTATCGGACAACTCAAGGACACCTTTCGAAAACCTCGTCTCTAGGTTAGCCCGGTTATCGGACAACCTAAGGACGTTGTAACCACCCATACGCGAAAATCAAAGAGGGTCGAAATAACCATCGCGTTGCTCCGACCGTTCCCCCCCTTTTTGGGGAGGCGGCGACATGCCATCTCGATCTTTCCATGACCGAAGAATGATTATGTTCATTGTAGAGCGACTTGCCATGTCAATGCGTCCCTCCCTTTTTTTGGGATGTCAATTGTAGACCCTAAATCTTGCCCGACCTCAAAATAAGATCAGAAGACCTCTTATTCGAAGATGGACGAATCCTAAAAAGCCACTAGGAGGGACTCTTAGGCCCCATATTAGAGTAGGAAGGATTTTCTGTACAAAAATAAGGATTTTTGCCTTTAGGAGTCGAGACCGACGTCTCGCCATTGATGCAAGTCGAGACCGCCGTCTCGTTTGGCGAGACGCCCGTCTCGCCACTTGCCAATGGCGAGACCCCCCTCCCGGTTGGCGAGAAGGCCTTCTAGTCACTTGGAAAGTCGATACCGGCGTCTCACCAAACGAGACGGCGGTCTTGCCACTTATGCCAGTCGAGACCGCCGTCTCGACCTGATAGGCGCAAATTCTTATAAATAGTAAGCGCTCCCCCCCTCATTTCACACAGTTCTTCTGCTTTCCCTTGTACACTTTCTTCAAATTCTTCTCCTAGAATCCCTCCGAAACATTTCTGTAGTTTCTGAGTGTCTTAGAGAGCTTTTTATAGTGTTTCGAGAGCGATTTTCAACGTTGTAAGAGCAAAGGGCTGCCAAAACGCACCCAACCTTCAAGAGAATTAATCAAAAAGTGTGCTTTGGAGGTTTCTTCACTCTCTCCCTCTCTTTTACTGTCTTAATTTTCATAATTAAATTCCGTAATAGACATTAGAGTCATGTAGTCATTATTTTAATTCTGAAAAATAAAAAGGGTAATAGCGTCTTTTCAAAAATTTATTTATAAAACAACTGGTCTATCATAGGGAACCTGAAAGGGGCGTCGTAAGGGAACTAACACTTCCCTTACACGTAACTAACTCCCCTACCCGACTCTGGTTTTAACGACCAAAGTTGGTTTTTCGAAAAACCAACGCCTTTTCTCTCCTTTTTCGATGTTTTCGGTAAAAACATCGGTGAAGACTCCATAAGAACCCTTTCAAATTTGTTTTTAGTTCAGCCCGGTTATCGGACGATCTAAGAACACCCTTTCGAAAACCTCGCCCTTCGGTTCAGCCCGATTATCGGACAACCTAAAGGCATTGTAACATCACCCATAAAAATGCGAAAAATGGATAAGTCAGAACCATCGCGTCGCTCCGACCGCCTCTTTTTTACGGCGGCGATAGATGGCGACTCCACTGGGGAAGCCTAGAGAGTTGATCCCATTTAGTGATAGGCCAGTTTAATAAATAAACTAAGAAATTTTGTTTTTACCCTACCTTGTATTATAACATGTTTTAATTGCTTGGCTTTAATAACTGTTGTTTGTTTATTTTACACGATTGTTTGAAATACAAACTATACACAAACCTTTGCACACAACAGCTCCCTCTATACCCGAGGGCAAGTGAGAAATCCATAGGGAGTGGGTGGCAGGTACGGTTTGTCGTAGTGATGGCCATGAGCCCACCGGTATGATCGGAAACCACCACTCAAGGTGATAACCTTCGTCTTTTGGCACAAAGACTGACTATGGCCTTAGTGCTAAGCATGGCCGGAAGGCTGGAGAGTGGGGACCCTATAATGGGGGCACCTTGGGGGCCTAAGCTTTGGTGAGAACATCTAGAACCTACCCTTGCCAATGCACTTTTCTGTAGGAAAACCCTACCTCGTGATTAAAACGACTTCTCACGTGTTCGCGGATGACTGAATTGTGTGTACATTTGTTTGTTGCATAGCATAACCAAACAATAGATAAAAAGAAAAATATCTTTTACAATAAAACACCCTTATCTCGGACAGTCTACCTTTTAGCTAGCCTGGTTTCAGGTTCTTTGTAAGGTACGTAGCCACGCAGTCCGACAGAAGAGATAAGGGGCGTTAAATAATATTCTTTCGCAATAAACCATTTTATCTCAGATAGTCTGCCTTTTAGCTAGCCTGGTTTCAGGTTCTTTGTAAGCTAAGTAGTCACGCAGTCCGACAGAAGAGATAAAGGGCTCTAAAATAAAAAATGACCCAAATCAAATAAATGGGACCTTGTTCATAAACATTAAATTCATAAACCATCCATGTAGGTAGTTTATTTTTTTCTAAAAAAATAAATACGCAAATACCATCATACATCATGTAGAAATAAAACATGATAAAAAAATAAACACTCGCATTCATATCCACAATAAGCATCATGTTCATAAACATGCATTTTTGTTTTTTTAGAAAATGGAGGGGACTAGTAGACCATTGAAGAAAGTGGACATTCCCTGGTACCATACTGAGAAGCTGGAACGACTTTGCGCAATAATGCCACCAGAGGTTCGCTCCGACTTCGAAAAATCCTACGGACGGATCCTCGACCTGTTGAAGATCTGTGTCGATCCCATTTTCATCAGGGTTCTAGTTCATTTATGGAAGTCTAGTCTGCATTGCTTCAAATTTCTGCAGTTCGATATAGTGCCCACTTTGGAGGAGTATGAGAATATGCTAAAATGGCCCAAATCATCCGGGGTCCATATTCGCCACGGGGCATGTAGACCCCAAATCTTGCCCGACCTCAAAATAAGACTAGAAGACCTCCTATTCGAAGATGGATGAAGCCTAAGAAGCCACTAGGAGAGACTATTAGGCCCCATAATAGGATAGGAAGGATTTAAGGATTTTCGCCTTCAGGGAATCAAGACCATCGTCTCGCTTTTTGGGACCACCGTCTTGCCATTCCAGTAAGTCGAGACCGCCGTCTCATTTGGCGAGACAGCCGTCTCGACCTTGTCAGACGAGACGACCGTCTCGACCTGACAAGCGAATCCCTATAAATAGTGAGCGCTCCCCCCCTCATTTCACACAAATATTCCACTTTCCCTTTTACAACTTCTTCAAATTCTCTTCCTAGAACCCCTCCGAAGCATTTCCGGAGTTTCTGAGAGTTTTTTTAGAGTTTTTATAGTGTTTCCAAGAGATTTCCGGCATTGTAAAGAGCAAAGGGCTGCCAAAACGCACCCTAATTTTCAAGAGTATTAATAAAAAGTTTGCCTCGGAGGTTTCTTCATTTTCCCTCTCTCTCTTATTGTCTTTATTTTTTATGATTAAATTGCATTAGGGCCATGTAGTCGTTATTTTAATTCCGTTAATAAAAGGGTAAAAACGTCTTTTCAAAAAGTTTATTTATAAAATTTCGGTTATCGGACAACCTAAAAGCGTTGTAACATCACCCATAAAAACACGAAAATTGGAAAGTCAGAACCATCGCGTCGCTCTGACCGCCTCTTTTTGACAGCGGCGACAGATGGCGACTCCACTTGGGAAGCCTAGAGAGTTGATCCCATTTAGTGATGGGCCAGCTTAATAAATAAACTGAGAAATTACGCTTTTATCCTACCTTGTATTACAACATGTTTTAATGCTTGGCTTTAATAACTATTGTTTGTTTATTTTTACGCAATTGTTTGAAATAAAAAACTGTACACAAACCTTTGCACACAACAGTTCCCTTTATACCCGTGGGCAAGTGAGAAATCCATAGGGAGTGGGTGGCAGGTACGGTTCGCTGTAGTGATGGCCTTGAGCCCACCAGTGTGATCGGAAACCACCACTCAAGGTGATAACCTTCCTCTTTTGGCACAAAGACTGACTATGGCCTTAGTGCTAAGCATGGTCGGAAGGTTGGAGAGTGGGGACCCTATAATGGGGGCACCTTGGGGGCCTTAGCCTTGGTGAGAACAGTTAGAACCTACCTTCGCCAATGCACTTTTCTGCAGGAAAACCCTACCTCGTGATTAAAACGACTTCTCGCCTGCTCGCGGATGATTGAATTGTGTGCGCATTTGTTTGTTGCATAACATAACCAAACAACAGAAAAATCACAAAAAACATTTTTCGCAATAAATGCCCTTATCTCGGATAGTCTGCCTTTTAGCTAGCCTGGTTTCAGGTTCTTTGTAAGCTAAGTAGCCACGCAGTCTGACAGAAGAGATAAGGGACGTTAAATATTATTCTTTTGCATAAAGTCATTTTTATCTTGGACAGTCTACCTTTTAGCTAGCCTAGTTTCAGGTTCTTTGTAAGCTAAGTAGCCACGCAGTTCGACAAAAGAGATAAAGGCTATAAAAAAACAATAACAAAATAAAATAAAATCAAATAAAAATAAATGGGACCTTGCTCATAAACATTACACTCATAAATCAGTCATATAGGTAGTTTATTTTTTTCAAATAAAATACGTAAATATCATACATCATGTAGAAATAAAACACTTACATTCATACCTACAATAAGCATCATATTCATAAAACATGCATTTTTGGTTTTAGAAAATGGAGGGGACTAGTAGATAGTTGAAGAAAGTGGACATTCCCCGATACCATACTGAGAAGTTGGAACGGCTTTGCGCGATAATGCCACCAGAGGTCTGCTCCGACTTTGAAAAATCCTATGGATGGATTCTCGACCTTCTGAAGATCTGTGTCGATCCTATTTTCATCAGGGTACTAGTTCATTTCTGGAACTCCAGTCTGCACTGCTTCGAATTTTCACAGTTCGATATGCTGCCCACTTTGGAGGAGTATGAGATTATGCTAAAATGGCCCAAATCAGCCAAGGTCCATATCCGCCACGGGGCATACACTCCTACAGCACAAGTCCCTGCCATCATCCGATTGCCTTTCCGGCAGACTACCCTGATAGAAAAAGGGAACATCCAGGGTTGGAAAGTCTCGATGTTAGAAGACCATCTGTCCACTTTGGCCGAAAGGGCAGAATGGATCGCTTTTAACAAAACCCTGGCTCTGATTATATTTGGAACAATCTTGTTTCCCTTCCACATCGACACAGTGGACCAAGCCGTCATGGACGCCTTCTTCGCCTGGGACGTGAACTCGAAGAGTCCCTTGCCTGCAATTCTTGTCAACACCTTGCTCTCGGTGGAATTTTGCCGCCAGAAGCAAGGAAAAACACTTTGTTGCTGCTCTTCACTACTTTTTGTGTGGGGCATCACACATTTTTACGCCTCTGGTCACATGGGGATGTTTCCCGACCCTTTGAGGAGCTTCTCCAAAATCCCTCTCCAACGACGCTTAACCTCAAAGTGAAGGGACGAGTTGGAACAATGGGACGCCAACCACTTATCTTGGGTCTGCCCTTGGTTCCGACCCGGTCCAGTCCTTATCAGATGTGGGGATTATCCGAACGTACTGCTGATAGGACTTAGGGGTTGCATAGCCTATTCACCTAGAATAGTTATGAGACAACTCATGAGGACTCAAACTACAATATCCCGAGGAGAGCTCGGAGGACTGTGTTTCTTCGGAGACCTATGCACAATTGCTAACTCATCAGTTGTGAGAAGAGCATGGGAGAGACCAGTCTTTATGGGAGATAGGGAGCTAGGAAAAGCTCGGGTAGCCACCTCTAGTGACTATGAGGTGTGGAGAAGAAGAAGAGGGATGTCTCAACCATCCACCTCACTCGTTACATGTGCCAACAGTGAAGAGCTTCAAGCTCAAGTCGACGTCTTGACCCAGAGGATAGAAATCATGGGAGCCCAGATGAGGGCCCTTGAAGAAAGAGAACAAGAATCTATCCTCACCATAGATGGTCTATAGAGGCAGTGTAAGAAAAAGGATCATGAAATAGAGCGCCTCAAGGATCAGTGTGCTGACTCTAACGAACAAGCTATCCGAGCATCCAAAGCTGCTAGAACCAGCTCGGATAGCCAACTCCAGGAAATAATCGCCAAATCAGCACGCCTTGAGGTCGAATCAGCAAAACAGGCTCAAACGATCAAGGACTTGTTACAAGACCTCACCAAGACTCGGTCAGAAATACGCCATGAGCGAGAGGCCAATCGGAGACTCAACAAAAGTCTCGCTGAGCTACGCTGCAAAGAAAGAGACGGACTAGCTCAGTACGACCAAGTACTACAAGAAAAGGACCGAGCCCTTGCAAAAGTACAGTGAAGATCAAAGAGGCTCAAAAGTACAGTGAAGATATGAGCCAGGTGGTCCAGAAGAAAAGCGAAGCACTCGCTCGCCACGTCCGGGAAGCCGAAAGGGAATTACATAGAGATCAAGACCCGCATGTGGGTTTCTTTAGGCTTTTCCGTTTCTGTCAAAAGTTGCTACGTAGTATGGAATAGGGGAATGTACACCTTCTATGGATAAATGAAAATTTTCTTTATTCAACAATTGTCTACTTGCATGCATATCATTTATTTGCATATTTAATTTCCCCTCCTTCACTCTTAATAAATAAGATAATAAAAAGGAAGGATTAACTGACACGTCTTCCAAATCAGAAGAATGGAGAGAAAGCCACTCCTAATCAAGCTTTCCCCAATGGTTGACTCGCCACAAGAGGACAATAAGCCTCGACCGTTAGTCCTCAAAAATAATAAGGAAGAGGGGGCAAGGACACCAGTACTACTATTTATGCCACGTCCTTTCCCCTACGAATCAAATAAAGTTGTACCATGGAGATATGGAAAATCTTCACCAATAAAGGAAGATATCTCCAACATAGCCGGCATTGGGGGCATGACTAGAAGTGGAAGAGTCTACTCCCCCAAGGACTTACAAGAAGACGTCCCCAAAAATAAAGGAAAAAATAAAAAGACCGAAGAAAAAGAAAATAAAGAATCCAAGGAGGAGACAGAGGAATTACTCCAGTTTATAAGGCAAAATGAGTATTCCATTATTGACCAGCTCAATCATACACCTGCAAAGATAACCCTGTTATCTCTAATGATGAGCTCAGAACCGCACAGAAATGCCCTGATGAAGGTCTTGAGCGAAGCGCATGTACCTCACACCATATCCCAAGAAAAGGTTGAGAGGATCGTCGGTCACATCACGGCAAGCGATCACCTCACCTTCACAGAGGAAGAACTCCCCCTCGAAGGGTCAAACCACAACAAGCCCTTGCACATCTCCATCAAGTGTAAGGAATACCTCATCGCCAAAGTTCTTGTGGATAACAGGTCATCCTTGAACGTGATGCCCAAGTGCACACTAGACAAGATTGAAACTCCTAAAGTGAAGAAAAAGGGACACCAACATGGAAAAGTGTGCTCTTCTAAAAAAAAAAAGAAGAAGGGAAAGTTATTCTTCGGTCACTTTAAGTTCAGAACGGTACAACCAAGTACAGCAGAAGAAACAAAAATCAGAGGGCACCCGTCTCTACAAGGCGCACCAGTTAATCCTTCTGAAAAACTAATGAAATAGGTATTATAGGACATCAAACATGAAAGCATTGCTTGCATAAAATGTTTTTGAACAAGGTCCTATTTTCTTCAAAAAAAAACCTCTAAAAATTGAGACCGCCATCTTGTCCTCCCAGATCGACGTCTCGATTCGCACTGAAACGAGACCACTGTCTCAACTTATGAGACCGCCGTCTCGATTTGGAAAAAAACGAGACCGCCTTCTCGCTTGGTGAGAGGGCCGTCTCGCCTAAAGCCAAAGTCGCGACCGCTATCTCGATGTTCCAGACGATGGTCCCGAATCCCGCGAAATCGAGACCGCCGTCTTGACTTCCTAGACGGCTGTCCCGAACCTAGCGAAAATACTATATATAGGGGGCCATGGAGGGGGTTCTCAAACACTCTCTCTTGCACTTCTACCCTCCTTTCTCCTATATTTGAGCATCCTACTACCAAAAATGCATAGAGGTGAAGCATCCAGAAAGAGAAGGGGTTCTTCTAGCCCAAGTACCTCCACAACCCCAACTCCGCAAGATCCAACGCAGCTCTCACCCCTACACCAAGCGCGCCTGGAACAGATTCAGGGGTACACTTGGCACCCTATGCTGAGTCTAGACTTCACCATCCTCACCGAGTTCGGTTGGGAAGATGAGGTCCGTGCCTACCTCAACAGCATTGGATGGTGCTTCCTCCTCCAATCTCCTCCCACCCATGTCTACCCACAGGCAGTGTTGGAGTTCCTCATGTTGAACATTCAAGGACTTGATGTTGATCGTGATGGACATAAAGCTTGTTGATTTTGATGATGATTCAAGAACACAAGACTTAGAGAGTTGAAGACTTGTTTTATATTGTAATAACTCTGTTTTGATTAGATTGAGTCTGTAATATTAGAGTTTGAGATACCCGGTACATAGTCTACAACTTAGAAGCTTCAAAAAGCTCAAATTTATCAAAGGGGCTCGGCTTTAATCGATTAATTGGTGAAATAATCGATTAAAACAGTGAGAAAAACCATTTTTTGTATCTGCTCACTGGTTTAATCGATTAACACCCCTATTAATCGATTAACAGGCCTGTTAATCGATTAACAGGTCTTTTAATCGATTAAAACAGAGAGTTTTGGGGTTCTGTTGGTTTTGGCTCTGTAATAATTGATTAACACTTCATTTAATCGATTATTTCAGTCAGATTTTGATTTTTAACTTCAAATTAACCCTATTTTTGAAAACCCTATTTCCAAGAACCCTAGTTTCAAAATTCCCAATTCCCAAACCCTAATTTCTCTACTTAAGCTTCTCTATGGCACTCAGAAAATAAGAAAAACCTTTTTCATACAAAAGTTAAGTGTTGTGAGTGCCAGAGAACTGTTTGATGCAAGAAAAAGGGGCTTTTGGAACCTGGTGTGGGCTAGAAGCGATAAGAATCACTAAGTGGAGTTCTTAGTGGATTGTATGTTGTGCCGTCTCTAGGGAAAGTTGATCTTCATCTCTTGTGGATTTCAAGAGAGGTGTTTTCTTTACTTTATCTTTTCCATTGTAATTTGTTTGTAACAACTTTGATCCTAGTGACAGCGTTAATCCTCTGTTTGAGTGATTAGCAACTGGACGTAGGGTCTTTTGATCCGAACCAGTATAAATCTCCTGTATAAGATTCTATCTCTACTCTATTTACATTTACACAGTTTTTAATCGGTAAAATTTGGGGAAAATTTTGAAAACCTAATTTTTGTTAAGAAACCAATTCACCCCCCCCTCTTGGTTTTTGTCCGACCACGCGAACATTCCGCTGCGCGATTCTAACAAGTGGTATCAGAGTTTGCTTTGATAGTCATTCAAACTTTTTGAAAATGGCCGGACAAAATCAAACTTTTGCCGAAGGTGCGTCTATCAACAGACCCCCACTTTTTGCGGGTCAAAATTATCCCTTCTGCAAGGAAAGAATGCAAATCTTTTTAGAGTCTGTTGATAGAGGCGTTTGGGACGCTATTTTAAACGGTCTTTATATTCATAAAGTTATTGAGAACAGTGCTGATGTTCCTAAACCTTTTTCTAGATGGACTGTAGAGGAAAACAGAAAAGCACAATTTGACGTTAGGGCTAGAAATATAATTTCATCTGCTTTAACCCTTGACGAGTTTTACAGGATCTCTGTTTGTAAAAGTGCTCAGGAGATGTGGGGAATGCTAAGAGTGACCCACGAAGGTACCGACGATGTTAAGAGAGCATGGAAAAATTCCCTAATCCAAGAATACGAGATGTTCCGGATGCAACAAAGCGAAATGATATTTGACGTTCAAAAGCGTTTCACTCATATTGTGAACCATCTCACCGGATTAGGTAAAATCTTTGACGTTGATGAATTGAATGTTAAAATTTTAAAATCTTTGGATAGGAAATGGCAACCTAAGGTGACGGCCATCTCGGAGTCACAAAACCTTGCCACTATGTCAATGGCGGAGCTCTTTGGAAAGCTAAGAGAGCATGAGCTTGAGCTTGGAAGGCTAAATGAAGAAGAAGGACAATATCAAAAGAAGAACTTAGCCTTCAAAACCGAAATTTCCAAAGGTAAAAACAAAAAGGAAGAAGGAGACTCGGAAAATGAAGAAGAAGAGTTGAGTCTTATGATAAAGAAGTTCACCAAATTTATGAAATCAAAAGGAAAGCATCCATTCAAAGGTAAGGGAAAGGTAAGAGAAAGTACTCCCGTAAATATAAAATGTTATGGTTGTGGTGAAGCATGACATATGAAGACCGAATGTCCAAACAAGAAGAACGATGAAATCAAAGGCAAAAAGTTCTTCAAAAAGAAAGCTTATATAGCTTGGGACAACAGTGATTCAAATTCGGAATCAAGTGACTCGGAAGTAGAAGCCAATATTTGCTTAATGACAAATGATAACATATCGTCCGATTTTGAGGTAAGTGATTCCGACACATCTTCTAGTGATGATGATAATAACTATGATGAATTGCAAAATGCTTACAATGAATTGTTTAGTGCCTTTAAGAATTTGAAAAATGAATATAAAGTTGTAAAGAAGAATTTAAGTAGATCCGAAAAAGAAATTGACTCTTTAAAAACAAAAATCACATGTTTAGAAGAAAAGGAATTATTAGAAACGAAAATTGTATGTTTAGATGAGGATAATGATAAGAACCTAGCATGTGCAACTTGTAAAGAGCATGAATATGACATAGATATTCTTAACCATTTGCTAGACAAAGCCGAAAAGGAAATAGATGATCTTAAGAAGCATGAAATGGTGTTTGCTCAAAATAATGTAAATTATCAAGTTCCTTTGAAAAAGGCTAAAAGGAAAAATAAAAGAGTATGGGTTGAAAAAGGATCTAGAGCATGTTTTGTAAGTAACGCATCTTATTCTAAAGCTACATCAAAAACATGTTTTTATTGCATGAAACAAGGTCATACTTCAAACAAATGCAAAATTAAACATTTTGGTGTTCCTAAAGGTAAATACATTTGGGTTCTTATTGTTAAATAATTTATTTGTCTCTAACCCCAAGGACCCAAAAGTTATGGGGACCTAAGTTTACTATGTTCTTGTTTTGTAGGAAACTTCCAAATCAAAGAAGTCTATGTGGTATCTTGATAGCGGATGCTCAAAACATATGACCGGTGATAAAACTAAATTTGTGAGCTTCAAAGCTAAGGAACAAGGATATGTAACTTATGGGGACAACAACAAAGGAAAGATTCTTGGAATTGGAAATATAGGTGGTGCAAACACATTGGAGATTAAGGATGTGCTTCTTGTTGATGGACTAAAGCATAATCTCCTTAGCATAAGTCAACTATGTGACAAAGGATTCAAGGTAATCTTTGAAAGTAAATTTTGCACCATACATTTGATAGATTCCGAAAATGTAGAATTAAAAGGCATTAGGCATAATAACATATACTTGATTGATTTGGATTTTTTACATGATTATAGTATAACATGTTTAGTTGCTAAGGAACAGAACCCTTGGTTATGGCATAAGAGAGCGGCTCATATAAATATGCATCATTTGAACAAATTGATTTCAAAGGACTTAGTTATTGGTTTGCCTAAGTTAAAATTTGAAAAAGATAGATTGTGTGATGCATGTCAAAAAGGTAAACAAGTAAAATCATCATTTAAATCAAAGAATGTTATTTCCACTTCAAAACCCCTAGAATTATTACATTTAGATTTATTTGGACCTTCTAGGATAAAAAGCTTTGGTGGAAATTATTATGGTCTTGTTATTGTTGATGATTATTCTAGATATACATGGACATTTTTCCTAACTACGAAAAGTGAAGCCTTTAAAGTCTTTAGAAAATTTGCAAAACAAATTCAAAATGAGAAAGACTTGAGAATTAAAGTTTTAAGAAGTGACCATGGTGGTGAGTTTCAAAATGAAAAGTTTGAAAATTATTGTGAAGAAAATGGAATATTACATAACTTTTCTGCTCCTAGGACTCCCCAACAAAATGGTGTAGTTGAAAGGAAAAATAGGTCATTAGAGGAACTTGCTAGAACTATGTTAAATGAATCTAATGTTCCTAAATATTTTTGGGCTGATGCGGTTAAAACTGCATGTTATGTTTTAAATAGAATGCTTATTAGGTCATTTATAAAATCAACTCCCTATGAATTGTTAAATGGTAGAAAGCCTAATGTTGCTCATTTGAAAAATTTTGGATGCAAGTGCTTTGTGTTAAATAATGGAAAGGACAACTTAGGAAAATTTGACTCAAAAGCTGATGAGGGCATTTTCTTAGGTTATTCATTAACTAGCAAGGCTTACAGGGTGTTTAATAGAAGAACCTTAAATATAGAAGAATCTATACATGTTACTTTTGATGAGATTGTAGACCTTGGGGGAAATCCTCTTGAGTCATATAAAGAACTTGCAGGTGATGATGAATATATAAGAGAGGCTCTTGATGAATTGTATTTGGAAGAAAATGAGCCTTCTCAAACGCCTGAATTAGCAAAAGAATGGAAATCACCTAGAGGACTCTCAATGGACAATATCATAGGTGACATCACAAAAGGGGTAAGAACTAGAAATATGACTAATTTCTGCATGTCTGTAGCTTTTGTGTCACAGATAGAACCCAAAAATGTTGAGGAAACACTTAAAGATGACCAATGGTGCATAGCCATGCAAGAAGAACTTAACCAATTTGAAAGGAATCAAGTCTGGGAATTAATCCCAAGAGAAGAATCACATCAAGTTATTGGAACCAAATGGGTGTTTAGGAATAAACTTGATGAAGATGGAAACATAACAAAGAATAAAGCCAGACTTGTTGCCAAAGGCTATTGTCAGGAGGAAGGTATACATTATGATGAAACTTATGCTCCTGTTGCCAGGTTAGAGGCTATATGCCTACTTCTTGCTTATGCATCTTTGATGAAATTTAAATTATATCAAATGGATGTTAAAAGTGCATTTTTAAATGGTTTTATTAAAGAAGAAGTTTATGTGGAGCAACCCCCTGGATTTGAAGATTTTAGTTATCCTAATCATGTTTTTAAATTAAAGAAAGCATTATATGGGTTGAAACAAGCTCCTAGATCTTGGTATGAAAGGTTAAGTAGTTTCCTAACTTCAAATGATTTTTCTAGAGGAAAAATTGATTCTACTCTATTTATAAAGAAAGTTGAAGAACATATCTTATTGGTCCAGGTATATGTTGATGATATTATTTTTGGATCAACTGATAATTCGTTATGTGTAGAATTTGCTAAGATAATGCAGGGAGAGTTTGAAATGTCTATGATGGGAGAATTGACATTCTTCCTTGGACTTCAAATCAAGCAACTTAAAGATGGCATTTTCATCTCTCAAACCAAATACTGCAAAGAGACCCTTAAAAATTTTGGAATGGACACCTCAAAGGAAGCTAACACACCCCATGGTAACTTCATGCTATCTAGACAAGGATGAATCAGGTTTGGAAGTTAATCAATCTATGTATAGAGGTATGATAGGTTCACTGTTATACTTAACTGCAAGTATACCTGATATTATGCATTCTGTCTGTGTGTGTACTAGATTTCAGGCTTGTCCAAAAGAATCTCACCTAATTGCAGTAAAACATATTTTAAAATATTTAAAAGGAACTACTAGTTTTGGTTTATGGTATCCATCTGATGCTTGTACTAGTTTAATAGGATATTCGATGCTCGATTATGGTGGATGCAAAATTGATAGGAAAAGTACTAGTGGTACATGTCATTTGTTAGGTTCATCCTTAGTATCTTGGCATTCTAAGAAACAAGCTTGTGTTGCTTTATCTACCACTGAAGCTGAATATATTGCAGCTGGTAATTGTTGTGCTCAAATTCTGTGGATGAAACAACAGTTAGAAGATTATAGTATATTTTTGAATGACATACCTTTGATGTGTGATAATATGAGTGCAATCAATCTTACTAAGAATCTAGTAATGCACTCTAGGACTAAGCATATAGAGATTAGACATCACTTTTTGAGAGATCATATCAGCAAAGGAAACTGTAAAATAGAGTACGTTGATACAAAGCATCAATTAGCAGATATTTTTACTAAGCCTCTACCCAAGGATATATTCTATGATCTTAGAAGAGACTTAGGGATACTAGAAATAGCTTAAATTCTGCTTAATCAGACAGCTTTTGGATGACTGAAAGAATATAATTCATTATGCAGGATGTTAATAGTTTATCAGGTGTTAAAACCTCAAAAATTTGATGTACTCTCTGGAATAATCGATTAATTGGAGTTGTAATCGATTATTTGCATCCAAAACACTCAAAACAGGACATTCCTCTCTAGAATAATCGATTAATTCGTCCATTAATCGATTAAAACCAGTGTTAATCGATTAACAACTCAAATTAATCGATTAAATGAGTCTGGAAGTGGTTTAATCGATTAATCTGAGTTTTAATCGATTAAACCTGGCAAGTTTGGATTCCTAGCCGCCAATGGCTCTTTTGCCCCTTCTCCTCTATCATATGTCCGTTGGAGATGCTTGGCTATAAATAGGGACTTCCATTTCACTTCTACTCACTTCTATCTCTTGAAATCAAGCCTTCTTGCATCATTCTGTCAATCTTGCTCTCTTCTCACTACACTTAGCTTTCTTAAATCTTCTTGTTATTCTTCCAATCCTTCAATTTCCTCATCTTCTCGTGCAAAAATCCCTACTAGAAGAAGATTTGCACCCTCTTCTCAACCCCGTCCTAATTCTGTAGAAGGATGGATCTCTGATGAAGATGGCCGACAAGAATTTTTGTCCTATTGGAAGGAACGTGCTATTATTTCTCCTAAGTTCCTTAGTGGTGAGCAATTCATCAATAGGGGTTTCAAATTTCCTAATCTCCTTGAAATTCAAGGAGTTCTTCCTTTCATCCAAATGCAAGGTACGTATTATCCTGACTTAGTTAGGGTATTTTACTCTAGGTTCAAATTTAGAGATCAAATTGCTACCTCTAGAGTAAAAGGTGTCACAATTATTCTTGACGATGATATTTGGGAAAACGTTGCCCACTTTCCAATTAGAGAAGATGTTATTAACGTTTATGGTGAGTTAGATGATTTTGACAGGTTCTTAGCTTACCATTCTTTTCTGCGAAATCCCTCCATGGAGATTGGGCGTCTCCTTCTTGCTGGACCTTTGAAAAGGAGGAACGCATGATTTTACATCTACTTGTTTGGATCCTCTGCCCCCAGGCTACGAATCATGCTCAATGTTCTTCTATTGATCTTCGTATTATTCATGCCATAATGAATAATGAGCCTTTAGATTGGGGCGTTCTTGTCACCATGACTATGTTAAAAGTCAAACGTCATCCCACCTTCAAAATTCCATATGCCCTCCTTGTCTCTCGCATTCTTAAATACAAGGGAGTAAATGTCGAAGGTGAACAAACAGTACGCACGAATAACTTGAATCGCATGCTGGACAACACATTGATCCAACTCCAAATGGTGCGTGTTAATGATATTTATGTTCACAAGGATGACGTTCCAAACCAAGGTGACGATAATGAAGATTTTGATAAAGATATGCCTCCTGCTGCTGAGTTTCCCTCTGATCCAATCCAAAGTGTTGGAACTTCCATCCCTCTGATCCAATCCAAAGTGTTGGAACTTCCTCTACTCATCATGAAACCCGACAATCCATGGAAGACATGTTATCTGACATGAATAAGAGAATGCAATCATTCTTCACTCTTTCTGGAGTACGGCATGAGGAAATAATTCGTCGTATATCTGATGTAGATGATAAAGTGTGCCGTTTAGAAAATAGATTTGATGCACACTTTCATAGTGATGATAGTGAAGAATTTTAAATTCGTAATTATTTTTTCTTATAATGTAATGAATGCTTATCTCTGATATAAAATGTGGTGTTCTGTTATTGCTATGATTGAGGGGGAGTTTTCTCTAAGTTATGCATATTTTGAGGGGGAGCTCTTATGTTTGTAATAGAAGAATTATTTTTTGATTCTAATCAAAATAGGGGGAGAAAATATTTAAAGCCTAATATGATTGTTTTTAAATATTATTTGGTATGTTTAATGTGTTTGTTAGTATGACAGATAAAACAGGTTATTACAAGGCTTTAAAAGATAATTTTGATCATCATCAAAAAGGGGGAGATTGTTGAACATTCAAGGACTTGATGTTGATCTTGATGGACATGAAGCTTGTTGATTTTGATGATGATTCAAGAACACAAGACTTAGAGAGTTGAAGACTTGTTTTATATTGTAATAACTCTGTTTCGATTAGATTGAGTCTGTAATATTAGAGTTTGAGAAAGCCGGTACATAGTCTACAACTTAGAAGCTTCAAAAAGCTCAAATTTATCAAAGGGGCTCGGCTTTAATCGATTAATTGGTGAAATAATCGATTAAAACAGTGAGAAAAACCATTTTCTGTATCTGCTCACTGGTTTAATCGATTAACACCCCTATTAATCGATTAACAGGTCTTTTAATCGATTAAAACAGAGAGTTTTGGGGTTCTGTTAGTTTTGGCTCTGTAATAATCGATTAACACTTCATTTAATTGATTATTTCAGTCAGATTTTGATTTTTAACTTTAAATTAACCCTATTTTCGAAAACCCTATTTCCAAGAACCCTAGTTTCGAAATTCCCAATTCCCAAACCCTAATTTCTCTACTTAAGCTTCTCTATGGCACTCAGAAAATAAGAAAAACCTTTTTCATACAAAAGTTAAGTGCTGTGAGTGCCAGAGAACTGTTTGTTGCAAGAAAAGGGGCTTTTGGAACCTGGTGTGGGCTAGAAACGATAAGAATCACTAAGTGGAGTTCTTAGTGGATTGTGTGCTGTGCCGTCTCTAGGGAAAGTTGATCTTCATCTCTTGTGGATTTCAAGAGAGGTGTTTTCTTTACTTTATCTTTTCCATTGTAATTTGTTTGTAACAACTTTGATCATAGTGACAACGTTAATCCTCTGTTTGAGTGATTAGCAACTGGATGTAGGGTCTTTTGATCCGAACCAGTATAAATCTCCTGTGTAAGATTCTATCTCTACTCTATTTACATTTACATTTACACAGTTTTTAATCAGTAAAATTTGGGGAAAATTTTGAAAACCTAATTTTTGTTAAGAAACCAATTCACCTCCCTCTTGGTTTTTGTCCGACCACGCGAACATTCCGCTGCGCGATTCTAACACCTCGCCTCCATCGCATACTGCGATCTTCCCACCATGGTGTCGGGCCTCTTGCCGACGAAGATGGTGTCCTACTTTATGAATGGGTTGTACTGGACAACAACCCTGGACGAGTTCAACGTATCTATTGGATTCGTCTGGCCCGAGGATGTTCTGACTCAGGAATATCAGGAGGCCATCTGCGAGCGCCCCACTACCCTCACCGCCAGCGAAATATGGGAGGAGCTTATCGGGATGCGCATCTTGCCATCCCTGTTGAAGGGCTCCGCACTCACTCCCGCCCTCCGCATTTGCCACAAGCTACTGGTTGGGACTGTCAACGGGCGGAAGGAGAGTCAGGGTAAGGTCACCTACCTAGATCTCTTCGCCCTTTACTACATGAGCCAAGGGCGTCGGTGCAACCCCGGCTACTTCTTCACAAAGGCCCTCAAGGACTTCGGGAGCCGTCCCATAGGAGCCATCCTCATGGCTCCCCTCATCACCCCATTGGCAGAAAAATGGGGGTGCAGTGGCAGGGAAGAACTCTCCTCCAACCTTCGACCCAAGACTATCAACGGGTCCATCCTGGTAAGCATGGGGATGCTGCTCCGCCAAGGGTCTCAGTTGATCCTCCACCCCTCACTGGACATAACCCTAGACCTCCGGGACATAGTGGCGATGCAAGATCTCCCGACACCCCCAGAGTTCCAGACACAACAACAACAACAACAGCAACAACAACAACAGTATCAACAACAATATCAATACACAGACGACTTTACTGACATCAACCGCAACATCTACAGCTTGCGTCAGTAATTCGACCAGATATCCCTAAGAGAGGACCAGATGTCCTTAAGGCAAGACGCCTTCGATACGAGGATGGAGATTTTCGGTCAGATACAAGAGGGAATAAGGCAAGACCTGGCGATGTTCCGGCAAGAACACCTCGACGCAATCCGAGACCAGGCAGAATTTCAGAGGCACATGTACCTACAATTCCCTCCTCCCGGATCGTCTCCCGGCTCAAGTCCACCGTCTTAGGGATAGTACTCAAAAAACATATGCTGTAATAAAATTTTTTTTACCATAAATAAATTTTTTTTCTTGTATTCATTTTTGTCCTCTTTTTGAAAAAGTCAGCGTAACAAAAAAGAAACTAAAAAGAAAAAAGACTTACGCTCAATCCCGGAAAAGCCAAAATCCGAAATCGTGAGAAAAAAGATATAACCGTGGAAAAAGGCAGGATTAAAAGACAAGACAAGTCAACCACATCGACCAAGAGTTTTCGACGACGAACAAAAAGCAAGACTACTCGACAGCCACTAAGCCGGATGACCACCAGAAGAGTCAGAGAAATCCCCGCCATAAACCATACGACCATTCCCAGAAAAGACAAAAACAAAGACAAGAGAACGCATCTCAACACCGGCGCATGAGCGACTGAGCAGTAAGCTGCCACCACCACCAGTTCTATGTTGTGGATTGTACCAACCTGATGGGGGTTCATACCCATCAACTTGCGCACGAAGTGCGCCTGATCTGCACACGAGCTAGACCAGTAAGTCGCAACTACTAGCCTGATTGGGGGGTTTATACTCATCCAGTCCTACGCATAGCGGACTGCAACTACTAGCCTGATGGGGGGTTTATACCCATCAATCGAAGGATCGGCTACCGTCAGAAGGAGCATCCCAGAGGCGCACACCACACTTTTCCCTAGAAGATCAACCGCCGCAAGACGCAACATCCTAAGTGTAACCGGGCAAGAGGGTTAACTCCTTCACCCTCCAGCCGATCTTCTTGGCACAAAAGGGCCAACAATCAGCTAGTCGGGTGAAAGGGGGCAGCTGTAGACCCTAAATCTTACCTGGCCTCAAAATAAGATCACAAGACCTCCTATTCGAAGATGGACGAAGCCTAAAAAGCCACTAGGAGAGAATATTAGGCCCCATATTAGATTAGGAAGGATTTTCTGTACAAAAATAAGGATTTTCGCCTTTAGGAGTCGAGGCCGCCGTCTCGTTTGGCGAGACGACCGTCTCGCCACTTGCCAATGGCGAGACCCCCCTCCTGGTTGGCGAGAAGGCCTTCTGTTCACTTGGAAAGTCGATACCGCCATCTCACCAAACGAGATGGCGGTCTCGCCACTTATGCAAGTCGAGACCGCCGTCCCGAATGGCGAGACAACCGTCTCGACCTTGCTAGTCGAGACGGTCATCTCGACCTTGCTAGTCGAGACGGTCGTCTCGACCTGACAAGCATGAATCCCTATAAATAGTGAGCGCTCCCCCCCTCATTTCACACAGTTCTTCCACTTTCCCTTCTACACTTTCTCCAAATTCTTCTCCTAAAATCCCTCCGAAGCATTTTTGGAGTTTCTGAGTGTCTTAGAGAGCTTTTTATAGCGTTTCGAGAGCAATTTTCAACATTGTAAGAGCGAAGGGCTGCCAAAACGCACCCTACCTTCCAGAGAATTAATCAAAAAGCGTGCTTCGGAGGTTTCTTCACTCTCTCCCTCTCTTTTACTGTCTTTATTTTCATAATTAAATTTCATACTAGACATTAGGGTCATGTAGTCATTATTTTAATTCCGCAAAATAAAAAGGGTAATAGTGTCTTTTCGAAAATTTATTTATAAAATAACTGGTCTATCATAGGGAACCCAAAAGGGGTGTCGTAAGGGAACAAACACTTCCCTTACACGTAACTAATTCCCTTACCCAACTCTGGTTTTAACGACCAAAGTTGGTTTTTCGAAAAATCAACGCCTTTTCTCTCCTTTTTCGATGTTTCCGGTAAAAACATCGGTGGCGACTCCATAAGAACCCTTTCAAATTTGTTCATAGTTCAGCCCGGTTATCGGACGATCTAAGAACACCTTTTCGAAAACCTCGCCCTTCGGTTCAACCCGGTTATCGGACAACCTAAAGGCGTTGTAACATCACCCATAAAAACGCAAAAAATGGAAAAGTCGGAACCATCGCGTCGCTCCGACTGCCTCTTTTTGACGGCGGCGACATCAATCCTCCTATTGATTACTATCTCCACATTTCCCTACTAATTACTAGAATGCCTTAGTGGTAAGGGTCAAGAGAAAAGAAGGAATAGGATATTTAATTCAAAGGCTTGTGTTTTAGAAGTGTTTCATTTTGACAAAAAATGGTTTTTGTAAGCACGGCTAGCCAAGGTTGGTTAGAGTGTTTAAGCTAGTTTAGACAAACAAGATGGGGGTACGTACTCATCAACCCTTAGGACAAGAGGCTTAAAAAAAATCTTCCAACCAAAGGGAACATCCTGGAGGTTCACAATCAACATCCAAAGGGTCAGTCACCGCGTCAAAGGAGCATCCGGAGGACAAGTCAAAAGAATACTCAAAACCAGATGAGGGTTTGTACTCATCACCTCAGCGATAAAAGGAAATATCCTATGGTCAACTGTCTAGAAGACACTTTTCCAAGTCACGAGGGTCAGCCTCCACGACAAGAGGAGCATCCAGAAGACAACCGGGCAAGAGGGTTAACTCCTTTACCCGCAAATCGACCTCATGGTACGTTAACCCATAGTCAATTGGTCGGGAAAAGGGGGGGCAGCTGTAGACCCCAAATCTTTCCTGGCTCCCTAATAAGGCCGAAAATCGCTCGTTTCAAAGATGGTCAAGACTTTATTAAGTCCCTAGTAGCTTGTTCTAGGTTCCATTTAAGATAGGAAGGGTTTTTAGAGGCATTAAAAATCGGGAAATCCGCCGGAGACAGTAGATGGCCGTCCAGGACAAGCGGATGGCCGTCCAGGACAAGCGGATGGCCGTCCAGAACAGGCAGATGGTCGTCCAGGACAAGCAGATGGTTGTCCATGGCACCTATAAGGCCATGGATGGCCGTCCACTCTACATGGATGGCCGTCCATGGTCACTTTTTGCCATGGATGGCCGTCCACTTTGTCCAGACGGTTGTCCACCTTTTCCAGGTCCGGTTCCCTATAAATAGGAGCTCTTATTCTCCGAATTTTCACACCTTTTCACTCCTACCACTCTCTAGGAAGCCTTTTGGCACTTTAGAGTGACTCCGAGCATTATTCCGGGGTTTGAGTGAGCTTTCCGATTTCCGTTAAAGTTGAAATCGGTTAAGGAAGTCTCTTTTCGAGACGTCCGGCCCTCGGTAGAGTGACTTTTTCTTTATTTTACGGGAGGAGCGTGCTTGTAGAGTGCAGGGACAGCCAAAAAGCGTCCTCAAGTTTTCGAAGAGTTAATATAAAGCTTGCTTCGGAGGTTCCTTCTCTATTCTCTATCTCTTTTACTGCTTTCTTTATCGCTTTCTTTGTGTGCATTAGATAATAGGGTCATGTAGACATTTAAATTCTGCAAGTAGATAGAATAATAGGATAAAAGCATAATTTCTTTAAGTGTTTTTTTTTTCTAAGTTAGTCCATCATAGGGAACCCGAAAGGGGCGTCGTGGGGTGCTAACACCTTCCCCACACGTAACTAACTCCCTTACCCGACTCTGGTTGTAATGACTAAAGTTGGTTTTTTCTAAAAACCACTGCCTTCTTCTTTTTTTACCTTTTTCAGTGTTTAAGGTTAAAACAACAATGGAAACTCC
Source organism: Sphenostylis stenocarpa (assembly GCA_963425845.1). NCBI lineage: Eukaryota > Viridiplantae > Streptophyta > Magnoliopsida > Fabales > Fabaceae > Sphenostylis > Sphenostylis stenocarpa. The sequence goes on from OY731408.1 coordinate 26,047,935, forward strand.
TCGAACCATTTCGAAAACCTCGCCTTTAGGTCCAGCCCGGTTATCGGACAGCCTAAAGGCGTTGAACCACTTATTTCAAAAAACGCGAGTCATTTCAAAATCATCGCGTCGCTCCGACCGCCTCTTCTGACGGCGGCGACAGATGGCGACTCCACTGGGGAAGCTAGAGAGTTGATCCCATTCAGTGATGGACTATCTTAAGAAATAAAAACTAGAAATTACGCTTTTACCCTTTCCTGCTTTATAACATGCTTTACTGTTTGGCTTTAATAATTATTGTATGTTTATTTTCTGCAATTGTCTGAAATAAATTGTACACAAACCTTTGCAGACTACAGTCCCTCTATACCCGGGGGCAAGAGAGAATACACATAGGGAGTGGGTGGCAGGTACGGCTGACCATGGTAATGGCCATAGTGCCAGTAGGTCATTGTCGGAAACCACCACTCAAGGTGATAACCTTCTTTTTCTCGGTCTAAGAACATCAACACGGACATCCGTGCATGGTTCGAAGACTGGGAGATTGAAGGGTCTCTATAATGGGGGCACCTTGGGGGCCTGGCCTTGGTGCGAATAGTTAGAACCTACCTTTGCCAATGCTCTTTTCTGCAGGAAACCCCTACCTCATAATTAAACATCACTCTGTTCGCGGATGAGTGAACTATTTGTGCATTTGTTTGTTGCATTTGTTTGTTGCATAACATAATCATACAACAGTAAAAAAAAATATAAAACAAAATCTCAAAAATATTTTCACAATAAACACCCTTATCTCGAACAGTCTGCCTTTTAGCTAGTCTGGTTTCAGGTTCTTTGTAAGCTAAGTAGCCACGTAGTCCGACAGAAGAGATAAGGGATGCTAAAACCATTCTTTCGCAATTGTAGACCCCAAATCTTGCCCGACCCCCTAATAAAGCTGAAGATCGCCCGTTTCGAAGATGGTTAAGACTTTATCAAGTCCCTAGTAGCTTGTTCTAGGTTCCATTTAGGATAGGAAGGGTTTTTAGAGGCATTAAAAATCGGGAAATCCGCCGGAGACAGCAGATGGTCTTCCAGAACAAGCGGATGGCCATCCAGAATAGGCAGACGGCTGTCCAGGACAAGCAGATGGTCGTCCATGGCAGCTTTAAGGCCATGGAGGGCCGTCCACTTAGCTTGGACGGCCGTCCATGGCCACTTTTTGCCATGGACGGGCGTCCGCTTTGTCCAGACGGCCGTCCACCTTTTCCAGGCCCGAATCCCTATAAATAGGAGCCTCATTTCTCCGATTTTTCACACCTTTCACATTCCTCCACTCTCTTGGGAGCCTTTTGGCACTTTAGAGTGACCCTGAGCATTATTCCTGGGTTCGAGGGAGCTTTCCGATTTCCGTTAAGGTTGAAATCGGTTAAGGAAGTTTCTTTTTGAGACATCCGGCCCTCGGTAGAGTGACTTTTCTTTATTTTTCGGGAGGAGCGTGCTTGTAGAGTGCGGGGACTGCCAAAAAGCGTCCTCACGTTTTCGAAGAGTTAATATAAAGCTTGCTTCGGAAGTTCCTTCTCTATTCTCTGTCTCTTTTACTGCTTTCTTTATCGCTTTCTTTGTGTGCATTAAATAGTAGAGCCATGTAGATATTTAAATCCTGCAAGTAAATACAATAATAGGGTAAAAGCATAATTTCTTTAAGTGTTTATTTTCTAAGTTAGTCCATCATAGGGAACCCGAAAGGGGCGTTGTGGGGGTGCTAACACCTTCCCCACACGTAATTAACTCCCTTACCCGACTCTGGTTGTAATGACCAAAGTTGGTTGTTTCTAAAACCATTGCCTTTTTCTTTTTTTTACCTTTTTCAGTGTTTAAGGTTAAAACACTGATGGCGACTCCTCGAACCTATTCGAAAACCTCGCCTTTAGGTCCAGCTCGGTTTCTGGATGGCCGAAAGGCGTTGAACCGTTTCTTTCAAAGAAAACGCGAGTCATTTCAAAAGCATCGCGTCTCTCCGACCGCCTCATCTGACGGCGGCGACTGATGGTGACTCTACTAGGGAAGCTAGAGAGTTGATCCCATTTAGTGATGGACTAGTTTAGGAAATAAAAACTAGAAATTATGCTTTTACCCTTTCTTGCTTTTATAACATGCTTTACTGTGTGGCTTTAATAATTGTTGTATGCTTATTTTATGCAATTGTCTGAAATAAACTGTACAAACCCTTGCACACTACAGTCCCTCTATACCCGGGGGCAAGAGAGAATACACATAGGGAGTGGGTGGCAGGTACGGCCGACCATGGTAATGGCCCTAGTGCCAGCAGGTCGTTGTCGGAAACCACCATTCAAGGTGATAACTTTCTTTTTCTCGGTCTAAGAACATCGACACGGACATCCGTGCACGGTTCGAAGATTGGGAGATTGAAGGGTCCCTATAATGGGGGCACCTTGGGGGTCTGGCCTTGGTGAGAACAGTTAGAACCTACCTTTGCCTATGCACTTTTCTGCAGGAAACCCCCACCTCGTAATTAAACGTCAATCTATTCGCGGATGAGTGAATTGCTTGTGCATTCGTTTGTTGCATTTGTTTGTTGCATAGCATAACCATACAACAGCAAAAAAAAAATATATAAAACAAAATCTCAAAAAATTTTCATAATAAACTCCCTTATCTCGGACAGTCTGCCTTTTAGGTAACCTGGCTTCAGGTTCTTTGTAAGCTAAGTAGCCACGCAGTCCGATAGAAGAGATAAGGGATGCCAATACCATTCTTTTGTAATAAACCACTTTTATCTTGGACAGTCTGCCTTTTAGCTAGCCTGGTTTCAGGTTCTTTGTAAGCAAAGTAGCCACGCAGTCCGACAGAAGAGATAAAAGGCTAAAAAAAACAAAAAAATAAGATAAAAAATAAACTAAAAAATAATAATAATAACATAATCAAAACATTTATAAAAAGAATTTTGACAAAGTCGTATCATTCATATTGCATCACGTCATAAATGGAAAAACCAAGAGAGAAAATAAATGCATAAGGAAAGTACGCATATGCATCATTTTAATAAACCCCTAAAAAATGGGTCTTAGAAGCATTTATTGGGAAAAATTTTGGGCCAAATCCCCTTTGGAAATTTGCAACCTTGTTCTTCACCCTTTTCTCTTCGTTTTGATATATTGCGCGTCCAAATCGGACATCCCAGTCAAAAGTTATGCCACTTTGAACATCTGCTACCCTTTTGTACTGGTGCATGCATAGATACATTCATTCTAGGGGGCATTAGATATCCCTAAGACAAAGGCGAAAGAGGCCCAAGTGCACTTGTAATCTTCCATAAGGAAGAGACAAGTGTATTAAGGTATATGGTGACCTTTATGAGGAAAGAACCATTCTGCCAAAGTGGGTATGAAACTCCGCAAAACGTAAACTTTAAGGATGATGTTAAAGCCATTGTCTTAAGGCATGCCTATCCCACACCAATCATTCATTTTTAATAAAAACCCTAATTCATATGCATCCTAGAAAGTGGCTGGTTTTCTTCCTGCTCTCACTTGCGCGCGGAAAGCCGAGACGATGGAGCAGCTAGAAGAGCAAAATTGTGAGCTCACCTTTGAGCTTAACGCTATAAAGGAGCAAATGGCTCAGTTAATGGAGCACATAGAAGAATAGGACTGCAAGCTCACCGCTGAGCTTAATTCCATGAAGGAGCATATGATGCGGTTAACGGAACTAATGTGCCATCAACATGTCCACAATAAAGGCATCCGCATCGACCACGTAGACGAAAGGATGGAGCAAGGACTGAAGAACGGAAGGATCACTCAACTTCCTACTCCCAATGCATCATTCAAGAAGTTTCTTAGCAAGAAGGAGAAAAGAAGCGTGACTACTCCTTCCACCTCTGCGCAACAAGCTAGGCAGCCACGAAAGCAAAAAAAGGAGTTCACCACCATTCCAACCTCCTATGGGAGTCTGCTGCCGAAGCTGTTAGAGACCCAGCTCCTAGCACGCATCCCTCTGAGGAAGATTGATCCACCCTACCCTGAGTGGTATAAGCCTAACGAAAAATGTGCTTACCACTCAGGCGCTCCTGGGCATTCTGTGGAAGATTGTCGAGCCTTGAAATACAAGGTCCAAGAGTTGTTGGATGCTGGATGGCTCACTATCGACTCTGTCACCGCTAACATGGATATCAAGCCTCTATTGCCGCCAGAAGAATGAGGAGGAATGAAGAAAGCCGGCTGAATAAAGCTTTTCATGTTTTTTTAAGCTTCCTGCGTATCTCTCGCGATCCCCGCCCGTGACCGCGAGATCCTTGATTAAAAGGGCTTTGTAAATATTTTATTTTCATCAATACAATGAGGAATTTGCATAAACATTCATATTCTTTTTTATTCTTTTCCCTCTTCTATTTATTATTCTTTCAAAATAACTAAATAATAAAACCTAAGCCTAAAACAGAACCCTTAAAACAATCATGTCTGTGATGGATGACTCTCTGGGGATCCGAAAGCCGAAGGCGAATGGACCGGGTCAGACGGTGAGAAGGGGACCATCTCCCCGAACATGCAAAGGCTACTAATAAAGAAAGCTCAATAAATATAGCCCTACCAAGAAGAAATCAAGGCCATTGATTTGGATGCAAGGGAAAAAGGAACAAGTATTGATACCCAAATCACTGATAACGTCAAAGATGGGTCAACACAAAAATTAAGGGAGTATATGGACGCATGTGCATGGTCTTACCATGACATGCCAAGACATCAGAATCCAACATCATGAGTCCTCTCCCTACCAACCTAAGATGAAGGGTACAGTAGGGGCGACCAATTAGAACATCAAGAAGACCATCTAGAAAATGGTCAAAACCTACAAAGATTGGCGTGAAATATCGCCTTTTGCCCTTCATGATTATCAAAGTTTCGTACGATCCTCCATGGGAGCCACTCCATTTTCCCTCGTACATGGCATGGAGGTCGTACTCCCAAAAGAGGTCGAGATACCTTCCTTGACGAGTTACCATGGAAGCAAAACTAACAAAAGCTTAGTGGATCCAAAGCCGATGCAATCACTCAAACTTAATCGGAGAAGAACGGTTAGACGCCATATGTCGAGGACAAGCCCACTAAAAGAAGATCAAAGGGCTTATGACAAACACAAGGTCAACCCCTATATTTACCATGAGGGGCAATTTAATGGGAAACAAATCGCTTTCGGTCCAAAAGGACAGAATCGGAAAATGGGCGGCAAATTATGAGGGACAGTTTGTGGTCAAGCGGGCATTCTCAGGAGGAACTTTTATCCTCACCAACATGGATGGAGAAGAACTTCAACACCCGGTCAACTCTGATACGGTGAAGAAGTATTATGCTTGAAGGACATTGTTCATAACCCGCCAGGATGAAAACACACAAAGGGCATCCGGGGCAAAAGTTAGGATCCACTCGCCTCGTGTCCTAGGCAGAATTTAGGAGCTTCTCTAAAAAAAAACAAAAAAAATCCCCTAAGGAGCAATGGTTACTTTAGCCGAAAACCGCAAGGCAACTAAGGTAACACCTTTCCAGAAGCAAGCAGCCTTGTATAGTCTTCACCCCGGGCTCGAGCATCTCAACTAAGGCAATTAGGAGAACTAGGGGGCAAATATCACAAGACATGATTGTTGAAGCCCATACAGTGTAGCCAACCTGGGCCAACCATTCTTCTAAATTCCATTTGTAATCCTTCTGTGAAAATAATAAACCTTTGCTCATACATATCAATAAAACTCTCATTCATTTCACTTCTCTTGACCAGTTTATGAAATTGCCTTTACATTGATAAATCATAAATATGTGCAAAGTCATTTTGTCAGGGTCTTTTCGTGCATCATAAACAAGGAAGCATTGAAAAAGAAAAAGAAAAATTAAGGCAGCCCGCTAGATTGAAAACCCCAAAAAGCGGTCTAGGCAAAAGTTAGGGCTTAACTAAAAAATGAATAAAAAAGGGAGTCCATCAGCATAATCGTGAAAGTACAGCAGGAGAATACCAGTCACTTTTCTAAGATGCATCTCATAAAAGGATAGATTGCATTTAGGACATCCACCCATAAATAGTCGCACAAAACGACTCTGTCAAAATCAAAATCGAAAATAAATTTTTTTGCAAATAACTAACAAAAAACTAAAAGCATTCATGCATGTAAGGAGACTAGCTCCATGTTTGTGTATGAAAACAGGAAGCACTCAAAACAAGCCTCCAAATAATGCTCTCCCTCAAGAAAACAGAGCAAGTTGCCAACAACTTCAGAGCAAAATAAAAGCTTCCAAGAACCAGAGCTCCAACTACCATCCTTCTACCCGGAAAAAGAAGACACAAATAAGAAGTCTCCAAACATTGCTCTCCCTCCCTCAAGAAAGAAGAGCAAGTTGTCGTAATCAAATAACTCAGAGGAAATAAGAGCTTCCAGAAGTCAAGGCTCCAATCGCTATCCTTGTACCCAATAAAGGAAGGGCATAATCAACAACGGAAAGCCGATGGAAAAAGGCTTAGTCATCCTCAAGCAAATCATTGCCTACCCCCAGAGGCAAACAGAAATAAGTCCACACAGCTCAACATCACCCCCACCTAAGTCATCGAACACACTCACCCAAGGTCTCCTCTACACTCCTCAATGGAGAATAAAGACTTCAAGAGCCCGTCATCATCAACAATCAAAAGAGCCTAATCTCCATACCATCAAGGGTTCAACAAAAAGAAGAAGAGAAAAGAAAACTCTTCATCCCCAATAGATGCCCAAGAAGAAAAGGCCATGACAATGGAAGGCCAATAAATCCCTAACGGATTCCTGCCTACACCAAAAGGCAATCATCAAAATCCCCGGCAACCAACAAGTCGGACGATTGAAGAAAAAGACAAAAATTAGGAATTCCATTTCCCCAGCAGAATAAGAGCTTGACAAAGCCAGCTTGCACCCATATCAATTAAGGAGCCAACACCCCCAAAAGGGAATAACAGCCTATTCAGAGGTGAAACAATACAGCCAAAAGTCTTCACTTCTGATGAAGCATCTGCCTACTCAGAGGCACTACCAGAACCTCAATGAAATATCTTCCTACTCAGAGGCACCATCGTCAGAATACACGAATTCCCAGCAGATCCCTGCCTATTCAAGAGGCATTAATCAAGAATCCCCAGCAACCAACAAAGCTGGATGGTTAAAGAAAAAAGAAAGAATCCCCGGAACACCGGATAACTACACAAGAAGAATCAAGAACGATTACTCCCCATGGAGTCGACGTATGATCGGAAACAGTAAGCCGCCACCACCTCTTCGGGAAAGGGAAAGACCTGAAGACAAAGACCTGCTCACAGGCAAAATCGGCGCATGATCAGAAACAGTAAGCCGCCACCGCCTCTTCGGGAAAGGGAAAGACCTGAAGACAAAGACCTGCACACAGGCAAAACCGGCGCATGATCGAAAATAGTAAGCCGCCACCGGCGCATGATCGGAAACAGTAAGCCGCTACCGCCTCTTCGGGAAAGGGAAAGACCTGAAGACAAAGACCTGCACACAGGCAAAACCGGCGCATTGTAGACCCCAAATCTTGCCCGGCCTCCAAATAAAGTCAGAAAGCTTCCTATTTGAAGACGACCGGAGCTTAACAAGCCACTAGGAGAGACTATTAGGCTCCCGTATCAAGATAGGAAGGTTTTTTGGCCCAAAATAAAGTTTCTCGCCCTGAAGGGACGAGACCGCCGTCTGGGAATACCAGACCGCCGTCTCATTTCAACGCCAGGATGAGACCGCCGTCTCGATTTTCCAGACGGCGGTCTCGACACTCGCAAAAACGAGACGGCGGTCTGGGTTTTCCAGACGGCGGTCTCGATTCTCGCCAAGTCGAGACGGCGGTCTGGATTTTCCAGACGGCGGTCTCGACCCCGTGACATGAGCGAGACGGCGGTCTCGAATTACGAGACGGCGGTCTCGACCCTGTCAGGCGAGAACGGCGGTCTCAACCCTGTCAGGCGAGAACGGCGGTCTCGACCCTGACAGCGTGAAAAACTATAAATAGGGGCTCTCCCCCCCTCATTTCCACACACAGAAAAACCAAGAGCTCTCCCTTCTCTCTAGATTTTCTCTCTCTAAGAATCCCTCCGAGGCATTTCCGGAGTTTCTGAGCGTCTTTAGGCATAGACTGAGCGTTCTAAATCTTCTTAAGAATCCTTCCGAGGCATTTCCGGAGTTTCTGAGAGTGTAGAGTGAAGGGTTGCCAAAATGCACCCTCTTTTTGAATATAAAGCTTGCTTTGGAGGTGCATATCCTCATTCTCTATTCTTTAAAATTACTGCTATTTAAATTATGCAATAGAAGCTAGGGCAATGTAGTCACATATTTAAATTCCGCATAATAAAAAGGGTAAAAGCGCAATTTTCAAAGTTTAATTATTTACAAATAGCCGGCCTATCATAGGGAACCCGAAAGGGGCGTCGCAAAGGGAGTAATACTCCCTTTGCACGTAACTAACTCCCTTACCCAACTCTGGTTCTAATGACCAAAGTTGGTTTTCGAAAACCAACGCCTTTTAAACCCCTTTTCCGATGTTTATGGTAAAAATATTGGTGGCGACTCCATAGAACCCAAAATAAATAAGTCCTTGGGTTAGCCCAGTTGTCGGACAACTCAAGGACACTTTTCGAAAACCTCGTCTCCAGATTAGCCCGGTTATCGGACAGCCTGAAGACGTTGTAACCAACAATAAAAAAACGCGAAAACAAGAAGAGTCGAAAAACCATCGCGTCGCTCCGACCGCGCCCCCATTTTCGGGTAGGCGGCGACAGATGGCGACTCCACTGGGGAAGCCTAGAGAGTTGATCCCATTTAGTGATGGGCTGGCTTAACAATAATTAAACCAAGAAAATAAGCGCTTTTACCCTGCCTTGTATTATAACATGTTTTATTGTTTGGCTTTCAATAAATTGTTGTTTGTTTATACTTACGCAATTGCTTGATATATAAATTGCACACAAGTCCCTTGCACACTACAGTTCCTCCTATACCCGGGGGCAAGTGAGATAACCATAGGGAGTGGGTGGCAGGTACGGTTCGCTGCAGTTAGGGCCTTGTGCCCACCAAGCAGTGATCGGAAACCACCACTCAAGGTGATAACCTTCCTCTTTTGGCAACAAGACCGACTCGGCCTTAGTGTTGAGCATGGTCTGACGGCCGGAGAGTGGGGACCCTATAATGGGGGCACCTTGGGGGCCTTAGCCTGGTGAGAACAGCTAGAACCTACCCTAACCAATACACTTTTCTCGCAGGAGAACCCTACCTCGTGATAAAAACGGAATCTCGCCTGTTCGGGATGATTGAATTGTGTGTGCATATGTTTGTTGCATTTGTATGTTGCATAGCATAAACAAACAACAGAACAAAAACACAAAAAAACATTTTACAAATAAACACCCTTATCTCTGGACAGCTTTGCCTTTTAGCTAGCCTGGTTTCGTGTTCTTTGTAAGCTAAGTAGCCACACAGCTCCGACGAAGAGATAAGGGACGCTAAATATTTCTTTCGCATAAAGCCATATTTTATCTCTGACGATCCGCCTTTTAGCTAGCCTGGTTTCGTGTTCTTTGCAAGCTAAGTAGCCACGCAGTTCCGACAGAAGAGATAAAATGCTATAAAATAAACAAATAACAATAAAAATACAAACAAAAATTCATTTTTTCCAAAATTGACAAATAAGACCTGGTCCAAAAATATTGCATTCATAAAAACATTCATATAGATAGTTTATTTTTCCAAAAAAATAAATAAGCGCAAAAACCATACATCATGTAGAAAAAACATGATAAAATAGCAAAATAAACACTCACATTCATACAATAAACATCATCTTCATCAAATCATACATTTTGGTTTTAGAAGATGGAGGGTACAAGTAGACAAGTGGGGAAGGTGGACATTCTCCGAAGCCATACCGAGAAGCTAGAGCGGCTTAGTGCGATGATGCCCCCGTGAGGTCCAAACGGAGTTTGAAAAATCCTATGGACGGATTCTGGACCTCCCGAAAATCGTTGTCGATCAAGTCTTCATCAGTGGTACCGATTCATTTCGGAACTCTAGTCTGCGATGCTTTGAATTTCCGCAGCTCGACATGGTGCCCACCCTAGAGGAGTATGAAACCATGTTGAAATGGCCCAAATCAGCTGGGGTCCATATCCGACATGAGGCATATACTCCTGCAGCACCAGTCGCTGCCCTTATCCATCTACTATACAGACAAAGTGCCCTGATGGGAAGAGGGAACACCCAGGGATGGAAAGTAGCGATGTTAGAAGACCACCTGTCTTACCTGGCTGAAAGGGGAGAGTGGGTGGCCTTCAATAAAACCCTGGCGCTATTAATCTTCGGAACAATCTTGTTCCCCTTCCAACTCGACACGATTGACCACGCCGTCATGGACGCTTTCTTCGCTTGGGACGTGAATTCGAAGAGTCCCCTGCCCGCTATTCTTGCCGATACCTTGCTCTTGGTAGATTTCTGCCGACAGAAGCAAGGAAGAACACTCCGCTGCTGCTCTTCGTTACTTTATGTGTGGAGCATCACACATCTTTACGCCTCCAGTCACATGGGGATATTCCCCGACCCCTTAAGAAGTTTCTCTAAAATCCCCCTCCAGCGACGCCTGACCATAGAATGGAGGGACGAGCTAGAACAAAAGAATGCCAACAGCATATCTTGGGTCTGCCCTTGGTTCCGACCCGGTCCAGTTCTCGTCAGATGCGGGAGTCATCCGAACATACCCTTGATAGGACTCAGGGGTTGCATAGCCTACTCACCTAGAGTAGCTATGAGGCAACTTATGAGGACCCAAACTACTATCTCCCGAGGGGAACTCGGAGGACTGTGCTTCTTTGGAGACCCATGCACAATGGCTAACTCACTGACTGTGAGGAAAGCGTGGGAGAAGCCAGTTTATATGGGAGACAGAGAGCTAGGAAGGGCTCGGTAACCGTCACCAGTGATTATGAGGCATGGAGGAGAAGAAGAGAGATGGCCCGACCATCCACCACACCCGCTCCAATCGCCAACAACGAAGAGCTGCAGGCACAAGTCAATGCCTTGACCCAGAGGGTAGAGATAATGGGAGCCCAGATACGGTCCCTTGAGGAAAAAGAACAAGCCTCTATCCTCACGATTGATGGTCTACAGAGGCAAGGCAAGAAAAAGGATCATGAAATAGAGCGCCTCAAGGACCAATGTGCTGACGCCAACGAACAAGCTATCCGGGCATCCAAAACTGCCAGAACCAGCTCGGATAGCCAACTGCAGGGGATAACTGCCAAAACAGCACATCTTGAGGCAGAAGCAGCTCAGCAAGCTCAAACGATCAAGGAGTTGTCAGAACAACTCCTCCAAGCTCGGCTAGACCTCCGCCAAGAGCGAGAGAACAACAGAAAACTCAGCCGAGGTATCTATGAGCTACGCATTAAGGAGAAAAGCGGGCTAGCTCAATACGACCAGGTGCTACAAGAAAAAGACCGAGCTGTTGCAAGGCTCAACGAACTAGAAGCCTTGGTCATACATCAAGAGGCGAAGATCAAGGACGCTCAGCAATACAGCGAAGAAATGAGCCAAGCGATCCATAAGCAAAGCGAAGCGCTCGCTCACCATGTCCGGGAAGCCGAAAGAGAATTACAAAGGAAACAAGACCCGCCTGTGGGTTTCTTTAGGCTTTTCCGCTTTTGCCAAAAGACGCTTCATAGTATGGAATAAGAGAATGTACACCTTTCAAAAGAATTAATAAAATCTTTTTCCTTATTTCACACTTGTCTACTTGCATGCATAAGCATTCATTTGCATATTTTGATTTCCCTCCTTCACGCTTAATAAATAAGATAATAAAAAGGAAGGATTAACTAACGTGTCTTCCAACCCAGAAGAATGGAGAGAAAGCCACTCCTAATAAAGCTCACCCCAACGGTCGAATCATTGCAAGAGGAAAGTAAACCTCGGCCGTTGGTCCTCAAAAATAAAGAAGAGGGGACAAGAACGCCAGTGCGACTTTTTATGCCACGTCCTTTCCCCTACGAGTCAGATAAGGCTGTACCGTGGAGATATGGGGAATCTTCACCAATAACAGAAGAAATAACAAACATAGCCGGCATTGGGGGAACAACTAGAAGTGGAAGAATCTACTCCCCCAAGGACACACAAGAAGATGACCTCCAAAATAAAGGAAAAAATAAAAGGACCGAAGAAGAAAAAGAAAATAAAGAATCCAAGGAGGAGACAGAGGAATTACTCCAATTTATAAGACAAAGCGAGTATTTCATTATTGACCAGCTCAATCACACACCTGCAAAGATCACGTTGCTATCCTTGATAATGAGCTCAGAACCGCACCGAAATGCCCTGCTGAAGGTCTTGAGCGAGGCGCACGTACCTCATACCATATCCCAAGAGAAGGTCGAGAGGATCGTCGGTCACATTACGGCAAGCGATCACCTCGCCTTCACAGAGGAAGAACTCCCTCTTGAAGGGTCAAAGCACAACAAGCCCTTGCATATCTCAGTCAAGTGCAAGGAGTACCTCATCGCCAAAGTTCTTGTGGATAACGGGTCGTCCCTGAATGTAATGCCCAAATGCACACTGGATAAGTTAACTATCCAAGGGACCCATCTGCGCCCAAGTAGCACCATCGTTCGAGCCTTCAACGGATCCAAATGAGAAGTAGTGGGAGAGATTAATTTGCCAATCCAGATTGGACCCACTATCTTCGACATCGATTTCCATGTAATGGACATAACTCCAGCATACAAATGTCTCCTCGGCAGGCCTTGGATTCATGACGCCAAGGCAGTACCTTCGACGCTCCACCAAAAAGTCAAATTCATAGTGGAGGACAAACTGGTCACGGTCCAAGCAGAGGACGATATCCTGATCAGTGGACCGTCCACCCAACCCTATGTGGATGCAACCGAAGAGGCCCTTGAAACATCTTTTCAAGCGCTTGAAATTGCCAGCATAGAGCGACTTCCCAGAAATACAAAGGTAGCCCGCATGATGTTAAAGCATGGCTACCATCCTGGCCAAGGACTGGGGGCAGATTCCCAAGGAATGAGGGAACCCCCAGAATTCAAAGACAATCCTCACAAGTATGGCCTAGGATATAACCCTTTCAAGGGCCGAGCGGGCCGAGCAAAAGGGAAGTCCCCCCTCCGCACACTCAAGCAGATTTTCCGAAGTGGAGGGGTGCAAGCGTCAAGAGCCACTCTAGTCATTAGGAAATCTTTTTCTTCGTTTAAGGGATGTAAACCCCATGACTGTTAGAGACTATCCCCCGGGGCGAGCCCGACCCCGACCCCCGAGCATTTTAGGGCACATATTCCCTTATTAATTAATAAAGAATGATTCTTTCTATCTGCTTCTCTTCTTTCTACTTTTGACTGGACCACATAAATAACCCTGTCTAAGTAAACACAAAAAAAAGAAGAAAAGAAAAGAATAAAAAGCGCTTCCAAATGATTGAACCATTGCTATCATCATCAAGTTAGCCGATTAGAAGCACATAAAAATAAAGACTTCACCTAAACCATAAAAGAAAATCACGCTTCGCCAATACTGTGAACAAAAAAATACACAAAAAGAAAAAGCCCAGAGAAGCCAAAGGCCAAAGAAAAGGGCAAATTACCCGGTAGGAAACCCACTAAGGGGGCTACACAAAAGTTAGGGTCGACCCGTTAGGATACCCGAACAACAATAAAGGGTAGCCTAGGCAAAAGTTAGGGTTACAAATAAAGGTCCGCTAGGATTTCTCCGAAATTTTACAAGAGAGTAAACCTAGACAAAAGTTAGGGCCAACACACAGTATCCTAGTTCGAAAACCCAAAGGGCGATCTAGGGAAATCAGCTGGCCATCTAAACAGCGATGGAAATAAAACCAAAGAGCGCAAATAAAAACAAATACAAAAAAAGAAAGAGGGGAAAATGCTTGCTTAGACAAAGCTTAAACACTCAGGCTTAACCCTTTGCCAGGCATTCTTACAAAATTCTTTATCAATAAAAAGTCAACCCGCTAAAACACAAACCGTTGATTTTTACCCCCTTTGCTTCTTTTCTCTTGACCCTCACGACAATATTCTAATAATTAATTTGGGAATATGGAGGCGTATAGTCAACAAGAGGATTGAAATCCCTAAAGCAAGGAAAAAGGGACACTACATGACTCTACAAAAGGAAAAAAACAAAAAAAAAAGGGAAGAAAGAAAGAAATTATCCTTCGGCCACAAAGAATCCGGCAGGGTACAGCCAAAAGAGTAAAACGCAGCAAATCAGAAGGCTTCCAGCGCAACAAGACACGTTGGTTAAATCCTTCTGAAAAACTAACTAAAGTAGGCATTATAGGACATCAAACATAAAAACATTTGCATGCACAGAATGTTTTTGAACCAGGTCCTATTTCTTAAGCAAAAAATAAAAAATAAAAAAAATCCAAAATTCGAGACCGCCGTCTGGGTTTCCCAGACCGCCGTCTCGTTTCGTTGACCAAACGAGACCGTCGTCTCGAGAAACCAGACCGCCGTCTCGACTTAGGCAAAGTCGAGACCGCCGTCTGGGCTATCGAGACCGCCGTCTCGATTTGTTGACCAAACGAGACCGCCGTCTCGACTTTCCGGACGGCGGCCTCGACTCGAAAAAATCCTATATAAGGGGGGCGCGCTTGGGGGTTTCCTCACAACTCTCCAAGCCTCCAAAACCTCCAGAACCTCCAAAACCCTCCTCCAGCACTCTCCGTGCTCAAGATGTTCAGCAAAAGTGGCTCCAGGAAGAGAAGGGGTACCTCCGGTGCTAGCAGCTCGAACCACCGCCACCCCAAGACCCTTCTCAACTTCAACCACAGCACCAGGCCCGCCTGGACAACCTCAGAAATTACCAGTGGCACTCCCTGCTAACACTGGACTTTGCCATCTTGGCCGAGTTTGGATGGGAGGAGGACGTAAGGGCCCACATTGACAGTATTGGGTGGGGCTTTTTGCTACAGCCTCCCCCCACTCATGTGTACCCACAGGCGGTACTTGAATTTCTGGCCTCGGTCTCCCTCGTCGAGATCCCCTCCATGGCCTCGGGAATGCAGCCCACCAAAATGGTCAATTATTTTATGGGTGGGCAATACCACACTACCACTTTGGAGGAGTTCAATGTCTCCATTGGATTCATCCGGCCCGAGGAGGCCCTAACCCGGGAATACCGAGAGGCCATCTCGCTCTCGGCCCACCCATCTCACCCCGCCGATATGTGGCGGGACCTCACAGGGGCAACCACACCGCCCACCTTAATGAGGGGATCCGCACTACAACCGCCCTCCGCATCCGCCATAAGCCGCCGGCGTGCACACTCCATGGGAGGAAAGAGAGCCAGGGTAAGATATCCCTCCCTGACCTCTTCGCTCTCTACTGCATGCACCAGAGGCGGCGCTGCAATCCAGGGTACTTCTTCTTGAGGGCCCTGAAGGACTTCGGGAGCAGATCCACGGGGGCCATCCTCGTAGCTCCCCTCATCACCCCTCTAGCAGAGAGAATGGGGTGTCCTGGCCGGGAAGAGCTGGCCCGCAGCCTCCGACCTGAGCCCATTAACGGGCCGATGCTGGTCAGCATGGGGATGCTGATACGCCGAGGGGGTCAGTTCGCCCTACACCCCACCCTGGACTTTGAGCTGGACCTCCAGGGAATAGTGGCGATGCAGGATGAGCCCATGTCCCCCATCTCCCAGCAGCAGCAACAGCAGCAGCAGCAACAGCACCCACAGTACACAGATGACTTCGCTGGCATGCACCAGCATATGGACTATTTGAGCCAGCAATTCAGCCAGATAGCAGTGTGGCGAGAAGAGCAGACCCAGTGGCAGCAGACCCAGGATGCTCACATACAGGCCCTTCAAGAAGGCCAAAATGAGATCCACCAAGAGCAGCAGAGGATGCGGCAGGAGTGGACGGCGTACCAGGAGGATTACAATGACGAAATCCAGGAACAGACTGACTTCCGCTACAACATGTATAGATATTTCCCCCACCGCCCCCTTCTGATGATGATGATAACTCTTAGGGGGCGGTACAGGTTAAAATAAGAGTTGCTGTAATGAAATTTTCTATAAATAAAATTTTATTTTCCGCATTCTTTGCCTTCTTTTACAAAAGCCAGCGTACCAAAAGAAGCTTAAAAAGGAAAAAGGCACACGCTCAAGAAAATGCCAAAATCCAAAAATCGCGAGAAAAAAGAAATAAAACCGCGAGAAAAAGGCAGGATAAAAATCAAGACTGCCTCAACCAATGAAAACCGACTACCAAGCAGAAGTCAAACACAAAGAGAAGACCCGACCAACAAGAGTCGGATAACCACCAACAAAAATCAAAAAGTCAAAAATCCCCAGCAACCAACAAAGCTGGATGAACAAAGACAACAAGATTCCCGGCACAACACCGGATAAACACATCTACCAACACAGAAGTCACCTCTCCAGAAAGCCGGCGCATGAGCTACCCGAGCAGTAAGCCGCCACCACCACCAGTCCTACGCCACGGACTGTACCAGCCTGATAGGGGGTTTATACCTATCAACCAGCACACAAGAAGCGCCTAGCCGGCGCATGGGCCACCTGAACTGTAAGCCGCCATTACCACCCTGATGGGGGGCTCATACCCATCCGGTCCCACACAACGGACTGTACCACCCTGATGGGGGGTTCATACCCATCCGGTCCCACACAACGGACCGTACCACCCTGATGGGGGGTTCATACCCATCCGGTCCCACACAACGGACCGTACCACCCTGATGGGGGGTTCATACCCATCCGGTCCCACACAACGGACCGTACCACCCTGATGGGGGGTTCATACCCATCCAGTCCCACACAACGGACTGCAACTACCAGCCTGATGGGGGGTTTATACTCATCAACCGAAGGATCGACTACGTCAGGAGTAGTATCCGGAGGTTCTACCACGTGTCAACCAAAGGGATCGGCTACATCAGGAGTAGTATTCCGGAGGTGCACAAACACAACATCTCCCCAGAGGATCATCCGCCACAAGACGGCTATCCGAAGGGTAGCCGGGCAAGAGGGTCAACTCCTTTACCTTCCTGTCTACCTGTCTGGCACAACAAAGCCAACAGTCGACTAGTCAGGTAAAGGGGGGGCAGCTGTAGACCCCAAATCTTGCCCGGCCTCCAAATAAAGTCAGAAAGCTTCCTATTTGAAGACGGTCGGAGCTTAACAAGCCACTAGGAGAGACTATTAGGCTCCCGTACCAAGATAGGAAGGTTTTTTGGCCCAAAATAAAGTTTCTCGCCCTGAAGGGACGAGACCGCCGTTTGGGAATACCAGACCGCCGTCTCGTTTCAATGCCAGGACGAGACCGCCGTCTCGATTTTCCAGACGGCGGTCTCGACACTCGCAAAAACGAGATGGCGGTCTAGGTTTTCCAGACGGCGGTCTCGATTCTCGCCAAGTCGAGACGGCGGTCTGGATTTTCCAGACGGCGGTCTCGACCCCGTGACATGAGCGAGACGGCGGTCTCGAATTACGAGACGGCGGTCTCGACCCTGTCAGGCGAGAATGGCGGTCTGGACCCTGACAGCGCGAAAAACTATAAATAGGGGCTCTCCCCCCCTCATTTCCACACACAGAAAAACCAAGAGCTCTCCCTTCTCTCTAGATTTTCTCTCTCTAAGAATCCCTCCGAGGCATTTTTGGAGTTTCTGAGCGTCTTTAGGCATAGACTGAGCGTTCTAAATCTTCTTAAGAATCCCTCCGAGGCATTTCCGGAGTTTCTGAGAGTGTAGAGTGAAGGGTTGCCAAAACGCACCCTCTTTTTGAATATAAAGCTTGCTTTGGAGATGCATATCCTCATTCTCTATTCTTTAAAATTACTGCTATTTAAATTATGCAATTGAAGCTAGGGCAATGTAGTCACATATTTAAATTCCGCATAATAAAAAGGGTAAAAGCGCAATTTTCAAAGTTTAATTATTTACAAATAGCCGGCCTATCATAGGGAACCCGAAAGGGGCGTCGCAAAGGGACTAATACTCCCTTTGCACGTAACTAACTCCCTTACCCAACTCTGGTTCTAATGACCAAAGTTGGTTTTCGAAAACCAACGCCTTTTAAACCCCTTTTCCGATGTTTATGGTAAAAATATCGGTGGCGACTCCATAGAACCCAAAATAAATAAGTCCTTGGGTTAGCCCGGTTGTCGGACAACTCAAGGACACTTTTCGAAAACCTCGTCTCCAGATTAGCCCGGTTATCGGACAGCCTGAAGACGTTGTAACCACCAATAAAAAAACGCGAAAACAAGAAGAGTCGAAAAACCATCGCGTCGCTCCGACCGCGCCCCCGTTTTCGGGGAGGCGGCGACACGCATGATCGGAAACAGTAAGCTGCCACCGGCACATGATCGGAAATAGTAAGCCGCCACTGCCTCTTCGAGAAAGGGAAAGACCTGAAGACAAAGACCTGCACACAGGCAAAACTGGCGCATGATCGGAAACAGTAAGCCGCCACCACCTCTTCGGGAAAGGGAAAGACCTGAAGACAAAGACCTGCACACAGGCAAAACTGGCGAATGATCAGAAATATTAAGCCGCCACCACCGCTTCGGGAAAGGGAAAGACCTGAAGACAAAGACCTGCACACAGGCAAAACTGGCGCATGATCGGAAACAGTAAGCCGCCACCACCTCTTCGGGAAAGGGAAAGACCTGAAGACAAAGACCTGCACACAGGCAAAACTGGCACATGATCAGAAACAGTAAGCCGCCACCACCTCTTCAGGAAAGGGAAAGACCTAAAGACAAAGACCTGTACACAGGCAAAACCGGCGCATGATCGGAAACAGTAAGCCGCCACCACCTCTTCAGGAAAGGGAAAGACCTGAAGGCAAAGACCTGCACACAAGCAAAGCCGGCGCATGACCAGAAGCAGTAAGCCGCCACCACAGCCAAAGGATCAGCTACCGCGTCGAAGGAGCATCCTAAGGCATCTAACCTAATCGGGGTTCATACTCATCAACCGAGGGGTCAGCTACCGCATCGAAGGAGCATCCCGAAATTCTCTACGTGTCAGTCGAAGGGTCAGCTACTGCATCGAAGGAGCATCCTGAAGCCTCACAGCATATCATCCGAAGGGTCATCCTCCACAGCAAGAGGAGCATCCAGAAGACAACCGGGCAAGAGGGTTAACTCCCTCACCAGCCAATTGACCTCATGGTATGTTAACCCATGGTCAATTGGTCGGATAAAGGGGGGGGGGCAGCTGTAGACCCCAAATCTTGCCCGGCCCCCTAATAAAGCCGAAGATCGCCCGTTTCGAAGATGGTTAAGACTTTATCAAGTCCCTAGTAGCTTGTTCTAGGTTCCATTTAGGATAGGAAGGGTTTTTAGAGGAATTAAAAATCGGGAAATCCACCGGAGACCGCAGATGGCTGTCCAAAACAAGCGGATGGCCATCCAGAACAGGCAGACGGTCGTCCAGGACAAGCAGATGGCCGTCCATGGCAGCTTTAAGGCCATGGACGGCCGTCCACTTAGCTTAGACGGCCGTCCATGGCCACTTTTTGCCATGGACGGCCGTCCGCTTTGTCCAGACGGCCGTCCACCTTTTCCAGGCCCGAATCCCTATAAATAGGAGCCTCATTTCTTCAATTTTTCACACCTTTCACACTCCTCCACTCGCTTGGGAGCCTTTCGGCACTTGAGAGTGACCCTGAGCATTATTCCGGGGTTCGAGGGAGCTTTCCGGTTTCCGTTAAGGTTGAAATCGGTTAAGGAAGTTTCTTTTTGAGACATCCGACCCTCGGTAGAGTGACTTTTCTTTATTTTTCGGGAGGAGCGTGCTTGTAGAGTGTGGGGACTGCCAAAAAGCGTCCTCACATTTTTGAAGAGTTAATATAAAGCTTGCTTCGGAGGTTCCTTCTCTATTCTCTGTCTCTTTTACTGCTTTCTTTATCGCTTTCTTTGTGTGCATTAAATAGTAGAGCCATGTAGATATTTAAATCCTGCAAGTAAATACAATAATAGGGTAAAAGCATAATTTCTTTAAGTGTTTATTTTCTAAGTTAGTCCATCATAGGGAACCCGAAAGGGGCGTTGTGGGGGTGCTAACACCTTCCCCACACGTAACTAACTCCCTTATCCGACTCTGGTTGTAATGACCAAAGTTGGTTTTTTCTAAAACCACTGCCTTTTTCTTTTTCTTTTTAACTTTTTCAGTGTTTAAGGTTAAAACACTGATGGCGACTCCTCAAACCTATTCGAAAACCTCGCCTTTAGGTCCAGCCCGGTTTCTGGACGGCCTAAAGGCGTTGAACCGTTTCTTTCAAAGAAAACGCGAGTCATACCAAAAAACCATCGCATCGCTACGACTGCCTCATTTGACGACGGCGACAGCAATAACCATTTTTATCTCGGACAGTCTACCTTTTAGCTAGCCTGGTTTCAGGTTCTTTGTAAGCTAAGTAGTCACGCAGTCCGACAGAAGAGATAAAAGGCTAAAAAACAAAAATAAAATAAAATAATAATAATAACAAAATCAAAACATTTATAAAAAATTTTTTGACAAAGTCGTATCATTCATATCTCATCATGTCATAAGTGGAAAAACCTAGAGAGAAAATAAATGCATAAGGAAAGTATGCATACACATCATTTTAATAAATCCCTAAAAAATGGGTCTTAGAAGCATTTTTTTGGGAAAATTGTTGGGCCGAATCCCCTCCGGGTATTTCCAAGCTTGTTCTTCGCCCTTTTCTCTTTGTTTTGATATATTGTGCGTCCAAATCGGACACACCAGTCAAAAGTTATGCCACTTTGAACATCTGCCGCCCTTTTGTACTAGTGCATGCATAAATACATTCATTCTAGGGAGCACTAGATATCCCTAAGACAATGGCAAAAGAGGCCCCGAGCACATTTGGACCTTCGCGACAAGGAAGAGACAAGTTTACTAAGGTGCGATGGCGATCCCCATTATACTTGTCAAATCTGTGATGGAGAAGGAACCATTACACCGAGGTGGGTATGATACCCCACAAAGCATAAGCTTTAAGAAGGATACCTAAGCCATTGTCTTAAGGAATATTCATCTCATAAATCATTCATTTTAAACAATAAAAATCTTTTTGCATTCTAGAAAGCGGTTGGTATACTTCATGCCCTCATCCGCATATAAAAAAAAACACAAAATCTCAAACACTATCATACATCATGTTAGAAAATAAAACATGATAATGTTTAGGAAAAAACAAACATTTGCATACATGCATCCACCAAACTTCATCCTCATAACATGCATCTAATAATAGACAGTCGAAGAAGTGGACATTCCTCAATACCATGAAAAGAGGTTAGGACATTCGCATGCCATGCACGGGAAGTAAAAAAGAAATTAAATAAAAATTTCAACCCGCCTATGGGTTCATTTAGGCCTCTCCGCTTTAAAAAAAAAATGTACTTCATCATCTCTTCAACCATCTATTGCATTCATAAATTGCATTCATTCTCACTTTAATAATAATAAGATAATAAAAAGAAAGGATTAGTCGATGTGCTTTCCTCGAATCAAAGTAAGATGAAGAGCAAACCTTTCATCGTCAAGTTCTCTCCAACGGTTGATCCACCTAAGGAGGATAATAAGCCTCAACCCTTGGGTATCCAAATTAATAAGGAGGAGGGAGCAAGGATGCCGCTACATTTGTTCACGCCTCGGATAAGGTTGCACCATGGAGATACGCAAAAACACCACCCATTAATGAGGATACCACCAGCATAGCCAGCATTGGGGGGCACGACTAGAAGTGGAAGAATTTATTCCCCCAAGGAGCTGTAAGATGAGGCTCCCACGAATAAAGGAAAAAATAAAAAGACCGAAGAAAGACATAATCCAAGGAGAAAATTGAGTAGACTTTGAATTCACGACGCTAAGGCAGTTCTTTCAAGGCTCCACCAAAAAGACAAATTCACAGTAGGCGACAAGCTGGTCACGGTTCAAGCTAAAGACGACATTCGGATCAGCAAGTCGTCTGCCCTACCTTATATGGATGTGGCTGAAGAGGGCCTTTGAAATATCTTTTTCCAATATGAAAAGACTTCCCCAACAGTATGAGGGTGACCCACATGATGAAGAAATATGGATACCGCCCAAACCAAGGGCTCATTAGAAACTCTCAAGGAATAAGGGAGCCACTAGATTTTAAAGACAATCCTTTGAAGCATGACCCTACAAAGGATCAAGCTGCACAGAGAAAAGGGAAGTCTCCCCTCTGCACCTCGAATCAGATTTTCCCAAACGGAAGGGTCCAAGCGTCGAGAGCAACTTTAGCAATTAGGTATTCTCCTTCTAATCTTAAGGGGTTGTAAATCCAATGATTATTAGAGATTACTCCTCGGGGCTAGCCCGACCCCCGAGCATTGTAGGGCACATATTTCCTATTAATTACAAAGAATGTCATTCTTACTATCTGCTTCTCTTCTTGCTATTCATTTCTAAACCTCATTAATAACCATGTTTAAGCAAACGTTTTCAAAATGCGTCAAAGTGATCAAACTGCGCTATTGACCAAAATAAAAGTCAAATCCATCACCACTGATTGACTAGAAACACAAATAAGGTTTTACCTCTTCAATAAAGACATGTTTCACCAATGTTGTCCAAAAAAAATCAAAAGAATCCCATAGAAGCCAAAGGCCAAAAAGGAAGGGCATCTTACCCGGTAGGAAACCCACAAAAGGGGGCTACGCAAAAGTTAGGGTCAACCCGCTAGGAAACCCGAACAATAATAAAGGGTAGCCTGGGTAAAAGATAGGGTTACAAAACAAAGTCCATTAGAGTTTCTAAAGCATAATGAAAAAGAAACCCCAACAAAAGTTAGGACGAAACACAACATCCTAGATTGAAAACCCGAAGGGCGGTCTAGGAAAGTCAATTAGTTGCGATAGGCGCCACAAAACAATTAGTTAAGATGCAACTTCATAAACGAAACGTTTGTTTAAAACTAGCCTAAACAGTCTGACCAACCTTGGCTAGCCATTCTTACAGAAATTTTTTTAAAATAAAAACCCTCTAAAACACAAGCCCTTGAATTAAATCCCTTTCTTTCTATTCTCTTGACCCTTATTACGACATTCTAGTAATTAATTGGGAAATATGGAAATATAGTGATCAATAAGAGGATTGAAATCCCTGAGAAAAGGAAGAGGGCACTGACATGGCAGTCACTCTACAATAAACAACATTCACTCTTCGGTCATGAAAAATCCAAGACGGCAAAATCGGTACCGCTAGGCGTGACATCGGAAGCACATCAGAAGCAAAAGCACATCGGTTAATCCTTTTGAAATATTAACTGAATTAGCATTATAAGATGCATATCACAAACATTGCATGCAAAAATAAAAAGAATAATGCCTGCTAGGAGATTCTTAGGCAAAAGTTAGGGTAGCCCGCTAGATCGAAAAATCGCAAGGGCGGTCTAGGCAAAAGTTAGGGCATTCACAAAAAAGGAAAAAGCCCGCTAGGATATCCTAGGCAAAAATTAAGGCAGCCAGCAAGATCGAAAACCCCAAAAGGCCGGTCTAGGAAAAAGTTAGGGCTTAACTAAAAAATGAATAAAAAAAGGAACCCATCAGCATAATCATGAAAGCACAGTAGGAGAATACCGATCACTTTTCTAGATGCATCTCATAAAAGAATAGACTGCATTTAGGGCATTCACACACAAATAGTTGAACAATACGACTCTGTCAAAGTAAAAAATAAAAAATAAAAAAATCTCTCCAAGTATATAACAAAAACAAAATTCATGCATGTAAGGAGACTAGCTCCATGTTTGTGTTTGAAAATAGGAAGCACTCAAAACAAACCTCCAAATAATGCTCTCCCTCAAGAAAATAGAGCAAGTTGCAACCAATAAGCCAGCAACTCCAGAGCAAAGTAAAAGCTTCCATGAACCAGAGCTCCAGCTACCATGCTTCTACCCAGAAAAAGAAGGCACAAATAAGAAGTCTCCAAACTTTTCTCTCCCTCCCTCAAGAAAGAAGAGTGAGTTGTCGTCATCAAATAACTCAGAGGAAATAAGAGTCTCCCGAATCAAAAGCCCCAACCATTCTCCTTCTACCCCAATAAAGAGAAGGCATAGTCATTAGAACGGAAAAGCCGACGGAAAGGCTTAGTCATCCTCAAGAGGATCCTTGCCTACTCCGAAGGCAAAAACAAAAATAATTCCACGCGGCTCAACATCACCTCCACTTGAGTCATCAAGCACACTCACCCAAGGTCTCCTCCACACTCCTCAATGGAGAATAAAGGCTTCAAGATCCCATCATCATCAACAATTAAAAGAGCCCAATCTCCATACCATCAAGGGTTCAACAAAAAGAAGAAGAGAAAAGAAAACTCTTCATCTCCAGTAGATGACAAAAAAGGCCACGACAAAGAAGGCCGAATAAAATCTCCTAGTGGATCATACCAGAAAAATCTACAAAAAGAAGAATCAGAAATTCTCATCCCCCATTGGAATAAGAGCTTCATAAGGTCAACTCACATCAACATCAAAATCGGATCCCCAGGAAGTTAGCTAATTCCCTAGTGGATCACCAAAAAGAAAACCCTTCATCCCCAGTGGATGCCCAAGAAGAAAAGGCCATGACAATGGAAGGCCAATAAATCCCCAACGGATTCCTCCCTACACCAAAAGGCAATCATCAAAATCCCCAACAGTCAAGAAGTTGGGCGACTAAAGAAAAAGCCAAAAGCGAAGAATCCCCGGCATACCGGATGACTATACAAAAGTCAAGAGCAATCACTGCCCCATGAAACCGGCGCATGATCGGAAGCAGTAAGCCGCCACCACCACTTCAGGAAAGGGAAAGACCTGGAGATGAAGACCTGCACACAGGCAAAACCAGCGCATGATCGGAAGCAGTAAGCCGCCACCACCACTTCGGGAAAGGGAAAGACCTGAAGACTGTAACATCCTGATTCTCAATACCCCTGGTTTGTTAAATTTTGACAAAATCTTTGTCAAAATTTTAATTATTAAATTATTAGGAATTGGGTATAGTAACTGTAGAGTTTTATGTTTATTAGAATATTTATGATTTTCTAGAATTTTTAGAAAATACTTAAAATTGATCTGTTTCGCGGGCAACTGGACGCCTGATAGTAATTATATGATTTAGGGTTGAAATTGAAAGAGTATGGACTTAACAATTTTAATTTTCACATTTAGAAATTATTGTTTTCTTGTATGCATTGAGTGTGGGTACATTAAAAGTTTATTATGTGTATAAGGTGACAAGAAACATATGATGGTTGATATGGTTTAGAGTGATGTTGGAGTTTAGGGGTTGTGGGTTCAAATCCTGACTAGAGTAAAAAGGAGAAAATAAAGATAAATTTTTTGTAATGTAATCCGCTGGGCGCATCAGAAATGTGCTGAGTGGATTGTGTTTGAACCTGTAATCCGCTGGGCGCATCAGAAATGCGCTGAGTGGATTGTGTTTGAAATCTCTATCACATTACTCAACGGATTATTAGGTGAAATAAGACTCAAATATTTGACTTTAAAAAGAAAGAGTGTCATTCTGCAACCATAGTTTCTCTCTTTCTCTCAAAATTTTCCTTACCTTCAAGCTTGATTTTGAGGGAAAAATCTTGATTTTCTTGAGGAGCTCCAAGAGGTAAGTTTGTTTCTCTCAATCTCCTCTACATTTCTACTGTATTATTTTTCAAAATGGTGCATTTTCTATTTTTTTCCTCACTTGGCTGAGCTTGAATGAGTGTAGGAAGAATGTTAATGTAGGTTTTACACCTAGAATACTAGAATAATGCTTAAAATTGAGGATTAGAAGTGGTTAAGCTAAAAACTTTAAGAGCCCTAATTCGTAGGTACTATTCATTGACATTTTAGGACTTGTGTGAACAGAATTAGGAATTGGTATCTTCATGAAAGTTGTATCTCTTTAAGTTGTCCAAATTTAGAAACTAGTTTCAAATTAAACGGATATTTGTAGCTCAAGTTATTCTCATTTTACTGTCAAGTATTCTAGTTATGACGTTAAGAGGTAGCCCTGTTTCAACAGACTAGGTTTTTGAATTACTGAGATTGATACGTGTGAAATTAGGACTTGATTCCTTCATAAAAGTTGTAGGAAAGTATATCCCCGAAATTTAGAAAATTGTTTCATGTCAATAGCTTATGTGTAGCATGATTTATAGTCAAATTACCAAGACATGTTCAGAGTGTTATTGTAATTGAGCCCAGTTGGAAATAACCACTGAAAACTGAAAACTGCATCTATTCTGTAGGGTATTTGAATTTATTTCCTTCATCAATATTGTAGGTAATTAAGTTATTGAAATTTTGGCTCAAATCTCATGCCAAAACAGCTTATATAACTCTATAAAAATTAGAAATACTAAAACCTTGTTCATGTTTGCTATTAGGATTTTTCCTACTCTCAGTGTATACAAAATAGGATAATTTTCTAAGTTAATTGTAAGCTGAATGTGAACTTAAAATATTATTAAAAATGGATTAGCAATATAGAGTGAATTTTAATTCTCATGAGATAGAATCATAGAAATATAAGATTCTAACTAGCATTTTATTACGTATATAGATTTTGCTGAAACACAACATCAAGCTTTGAAAAGAATAAGTGTGAATGTATCAGGTAAGGGGTGGGCTATATATAGTAAGGATTACATCATAAACTTGTTTGACCTTATTTGTTGAAGTTGTTTAAATTTGTTATGATTGAAAATTTTGATTTCATTATATGCATGGTTGTGAAAGTGATAATGAATTGCTTACGTGTATGATGATGTAAGATACATGCTTGGTACTCTATTATGATATGTATGGTCTTTGAGTGAGCATTTATATGCATTGTGGTTTTTCATGAGAAAGTTCATTGAAAATTAAATTGAAAGAATTGGATGATGGGTTGTGAACCCTTTTTGAACTGTATTGGAAGTTTTCTGCTTGTAACAGGTGATTGGAAATTTTTGGGAAGTCCGTATTACAGGGGAAACTCTGTCAAAATTTTTGGAAAAATGTGAATTTCTAAGAAAAACCACTTAGAGACTCATACACTACTCATTTGAAAATAGTGATTTGTGAAATCTGGGAAATCAGAGATTATGGACTCTGAGAATACGATAGGGAGGCCCTGAGGGAGGACTTGAGGATAGGAAGGGTAGTGGTTGGAGGCCCCAAAAGACCCAAGCTCGCTACCTGTTGTCGAGGATCCCATTGTACAAACTCTCATGTACCTGACTGTGCTCTTACCGTATATCAATGGTCAGTGAGCTACTGGGTTTATATTTGAGCATGGGTCTCAACAATCCCGTGGGTGGATTTTCCATGCCTAGTAGTGTCAACTCCTGGCTACCCCATGTAGACCCTAAATCTTGCCCGGCCTCAGAATAAAGTCAGAAAGCATCCTATTTGAAGACGGCCGAAGCTTAACAAGTCATTAGGAGAGACTATTAGGCTCCCGTACCAAGATAGGAAGGTTTTTTGGCCTGAAAATAAAGTTTCTCGCCTTGAAGGGACGAGACCGCCGTCTGGAAGGACCAGACTGCCGTCTCGTCTCAACGCCAGGACGAGACCACCGTCTCGATTTTCCAGACGGCGGTCTCGATTCTTGCAAAGTTGAGACGGCGGTCTGGATTTTCCAGATGGCGGTCTCGACTCCTGCAAAGGTCGAGACGGCGGTCTGGGTTTTCCAGACGGCGGTCTCGACCCCCTGCATGGTCGAGACGGCCGTCTGGATTTTCCAGACGGCGGTCTCGACCTGTCAGGCGCGAAAAACTATAAATAGGGGCTCTCCCCCTCTCATTTCCACACAGAATCCAAGAAGCTCTCCCTTATCTCTAGACTTTCTCTCTCTAAGAATCCCTCCGAGGCATTTCCGGAGTTTCTGAGTGTCTCTAGGCATAGACTGAGCGTTCTAAATCTTCTTAAGAATCCCTCCGAGGCATTTCCGGAGTTTCTGAGAGTTGTAGAGTGAAGGGTTGCCAAAACGCACCCTCTCTTTAAAGAAATATAAAGCTTGCTTTGGAGGTGCACATTCTCCCTCTCTATTTTATTACTGCCATTTAAATTACGCAATAGAAGCTAGGGCCATGTAGTCATATATTCAAATTCCGCATAATAAAAAGGGTAAAAGCGCAATTTTCCAAGTGTAATTATTCACAAGTAGCCGGCCTATCATAGGGAACCCGAAAGGGGCGTCGTAAAGGGACTAATACTCCCTTTACACGTAACTAACTCCCTTACCCAACTCTGGTTCTAATGACCAAAGTTGGTTTTCGAAAACCAACGCCTTTTTAAACCCCTTTTCCGATGTTTATGGTAAAAATATCGGTGGCGACTCCATAGAACCCAACTAAATAAATCCCTGGGTTAGCCCGGTTATCGGACAACTCAGGGATACTTTTGAAAACCTCGCCCCTAGGTTAGCCCGGTTATCGGACAACCTAAAGGCGTTGTAACCACCAATAAAAAACGTGAAAATCGAAGAAGAAGAGTCGAAAAACCATCGCGTCGCTCCGACCGCACCCCCGTTTTCGGGGAGGCGGCGACAGATGGCGACTCCACTGGGGAAGCCTAGAGAGTTGATCTCATTTAGTGATGGGCTGGCTTAAAAATAATTAAACCAAGAAAAAAGCGCTTTTACCCTACCTTGTATTATAACATGCTTTATTGTTTGGCTTTCAAATAACTGTTGCTTGTTCATACTTACGCAATTGATTGAAATATAAATTACACACAAAACCCTTGCACACTACAGTTCCCTCTATACCCGAGGGCAAGTGAGAAAAACCATAGGGAGTGGGTGGCAGGTACGGTTCGCTGCAGTTAGGGCCTTGTGCCCACCAATGTGATCGGAAACCACCACTCAAGGTGATAACCTTCCTCTTTTGGCAACAAGACCGACTCTGGCCTTAGTGCTGAGCATGGTTGGACGACTGGAGAGTGGGGACCCTATAATGGGGGCACCTTGAGGGCCTTAGCCTGGTGAGAACAGTTAGAACCTACCCTAACCAATGCACCTTTCTGCAGGAAAACCCTACCTCGTGATAAAAACGAAGTCTCGCCTGTTCGGGGATGATCGAATTGTGTGTGCATATGATTGTTGCATTTGTATGTTGCATAGCATAAACAAACAACAGAAAAAAATCACCATAAAATATATTTTACAAATAAACACCCTTATCTCGGACAGTCTGCCTTTTAGCTAGCCTGGTTTCAGGTTCTTTGTAAGCTAAGTAGCCACGCAGTTCTGACAGAAGAGATAAGGGACGCTAAATATTTCTTTTGCATAAAGCCACATTTTATCTCGGACAGTCTGCCTTTTAGCTAGCCTGGTTTCAGGTTCTTTGTAAGCTAAGTAGCCACGCAGTTCCGACAGAAGAGATAAAAGGCTATAAAATAAACATCAAATAAAAAAATACAAAAAATACAAAAAATGAATAAAAAAACTTCTGACAAAGTCAACTCACCCATGCTACATCATATCATGAGTAAAGAAAAACCAAGAGAAAAAATAAAAATAAGAGCACATTCAGCATCATGTAAATAAAATCTCTCATGCATAAGCACGCTCATGTTAGTTTAAGCACTCAACATGTATTAATAAAACTTTCTCAGACATTCTAGAAAGTGGCTGGTCCTCTCCCTACTCGTACTCGTGTACAAAAGGCGAGGGAAATGGAAAATCTGGAAGAGCAAAACTGCAAGCTTACTGCAGAGGTTAACACCCTCCGCGAGCAGGTGGCCCAATTAATGGAGGTCGTGCGCCAGGGTCAAAGCAAGGGCGAAGACCAAGCTGAACATGTCCCTCCTCATGAGGAAGAGGAGGAGGAATATTTCTTCGGCGGGAAGGATACCAAGACTACGCACATCCTTACCCAAGAAGTGTCCAAACAACAACTCTCCGCCCTGGAGGAGAGGCTGAAGGCGGTCGAAGGGCATAACTTTGACGTCAAAGAGGTGGCTGACATGTGCCTCGTAAAGGACATCCGCTTCCCTCCCAAATTCAAAATCCCGGACTTCCCCAAGTACGCCGGGATGACCTGCCCAAAGAACCATCTTACGATGTATTGCCGTAAGATGGCCGCCCATGCTTGACAACGAGAAACTCCGATTCATTGCTTCTAGGAGAGCTTGGCGGACACCGCACTTAACTGGTACATGCAGTTAGAGAGAGGGCAGGTCCAGAACTGGAAACAGTTGGCAGACGCTTTTCTCCGTCGTTACCGTTATAACATCGATCTGACCCCCGACAGGTCAGATCTTAGAACTCTGAGCAAGAGAAATGACGAGCCCTTTAAAGCGTATGCCCAAAGGTGGAGGGAAATGGCAGCCCAAATAGAGCCTCCTTTGACGGACAAAGAAATAGTGGCTATGTTCATAGACTCACTGACCGGAGCGTACTACGACAAGGCGATAGCCAGTACCGCCAATCTCTTCTCGGACATAGTCACTGTAGGGGAAAGAGTGGACCAAGGGCTGAGGAGCGGCAAAATAGCACGACCCTCTCCTCCCAACACATCATCCAAGAAACCCTTCAAAAAGAAGGAAGAGGCCGTGCATGCCATTAATTTCACAACCCCCCCCCCCCCCTCCACGCCTCAGGCAGAGCGGCAACCAAGAAAGAAGGAGAGGAAGTTCACGCCTATCCCTACCTCCTATGCGAAGTTGCTGCCCTAGCTGTTGGAAGCCAGCCTCCTGGCCCGCGTTCCTCCCAAGAAACAGCTGGAGCCTCCCTATCCCGAGTGGTACAAGCCCAATGAAAAATGTAGCTACCACTCGGATGCACCAAGGCATTCAACCGACAACTGTTTGACCTTGAAATATAAGGTCCAAGAGTTAATCGACGCCGGTTGGATAACCTTCGACGCCTCTGCTTCCAGCACCGATGTCAAACCTCTGTCGAAGCCAGAGTAGCAGAGAGGGAGGACTGGGAGGATCAGCCCTAGGGGTTTTGTCTTTTTTTTAAGCTTTTCTCTACATCTCTTGTGGTCCCCGCCAGCGACCACAAGAATTTTTGATTAAAAGGGCTTGTAAATACATTCTCATTTCCATTAATATACGAGGCATTTTGTCATATTCATTCTTTTCCCTCTTATATTTATTATTCTTTCAAAAATAAATTGAATAATAAAATCTATGACTAAAACAGAACCTAAAACGCATCATGTCTGTGATTGATGAATCTCCATGGACCCCGAAAACGGAAGGTGAATGGACTGAGTCTGACAGTGAGCAGGAGACCATTTCTCCGGACATGCAAAGGATGTTGGAAAAAGAAACACGCATCATACAACCGCATCAGGAAGAAATAGAAACTGTCAATTTGGGAAAAGAGGATGAGGAGAAAAAGGTGAACATCGGCACCCAAATGGAAAGTGGCATGAAAGAGGGATTGATACAGCTTCTGAGGGAATATGTGGATGTATTTGCTTGGTCGTATCATGACATGCCTGGGCTTGACACGAGTATAGTGGAACACAGATTGCCACTAAAAGAGGGATTCCGACCTGTAAAGCAAAAGCTTAGAAGAATCAAACCCGATTGGTCCTTAATGATAAAGGAGGAGGTGCAAAGGCAGCTGGATGCCAATTTCCTGGTGGTTTCCAAATACCCAGAATGGTTAGCCAACATAGTACCCATCATCAAAAAGACCGGGAAAGTCAGGGTCTGTGTAGATTATAGAGACCTCAATCGAGCAAGTCCAAAAGACGACTTTCCCCTACCACACATAGATACGCTGGTAGACCACACCGCTACCAACGCGTTGTATTCCTTCATGGACGGGTATGCAGGGTACAACCAAATCAAACTGGCCGTTGAGGATAGAGAAAAAACCTCCTTCATTACACCGTGGGGCACTTTCTGCTATCGGGTAATGCCGTTTGGGCTGAAAAATGCGGGGGCAACCTATCAAAGGGCTATGGTCACACTATTTCATGACATGATCCACAAAGAAATAGAAGTATATGTGGACGACATGATCTCCAAGTCCAGAAATGAAATGGACCACATTAAATATCTTCGAAAACTTTTTGATCGACTTCGGAAGTATCAACTTAAACTAAATCCGGCAAAATGTACTTTCGGAGTACGGTCAGGAAAACTTCTAGGGTTCACTGTCAGTGAAAGAGGAATCGAGGTGGACCCCGACAAAACGAAGGCAATTTTGGAAATGCCTCCACCAAGCACGGAAAAGGAGGTCAGAGGTTTTCTGGGCCGGATCAACTACATCGCCCGCTTCATCGCACAGTTAACAGATAAATGTATACCCATCTTCAAACTGTTGCGCAAGAATCAGCCAACGGTGTGGAACGAAGAATGCCAACAGGCGTTTGATAAAATCAAAACTTGTTTAACCAATCCACCAGTATTGGTACCACCCGTTGAAGGGAGACCTCTGATCCTATATTTATCAATTCTCGAAGAGTCCATGGGATGCGTGCTTGGCCAACACGATGAAATCGAAAAAAGGGAACGAGCCATTTACTATCTCATTAAAAAATTCTCAGATTACGAAACCCGTTATACATCATTCGAAAAAACATGTTGCGCATTGGTGTGGGTC
Source organism: Sphenostylis stenocarpa (assembly GCA_963425845.1). Taxonomy (NCBI): domain Eukaryota; kingdom Viridiplantae; phylum Streptophyta; class Magnoliopsida; order Fabales; family Fabaceae; genus Sphenostylis; species Sphenostylis stenocarpa. The sequence goes on from OY731408.1 coordinate 26,080,547, forward strand.
ACTCAGCGTCTTAGACAGTACATGGCTCGACATACAACATGGTTGGTCTCCAAAATGGACCCAATCAAATACCTCTTCGAGAAGCCCATCCTGACTGGAAGAATAGCTAGGTGGCAAGTTCTCCTCTCAGAATTTGACATCGTTCATGTCACCCAGAAAGCTATTAAAGGAAGTCCCCTAGCGGATTATCTAGCTCATGGATCCACAGATGAATACCAATCTTTACAGGATGATTTTCCCGATGAGCATATCTTGCACATCGAACACGAAGAGACCAAAGAAGAGATGTGGACCATGTTATTCGATGGGGCTTCCAACATGCTTGGACACGGGGTAGGAGCTATTTTGATATCCCCCGAAAAGAAACACATTCCTGTAACGGCCAGGCTTAATTTCGATTGCACCAACAACATGGCCGAATACGAAGCATGTGCACTAGGAATCCGAGCGGCTTTAGATCATGGGGTCACTAAGCTCAAAATATTCGGTGATTCATACCTCGTCATCTACCAACTTAAAGGTGAATGGGAAACCCGAAACGCCAAATTAATCCCATATCTAGAGTACATCCGAGAGTTGGTCTCAAGAATGGAAAGCGTCACTTTCCAGTACATCCCTAGGGAGGATAATCAGATTGCCGACGCCCTCGCCACTCTATCATCCATGTTTGCCCTGGACCAGGAGCATGAGATGCCAATCATTCAAGTCAAACTGCATGATAAACAAGCTTTCTTCATGGCATTAAATGGCGAGCGCGATCAAAACCCCTGGTACCATGACATCAAGCGGTA